>JANAVB010011397.1:1389001-1399001 GCA_029216955.1 Iris pallida | reverse complement strand
AACAGTTTAGATGTTGTAATTGAATACAGTTATAGACATATGTAGAACTCTAAAACCCTTCAGATAGATTAATTTTTTATTCACTGTATATAGAGTAATTGGATTGTAAAGTTGATTAAAAAATCTATTTTCAAAAATATAGAAAATAGGAAAAATTCTCGATACGACATGCGTGCCAATCCAGGCGACGTGGCGTGAACCGAAAGCATCGAAAGGTGCGTATCGGCTTCGTGGATGTGTGGGCTTTGACGGAATTCAAATTGGTAGTCGTGTGCGCGACGAATTTGATGCGTATCCGTCAAAATTCACATTATCGGTCTCTGTACAAATTTTCCAATTACTTTGTGCACGTTCGTCAGATCGAGACGAAACTTGCGCCAACAGGACTGTATCATTTTCTGGTCTTGTATGCCAAGTTCGGTCCAATTTGAGACAGTTGATTGGATCACCGTTTTACGGGCCCTACGATCCAATTTAACGGACGATTTTGTGCACGGCCCACCGAAATCCAAAATGGACATACCGTTGGGTTCGTATCATCAAAATAAATTTGTAGACATATAGTTTGACGACTTTAGAGACCATTGACCCTGGCACGCTTTTCGGTGCAAAGCGGGTCCAACGACGAACATCGTTTTAGCTAAAATTATCATTTTGCCCCTGTGTCCAGAATTGGACTTAAGGACGTACCATCCTAGCTAATTTGACTATTCTGAGAATATTTGCAATGTCTGTTTCAGCTTTCGGAGATAATTGTGATGATTTGGACTTTATGGCTTAGTAGTTGACTATTCTGTTGGATTTGTGCGCAAACTCCAAACAAGTATACCTTGCCTCTCACTACAGTTTTATTTATATGCAATGTACTTCATTTGCCGATTTTGATTGTTTATGGACATGTGTTTTTTGTATTATATTCTGTTGAGCTATTTTTATTTGCATATAGCCGTGTTCATGTTTGGTCTTGTGGATACTTGGAGTTTCTCACCAGTACCTTGCTTGAGTCGTGTCATAGAACGAATATGTGTAATTGAACTGCTAAATCCTTGATATTGTTTCCTTGGCACCAGAGAGTCCACTCGGGACGAGGGTATTTTTTTGAATGTTTACATCCGTGAGTCCACACTCGGGACGAGGATGTCGATTATTTGCACTGAGAGTCCACACTCGGGACGAGGGTGTTGACTTGACTGCACCAGAGAGTCCATTCGGGATGAGGGTGTTTACATCAGCGAGTCCACACTCGGGACGAGGATGTTATACTTGCACCAGAGAGTCCACACTCGGGACGAGGATGCCTTGCCGTGAACTAACCAGAGAGTCCACATCGGGACTAGGGTTAGTACTAACCAGAGAGTCCACACTCGGGACGAGGTTAGTGATTAGTTTCAAACTTGAGAGTCCACTCGGGGCGAGGGTTTGGTTCTTCTATTGATCTCATGTTCATTGTTACCTGGCAGTTCATTTATACGTAGTTGTTCTAGTGTTCGTTCGTGGTCATTTATCGTGTTCCTGTTTTCTTGTTTTTTCCTTGCGCATGATAAAACTGTTAGATAGACATGTATATATGTATCTTGTGATGTCCTCCGAGGACCTGATGGTCTTTTCAGGTTTAGCGATTGCATGGAGTTAGTTGGCAGAGCGGGATGGTAGATGGTTGTGATGTGTGATTCAGGTATTTGACAATGATATTACATTGTTATCCTTTCGTACTTTACATTCCTTATCATGAGATATCCTGCTTATTGATTCACTTTAGACTACTAAAATTGCTCTATTGGCGACGTAGTTTAGCGACGGAATAAAATAATATCGCTAAATATTGAATATAGTGGCTTTTTAATAGACATCGCAAAACGTTGCTGAATGGCGATGTTCCGCGACATGAGAAAAAGTACGTCGCTGAATAGCGACGTTCAGCGACGTAACTTAATTTATGTCGTTGAATAGCGACGTTCAATGACGTCAAAAGCAGACGTCGCTAATATTTTAATATATCCCATTCAAAACTTTTATTTCCCCTTCTCTCTCTCCCAAAATTTTTTCCAAAACTTTTCCCTCTCTCCTCTGACGAATCCCCCCTCATCGCCGCCTCCCCTCCGACGAAGCCCCCTCCTCGCCGCCTCGCTCCTCCGACCGAGCCGCCCTCTTCAGGTAAACCCTAGCTATCTAGACACAGACACGGACACAAATCCGGGCACAGACACAGACACGATATATATATATATATATATATATATATATATATATATATAGATATATATATATATATATATATATATATTTATATTTATAAATTATAAAATATATATACATTCACATATAACATATACATATATATGGAGAGGTAAAGCTATATATATAGGCACAACCACATATGTATATATAAAGTAAAGGAAAAATAGCTATATATATGAGTGTGTGTGGGGTGTGTCAAGACATGTGTGCAGTCAAGTATATGTGTGAGTGTGTATAGAGTGGCAGTTTAGGGTGTGTGTCAACATATGTATAAGTGTGTGTGTAGAGAGAGAGAGATATGGCAGCATATAGATGGGTGTACAGTAGTGAAGTGTCAACATATAGTGAGTGTTAACATAGTGTTGTGAAGTATGAATAGAAGTAACATGTGGGCACAGGGAAATGTGTGTGTGAGTGTGGACAGGTGTGTGGGGACAGTGAGCAGTGAAGAGTGAAAGGAAAAAAAGTGAATAAACATAGTGTTCTCAGTTTTGGCAGTTAAACATTTTGTTCTCAGGTTAACATGGTATCTAGTGAACAATTTCATATATCTACTAAAATCAAAATTCAAAACCATACTCAAACACATATGAACTCAGTTACAGTTTTACTCAACTCAGATTACATCCTCGAGTATCAGTGAAAATAGTTTAGGAATTTGAAAACTAAAAATCAAATAAAGACCCGAACAGTTCACACTACATTACAAAACTCAATATCAGAAAAACCACATCTTCATAATCAACCCCAACCAAATTCAAAAATTAAATCCAAAGTCTATTTGAACTTGAAACCAGTTCTTCGAGTATCAGACTGTATTAGTGAATTCATTTCAAAAATACCAAATTGAAATCCAAACTCAATAAAACCTAAAAATATTTGTAGAGAAGTGTTCCCCATATGTGTAAGTGTTAGAGGGGGTATGCATGTCTAAACATTGGACACGAAGGTGTCAAAATAGAGAATAACAGAATATCAGTACATAGCAGAAAACCAGCATCGTGCAATGGGGTCGGGTCGAATTAGACACGACACAGTGTGCCATTGGCCACGTGCTCGTGTCCACATGCAGAGTAGGGGTATTGCTTCGTGTCTATCACCTTGAATTTAATTGGGTCCACAAGTTGTGTGTCCAAGATACCAAGGCGTATCAGAGTCGAATTTACGATTGTGCACGCACAGTCCAAATCCCGTGCTCATGCAATTTCGTGTCCGACATGCATCCAGTGACACAAAACTTGAGGGGGGCTTGTCAGTGGTTTCTCCCACCTCTATGTCAAGTAGTTCGTCTCCAGATGTCCAATTTGTGTAGGTATTTATGAAACAAATTTGTGCCTATTGGATAATTGTGTGTCTATCTTTGCAGAATTATTTCCAAATGGATACGAAATAATACTTGCAAAATCGTTCATAGATGTACAATCGTCGTTCTAATGATATGTGTGGTGTACGGGATGAATACATAGCGGAAGTAGAGCAGTTCATGTATTTTGCTAAGGCGTTCCCTCAGTACATGGACGGCACCAAAATTAAGTGTCCATGTATGAAATGTCATAATGTGAAATATTATCCAGAAGTGGAAGTGACATATCATTTGTACTCGAGGGGTTTCACGCCTAATTACTATCAGTGGACCACACACGGAGAACTTGTGTCTTTAGCATCAGAGCCGGAGCCTTATGTTGAGCCGTATATGCATGCGGGACCTAATTTTGTTTCAGATAATCATGCATACGACGACGGGTGCGTGAATATGGTTTTCGACGCTACGGGACTTAGTTTCGTTCATGATGCAGCTGAGGAGGCACCGAATGTCGATGCTGTGAAGTTCGTGGAGTTGCTGGAGAATGTAAGGACTCCATTGTATCCTGGTTGTGAGGATCATTCACCGTTGGAGGTGGTTACAAGACTGTTGAGCATTAAGTCAGATTTTAACATGTCGCAAGAATGCTACAACCGAGTGTTGGAGTTGATTATAGAGATCTTGCCGGCGGGTGCTAAGTTACCTAAGACTTTTATCGGTCTAAGAGGATGGTGAGATCGCTCTGGATGGGATACAAGAAAATTGATTCTTGTCGCAATGGGTGCATGCTGTTCTACAAAGACGACAAGGATGCATATGTGTGCAGATTTTGTGCTGATCGCTATAAGACAACTAGTACAGGAAGGTCTACCGGTGCAAGAAGACCGACCGATTCAATGCACTACTTGCCTTTAACGCTACAGTTGTAAAGATTATTTATGGTGAAAGATGGCCAAAAAATATGAGTTGGCATATGCAGAACAGATTGAAGGAGTGTTGGATCACCCATCCGATGGAGAAGCGTGGAAGCACTTTGATCGAGTGTATCCTGATTTTGCTTCAGATCCGTATAATATCAGGTTGGGGCTATCTTCTGACGGTTTTACTCCTTTTGGTCTTTCGGGATCCCAGTATTCGTGCTGGCCTGTGATTGTCACTCCGTATAACCTACCGACTTGGATGTGCATGAAGACTCAGTACATGTTTCTAACTGTTATAATTTCTAGTCCGAACAATCCCAAGAGGAACATTGATGTGTACTTACAGCCTTTGATAGATGAGTTGAATCAGTTATGGAAAGGCGCTAACACGTACGATGTTTCCAGGAAGCATAGTTTTCAGATGAAGGTAACCCTTATGTGGACCATCAACGACTTTCTGGCCTATGGAATGTTATCTGGATGGAGCACGCATGGCCGTCTCTCATGTTCGTATCGTATGGACCGTTCTAAGGCTTTCCGCTTGAAACATGGAGGAAAATTATGCTTCTTTGATTGTCATCGGCAATTTCTGCCAAAAGATCATCCGTTCAGAAGGAACAAGAATGCATTCCATGTCGGCGTTGTATAGAAGGGAGATTCACCGCCAAGGTGGTGTGGAGCCACGATATGGGAGGAGGTTAGAGATTTTCCAACTGCTATCGAAGATCCTAAAACTGGATACAGTGCGATGGATTTGGTAGAGATCATAACTGGACAAAGAGGAGCATATTCTGGGTCTGCCATATTAGAGTACCAATATGATCAGACATAATCTTGATGTCATGCATATTGAGAAGAATGTGTTTGATAACATATTAATACTGTGATGGACGTAAAGGAAAAAACGAAAGACAATCCCAAGGCAAGGTTGGACTTAGAAGAAATGCAAATGCCCTGCGTTGCATTTGATAGAGGAGAATGGAAAACAGTTCATGCCGAAGTTAATTTTCTCACTGGACAAGGATAAAGTGAGACTTTGTCGGTGGATCCAGGGCCTAAAATTTTCAGACGAATATATGTCAAATCTGAGAAGATGTGTCGATCCGAAGGAAAACAAATTGACGGGTATAAGAGCCACGATTGTCACATATTCATGGAGAGGTTAATTCCGATTGCATTTCGGGAATTCTTACCGTAGGCAGTTTGGGATCCATTGACGGAGCTTAGCATATTTTTAGGGATCTTGTTCTAAGAAATTGCTCGTTGATCGTCTAGAAAAGCAAGAGAAGGACATTGCGCTAACACTGTGTAAGCTAGAGAGGGTGTTTTCTCCTGGATTCTTCGACTCTATGGAGCATTTGCCGATTTATCTTTCCTATAAGGCACGTATTGGTGGACCCATCGAATATCGATGGATGTACCCGTTCGAGCGACATTTGAATCACCTAAAAAAAGGTAAAAAATAAGGCACATGTCGAGGGTTCTATTTATGCAGCCTATGTTCTCGAGGAGATTACAAACTTTTGTTCGATATATTTCAAGCCTTATGTTGCAACTAATAGAACGAGAGCTTCCAGAAACGACGACGGAGATCATGAATGTAATGATACAATACTGAATGTTCAATGCTCCAGAAAAGCCATCGGGTAAAATAAAGAAGAGATCTAAACGATGATGAGCTAAGGGCTGCTCAGGTGTATGTATTACTCAACTGCGATGATAATAAAGTAAAAAAGCTGGAGGGTAAGTAATTAATACGTCTATATTATTTTAATAGTGTTGATTATTATACTATTACATTAATTAACGATATTTTTTTAGCATATTTAATGATGATGTGAGGTCAGGTAGGCCACACATAACAGAAGATGTACTATAACAAGAAATGAGGCGTTATTTCCCATCATAGTTGAGTGCATATGTAAGACTTGAGAACTCTGTAATTACCTTTCTGTATATGCACTTGAGAATGAGCTTAATTTCTTTTTTCGTGGTATTTAGGTCGATCGTCCACACGCAATACTTGAGAATGAGTCTATTAGAACGCTAGCCAAGGGACCAATTTATGTTGCAAAAATAGGCCAAGCTACTGTGTGAATGGGTTTAGGTTCATGTCAACAACTTGCCCGATCAGAGACAACTTTGTGGATCTTGATTCCACCAAAAATAGCTGTTTGTGTATCAGATCTTCGAACTACAAAGATGTTGATGCAGACAACGATTTCTATGGCATCCTACAGGAGATTGTGGAGCTGACATATATTTATGGAATAGAGCCTGCTAAGATTGTGTTATTCAGGTGTGATTGGTTCGATCCGATTGAAGGTCAAGGTTGGAAAGTAGACAAGCACGGTCTTATGGATATAAACTATCGGCGTCGATATCAAGCCTATGAACCATTGTCCTATCAAGTCAGGCTTAGCTCGTGTACTACACAAGTTTCCTAAATGGAGAACAACAAGGTCGGACTGGTAGGCAGTATACAAGACCAAAGCTAGAAATACCTTTGAGGTTGACGATATAGCTTATCAAGAGGATGAACTACCTCTTGTAACAAATATAATAGAAGTGGACACGACAGAAGTTCCTCATTACACATCTAATTGTGTAGAAGAAGTAGAATTATCTGAAGAGAAAGATACAGATGAAAGTGAAGATGTAGAGGAGAAAGAAGAAGAAGAAGAAGAAGAAGAAGAAGAAGAAGAAGAAAGAAGAAGAAGAAAAGATGAGCTAAAGGAACTAGATGAATTTTTAGAATAGGATTAAATCTGTACGTTCATTTATCATCATATTTGACACTTTAGCGACACTTTTATGATTATGATATTTTTCAAAAATCTGTGATGCCTATCATATAAATATATATTTATTTTAATCATATGTTATTATCAGGTATGACTAGACCCGGACGACGCGGATGATATTATGTTAGGAAGTTCCGTATGCGTCAGGTTAGGGATACAGATTCTGTACCCTCATCCTCATCTCCGAGTACGCTATTGTACCATTCTGTTTCCAGTCCATTATCGGG
Organism: Iris pallida; assembly: GCA_029216955.1. Taxonomy (NCBI): domain Eukaryota; kingdom Viridiplantae; phylum Streptophyta; class Magnoliopsida; order Asparagales; family Iridaceae; genus Iris; species Iris pallida. Next base: position 1,391,509 of record JANAVB010011397.1, on the reverse strand, counting down.
ACAGGACAGTTCCAGCAGGTTGGTGACTCCTCCCTCATCGTCCAGCATTCCTCCTGCCGACGGCTCCATGGGGAGAGCCGACGCCGAGCATTTGGAGGACGACGATCAGACTGATCCTGGTCAGGCTGGAGGTGAGAGCGACCCTCCATGCGCTCCCCGGACGAGATGCGTATGGAGATTTGGACGGACGGGCCTACGAAGAAAGTTAATTAGTTAATATATATTTCTCAAATGATTATATGTACATATATATTCATGAAATTTATTATTGTATAGATATCGGCCTCCTGCAGTACAGAGACAGCTGGGGTTATTTCTGAGGCAGAACTATGGTGGACCGTGGATTAACTACTCAGATGCTTTCGCAGATAGGAAGGCCTTTTGGTTGGCCCACTTCAAGGTAAAAATTTATTTATTTTTAAATTTTAATAATCATTTGAATATATATAAACTCTTTCTATTTTACTTCTTGTAGAGGACCTATTTCTATCTACCACACCGGGCGGCGAAGATCAAGGCCCAATTTTCTGCCGTCGCAGGCAAGCTCATCTGTGATGCGATCCACGACCAGAAGTCTCGTGATCGCTCTGAAAAGCCGATCCATGGTTGGATCACGCCAGAGCAGTGGACTGGGATGAAGGCTAGATTCGGCGAGGCCAGGTACCAGGAGCGGTCTGACAAGGCCAAAGTGGCGCGATCGAGCGCCAGTAAGTGGTATGGTGGCTCCATTCCTGTGACAGACAATTTTCGTCATCTGGTACGTTTCCTATGACGGACATCATTTTATATATAGTTGGATAGAATGTTAATACTATAATAGATAATATATTTTAACAGGTATAAAAGGATGAGGACCCCAACATGGTGACCGTCTTCCTGTCACCCATCGGAGGGCTGGAGAGTTTTTGACGAGAGGACGACGCAGGCATATGTACGTTCTATTCTTTATATTAATTTACTATAATTTAGAAAACAGGAAAATAGATATCAATATAGACTTTAGCAAACACTTAGACGTTAGCAAACATGTTCTAGGCCGAGTTTCTTTGGCTACAGAGGAGGCGGCTGCTGCTGCTAGTGCGCAGTAGAGGGAGGGGCTGGTACTTCCTTCCAGCCATATACAGCTCCATCGTCGGACGACCTCTGGATGACCGCCGTTGGTGGTCTTCAGAAGGATACGTACTACAGTACGGGATCCTACAACGCCTATTTGGCTTCAGAGTCATCCTGGGCCCCCTCTGTCAGTGTGCAGTCTCCAGCTTCATAGGCATCATCACGAGCTTAGGATATTGGTCGTCAGATCGACGAGCTGCATCGCGAGTTACAGCGGTAGATTTCTGATCACCATACCGCAGAGTGACGATCCGATGATCACCGGACGATTTGATACGATCGAGCGCAGTATACATGAGCTGATGAGTCTGCAGCAGGCTACAGATGCCAGCTTACACATGCTTACCGAGTCTACGGCACACAGAGCGTAGACAGGTCGAGCTAGAGGGATCGCAGAGGACCATGTCTGCCTCACTCACTCAGATACATACTTCGATTGAGGAGAGTTCTCAGAGGATGTTGAGTACCCTTGCTGCGCATGCTGAGCGACTACAAGAGCTGGAGCAGATACGTCCTTCGGGTCCATCGACGGTGCCGACTCCAAACGTTGTACTGCCTCCTACTGTCCCTATGGTGCAGCTCATACAGGAGCAGTATGAGTTCATGCTATCTCAGATGCGCAGCAGGGGTCCTCAGTGATTTCATTAATTTTTTGAGTTGTATGTATTGGCCCTATGGGCAAATTGTTTATTGGTACACTTTTGTTTATACACTTGGTGGAGGCTTTTTATCATCTCCCATTTTTGTTTGACTCTATTGGATGTTTGTGATGATGTGTGTCTGTGAAGTGCAGTATGCAGAATTTGAATATATTTATGTTTGTGACGATGTTGTGATGATATAAAGTACAGTGTAAAGTATAAAGTACAGTGTGTAGGATTTGAATACATTTTTATCATCTCTCATTTCCATATTAGTATTTAAACTGTATGTAAAGTACAGTGTGCAGGATTTGAAAACTGTATTATATTTTTTTTAATTTTCCAGCGTATTAGCGACGATTTGCAACATTTTGCGACGGTTTTGCGACGCGGAAGTACGTCGCAAAGATGTGTCTGTATGTCGTTAACTGCGACGGTCCATTGCTAAACGTCGCTCAACGTGCTGACGTGGCAAACCATGCCATGTCACTACATGCGATAAATAGACGTCGCTAGATACGTCGCTAAGTTGGCGACGTACTATAAATGTCGCCGAACGTCGCTAAGTTTGCGACGTTTTAGCGTCGTAGACAATTCGTCGCAATAGCGACGATTGGCGACGAACTTTTGTTCTGCGACTAGCTTTTCAGCGACCTACTTTTTTCGTTGCTAATTACGTTTAAATATATGTAGCGACGTATTTTTACTTATTAGCGACATTTTTGGACGTCGCTAATTTAGTCTATTCTGGTAG
>JANAVB010011397.1:1284001-1384001 GCA_029216955.1 Iris pallida | reverse complement strand
GGGTCGTGACAGCTGGTGGTAGGAATCCATAGTAGATAACAGCCTCGTACTGCTATCAACCATCGAATCCTGCATCAACGTCAGCCTCTCGCCCATGTACAGTTTTGATGCCTGCAGATCTGTCACGCTGTGCTCTGTCGACGCTCTAAGATCAGTGACGCCCCGCTCTGTCCTCTCAGTCACATCCCTGAGCTCCATAATGCTGTGGTCGAGCGTATCCAATTATGCTATGAGCGCAGCATCGTCCGTCTGGTGCTGCTCCTGGATCCGTCGTAGCAGGTCATCACGGACAGACTCCACCATCTGTTGGACTTGGGCAAACTCCTGGGAGGGCTGTGGGCCATGCACACTAGCATGAGAGGCCCTAGAGGACTGTGACGCGACTAAGGCACCATAGGATCCTGTACCGTAGTACGTACCCCTTTGGAGACCACCAGCGGCGGTCACCCACAGCTCGTCCTCCGACGGAGCTGGAGCGGGCTGCGAGAAAGTACCGGCCTCTTCCGCAGCATGTGCACTAGCAGTCGCCCGCTCCTTAAGCCGTTCAAACTCGGCCTAGAAAGCATGGATACTCTATAACTTCTTATGTCTAATGTACTTATTATTACTAACTAATGCATATCTATTTGCATACATATTTACTAAGTTATATCAAAATAACACGAAGTATTAAAATTAATAAACAGAATTATAATACTTATATAGGCCTGCTCCGCCCTCTCGTCAATAAGCTTCCCGCCCTTCCGATGTGTGGCCAGGAAGACAGTCACCATATTGGCGTCATCACCCCTCCTTACCTGTAATTAAATATATCACCTTTTAATAATTTATCGAAGTTGCATTAAAATAATTTTTTTGAAATAAAAAATATACCAAACGACGAAAATGTTTCGTCATCGGAATCGACCCACCGTACCACTTTGACCCCTGCTTCCTAGCCGCCTTGGCCTTCTCAGACTTTTCCTTGTACCTTGGCTCGTCGAATCGAGCCTTCATCGTAGTCCACTGCTCAGGGGTAACCCAACCTTGGATCGGCTTTTCGGCACGATCATGAGTCTTCTAATCATTAATAGCGTCGCGGATCAGCTTAGCAGCGACGACAGGAAACATCCCCTCGATCATCTCGGCCCGGTACGATGGATAGAAAAACATACCCTAGAAGAGTACAAACCAAATATTTATCAGTTATATATAATATACAAAAATTATATGATTCATGTTAAAAGAAAATATATTTTAACCTTGAAGCGCGTAAACTAGTAGGCCTTCCTCTCGTCTGGAGCATCAGAGTAGTTTATCCAAGTACCACCATAATTAGTCCTCAAATAGTGGCCTAGGCATCTCTGTACCGACGGAGGACGATATCTATACAGACAAATTATATTCATGAGAAAAGTTCATTTATGATAAACACAGGAAAAAAATGATAAACCAAAATACTTACTTTGTACCTTCGGCCCAGATCTCCGTCCTCGTCTCCTCCGGAGGTACACATGCATCATCTGCCTGATACTGGTCGGTTGTCGGCTCAGCCTCCTCAATCTGATCATCTGTCTCCATCGTCATATCAGCAGGAGGAATGCTAGACGATGGAGCAGTCTCAGGCCTGAAACTACTCGTCCCAAGAGATATGCCACGTAGCGTCATGGCAGACGGAGGTACTGTCTGATACACAGGAGTACTGGGCGACGAGGATCCAGAGCCGGTACCAGTAGAAGGTACCGAAGGAGCACTACTAAAATATGCTATATTAGCGATGCATTTTTGCGGCGGAATGAAATTACGTCGCTAGATATGTAATATAGCGACTCCTATCTACAGACATCGCAAAACGTCGCTGAAATAGTGACGTCCCGCGACATTAGGTATATTATGTCGCTGAATAGCGACGTTCAGCGACATATTAATAAAATATGTCGCCATATATAAAATTATTTTGCCATATATTAAAATATTTGCGACGTTTAGCGACGTCTACTATTGACGTCTCTAACTTTTGTTACTTAGGGCATGCTGCTTCCTTTTCCCCCTCACTCGAAAATTAGAAATTTCGATCTCAAATTCCCCCCCCTCTCTGGCGACTCCCTTCCCACCCCGGCAACTCCTTCCACCTCCGGCAACCCCTACCCCCCCATCGAGCTCCTCCTCCTCGAGCTCCTCCTCCCCCAATCCGAGCTACTCCTCCTCTTCCTCGGGTATAAACCCTAACCTAACTCCTCTCCCACCTCCTCCTCCTCCTCCTCCCATGGAAACACACACGCACACGGACACATACATACACACACACACACAGAGACACACACACACACGGACAAACGGACACACACACACACACAGACACACACGGACACACACACACACGTCCACCGGCGATGTTTGACAGCATGTTGAGTGTAGACTTGTAGGAAAAATCAACAACAATATTGAGTTATGTTTACTTTTCTCGTTTGGTTTGTCGAATTATCGAATTGGGAAAGAAAAATAATTACTTTTCTATGTTTGGGTGTCAAAAGAATTGAGGAGTAAAGAAAAATAATTTTCAAAGGAAAAAAAATTAGGGAGGAAAGTAAATATCAAAAAAATAATTTTCAATGGAAAAATAATTACTTTCCAAATTGAAGCACACTTTTCTTTTCAAATTCATTGACATTATTAAATATAAAAAAAATCAATAAAAATTGTAATTTTTAAAAGAAATAAAATGTCGAGGAATTGATTTTTTTTTCCTTTTCCATTACGCGAACCAAACGAGGCCCGGGAGAGAGTTTAAAAAGAAAGAAAAAAATGTTACATCAATCTCAAAATAATGCATAAATATTTTGCTATGATTTCTATTTCCATAAAAGTCTTGTTTGATATTCAAATTCCAAAATATGAATGACTTTTACTTTGATTTTGCGAACCAATCTTGACCAAATAATATGCAGCATGACTAAGCCACTTAAGATCCTAACCCAAAAAGAGAGGAGATTGATGCGGACCACAGTCTTTTTGTTTGCATAGGGTTTTTAACTATGTATAGGTTTCTAACTATGTATAGGTTTCTAAAACAGGTGACTGACTGGTGACTGACTGTGCATAGGTTTCTAAAATAGGTGACTGACTGACTGTGCATAGGGTTAGAAATGGGTCTTTAACTATGTATAGGTTTCTAAAACAGGTGACTGACTGTGCATAGGGTTAGAAATGGTTAACTTGATGAGTAAATGGTATGGAAGTACATGGGTATTCGACCAATGGAAACTGATATCAGTTGGTATCAGTTGATAGGTAAAGGGGAGAATTTTAGAATCAAGTATCTGTCAACCTTTCCTATCTTGGTATCAAATATCTGATATGAAGAGGATATGATATCAAGTCGAGTAGAGGAATTGGCTTGGGGCATAGGCTAATAGGTCATGTACACTACTCATATATACTACCCTGTAGGCAGTGAGCTCAGGTAGGCAGAGCCATACCCCGCCCGAGTTGCACCCCTACACACGGTTACCATGTCTCTCTACTATAATATACAGTAGGAAGTTCGGACACTGCAAATATCGGTGTTTCTTCTATGTCTATGTCTAGTGAAGGATAATTGCCTAGACTTAGTCAACTTTACCCAGTTTTACTATTTTGTCCAAGATATTGACTTAGTCAACTCAACTTCACCCAGTTTGACTAGTTACTGCACTGAACATGTGTGTCCATCTTTGCAGAATTATTTTCAAATGGATATGAATTACTACTTGCGGAATCGTTCATGGATGTACAATCGTCGTCCTGATGATATGTGTGGTGTACGGGATGAATACAGAGCGGGAGTAGAGCAGTTCCTGCAGTTTGCTAAGGCGTTCCCTCAGTACATGGACGACACCAAAATTAAGTGTCCATGTGTGAAATGTCATAACATGAAATATTATCCAGAAGTGGAAGTGACATATCATTTGTACTCGAGGGGTTTCACGCCTAATTACTATCAGTGGACCGCACACAGAGAACTTGTCTCTTTAGCATCAGAACCAGAGCCTTATGTTGAGCCGCATATGCATACGGGACCTAATTTTGTTTCAGATAATTATGCATACGATGACGGTTGCGTGAACATGGTTTTCGACACTGCGGGGCCTAGTTTCGTTCATGATGCAGCTGAGGAGGCACCGAATGTCGATGCTGTAAAGTTCATGGAGTTGCTGGAGAATACAAGGACTCCATTGTATCCTGGTTGTGAGGATCATTCACCATTGGAGGTGGTTACAAGACTGTTGAACATTAAGTCAGATTTTAACATGTCGCAAGAATGCTACAACCGAGTGTTGGAGTTGATTATAGAGATCTTGCCGGCGGGTGCTAAGTTACCTAAAGACTTCTATCGGTCTAAGAGGATGGTAAGATCGCTCTGGATGGGATACAAGAAAATTGATTCTTGTCGCAATGGGTGCATGCTGTACTACAAAGACGACAAGGACGCAGATGTGTGCAGATTTTATGGTGCTGATCGCTATAAGACAACTAGTACAGGAAGGTCTACCGGTGCAAGAAGACCGACCGATTCAATGCACTACTTGTCTTTAACGCCGCGGTTGCAAAGATTATTTATGGTGAAAGAGACGGCCGAAAATATGAGTTGGCACATGCGAGAACAGATTGAAGGAGTGTTGGATCACTCATCCGATGGAGAAGCGTGGAAACACTTTGATCGAGTGTATCCTGATTTTGCTTCAGATCCGCGTAATGTCAGGTTGGGGCTACTTCTGACGGTTTTACTCCTTTTGGTCTTTCGGGATCCCAATATTCGTGCTGGCCTGTGATTGTCACTCCGTATAATCTACCGCCTTGGATGTGCATGAAGACTCAGTACATATTTCTAACCGTTATAATTCCTGGTCCGAACAATCCCAAGAGGAACATTGATGTGTACTTACAGCCTTTGATAGATGAGTTGAATCAGTTATGGGAAGTAGGTGCTAACACGTACGATGTTTCCAGGAAGAAGAATTTTCAGATGAAGGCAACCCTTATGTGGACCATCAACGACTTTCCGGCCTATGGAATGTTATCTGGATGGAGCACTCTTGGCCGTCTCTCATGTCCGTATTGCATGGACCGTAGTAAGGCTTTCCGCTTGAAACACGGAGAAAAACCGTGCTTCTTTGATTGTCATCGGCAATTTTTGCCAAAAGATTATCCGTTCGGAAGGAACAGAAATGTATTCCGTGCCGGCGTTGTAGAGAAGGGTGATCCACCGCCAAGGTGGTGCGGAGCCACGATATGGGAGAAAATTAGAGATTTTTCAAGTGCTATCGAAGATCCTACAACTGGATACAAGTGCGATGGATTTGGTAGAGATCATAACTGAACAAAGAGGAGCATATTCTGGGATCTGCCATACTGGAGTACCAATCTGATCAGACATAATCTTGATGTCATGCATATTGAGAAGAATGTGTTTGATAACATAATTAATACTGTGATGGACGTAAAGGAAAAAATGAAAGACAATCCCATGGCCAGGTTGGACTTAGAAGAAATATGCAAACGCCTTGCGTTGCATTTGATAGAGCAGAATGAAAAATAGTTCCTGTCGGAGTCAATTTTCTCGCTGGACAAGGAGGATAAAGTGAGACTTTTTCGGTGGATCCAGGGACTAAAATTTCCAGACGGATATGTGTCAAATCTGAGAAGATGTGTCGATCCGAAGGAAAACAAATTGACGGGTATGAAGAGCCACGACTGTCACGTATTCATGGAGAGGTTAATTTCGATTGCAATTTGGGAATTCTTACCGCAGGCAGTTTGGGATCCATTGACGGAGCTTAGCATATTCTTCAGGGATCTTTGTTCTAAGAAATTGCTCGTTGATCGTCTAGAAAAGCAAGAGAAGGATATTACGGTAATACTGTGCAAGCTAGAGAGGGTGTTTCCTCCTGGATTCTTCGACTCTATGGAGCATTTGCCAATTCATCTATCCTATGAGGCACGTGTTGGTGGACCCGTCGAATATCGATGGATGTACTCGTTCGAGCGATATTTGAATCACCTAAAAAGAAAGGTAAAAAAATAAGGCACGGGTCGAGGGTTCTATTTGTGAAGCCTATGTTCTCGAGGAGATTACAAACATTTGTTCGATGTATTTCAAGCCTCATGTTGCAACTAATAGAAAGAGAGCTTCCAGAAACGAAGACGGAGATCATGAATGTAATGATACAATACTGAAGGTATTCAATACTCCAGAAAAGCCATCGGGTAAATGAAGAAGAGATATCTGAACGATGATGAGCTAAGGGCTGCTCAGGTGTATGTATTACTGAACTGTGATGAGAAGGAAGTAGAGAAACTGGAGGGATAAGTAATTAATACGTCTATATTATTTTAATAGGATTGATTATTATACTATTACATTAATTGAACGATGTTGTTTTTAGCATATTTAATGATGATGTGAGGTCACGTAGGCCACACATAACAGAAGAAGAACTAGAACAAGAAATGAGGCGTTATTTTCCATCATGGTTGAGTGCATATGTAAGACTTGAGAACTCTGTAATTACCTTTCTGTATTTGCACTTGATTGATAATGAGCTTAATGTTTTTCATGGTATTTAGGTCGATCGTCCATACGCAAGACTTGAGAATGAGTCTATTAGAACGCTAGCCAAGGGACCAATTTATGCTGCAAAAATATGGCCAAGCTACTATGTTAATGGATTTTGGTTCAAGTCAACAACTTGCCCGATCAGAGACAACTTTGTGGATCTCGACTCCACCAAAAACAGCTGTTTGTGTATCAGATCTTCAAACTACAAAGATGTTGATACGGGCAACGATTTCTATGGCGTGCTACGGGAGATCGTGGAGCTGACATATAGTTATGGAATAGATCCTGCTAAGATTGTGTAATTCAGGTGTGATTGGTTCGATCCGATTGAAGGTCAAGATTGGAAAGTAGACAAGCACGGTCTTGTGGATATAAACTATCGGCATCGATATCAAGCCCATGAACCATTTGTCATATCAAGTCAGGCTCAGCTCGTGTACTTCACAAGTTATCCTAAATAGGGAACAACAAGGTCGGACTGGTGGGCAGTATGTAAGACCAAAGCTAGAAATACCTTTGAGGTTGACGATATAGCTTCTCAAGAGGATGAACTACCTCTTGTAACAAATATTATAGAAGTGGACACGACGAAAGTTCCTCATTACACATCTAATTGTGTAGAAGAAGTAGAATTATCTAAAGAGAAAGATACAGATGAAAGTGAAGATGTAGAGGAGGAAGAAGAAGAAGAAAAAGAAGAAGAAGAAGAAGAAGAAGAAGAAGAAGAAGAAGAAGAAGATGGGCTAAACGAACTAGATGAATTTTCAGAAGAGGATTAAATCTTTACGTTTGTTTTATCATCATATTTGACACTTTAGTGACACTTTTATCATATAAATCTGTGACACTTTAGTAACATTTTTATCTATGACTATGATATTTTTCAAAAATCTGTGATGTATATGATATAAATATGTATTTTTGTTTTATTATCATATGTTATTATCAGATATGACTAGACCATCTGGACGACGCGGAGGATTTTATATTAGGCAGTCCCGTCTGCCTCGGGCTGGGGATGGAGATTTCGTACCCTCATCCTCATCTCCGAGTACGCCATTGTACCGTTCTGTTCCCGGTCTATTACCGGAACAGGGTAGTTCCAGCAGGTTGGCGACTCCTTTCTCGTCGTCCAACGTTCCTGATCCCGCATCCAGCATTCCTGATCCCGCATACAGCATTCCTGATCCCGCGTCCAGTATTCCTCCTACCGACGGCTCCATGGGGGGAGCCGACGCCGAGCATATGGAGGGCGACGATCAGACTGATCCTGTCCAGGCAGAAGGTAAGAGCGACCCTCCATACGCACCCCCGGGCGAGACGCGTATGGAGATTTGGACGAACGGGCCTACGAAGTAAGTTAATTAGTTAATATATATTTTTCAAATGATTATATATACATATATATTCATGAAAATTATTATTGTATAGATATCGACCTCCTGCACTACAGAGACAGCTGGGGGTATTTCTGAGGCAGAACTATGGTGGACATTGGATTAACTACTCAGATGCTCCCGCAGATAGGAAGGCCTTTTGGTTCGCCCACTTTAAGGTAAAAAATTTGTTTATTTTTAAATTTTAATAATTATTTGTGTATATTATATAACTTTTCTATTTTACTTCTTGTAGAGGACCTATTTCTATCCACCATACCGGGCGGCGAAGATCGAGGCCTAATTTTCTGCCGTCGCAGGCAAGCTCATCCGTGATGCGATCCACGACCAGAAGTCTCGTGATCGCTCCGAAAAGACGATCCACGGTTGGATCATGCCAGAGCAGTGGACTGCGATGAAGGCAAGATTCGCCGAGGCCAGGTACCAGGAGCGGTCTGACAAGGCCAAGGTGGCGCGGTCGAGCGCCGGTAAGTGGTGTGGTGGCTCTATTCCGATGATGGAGCATTTTTATCGTCTGGTACGTTTCCTATAACGGACATCATTTTATATATAGTTCGATAGAATGTTTAATACTAATAATAGATAATATATTTTAACAGATAAAAAAGGGTGAGGACCCGAACAAGGTGACCGTCTTCCTGGTCACCCATCAGAGGGCTGGGGAGTTCATTAACGAGAGGGCGACGCAGGCATATGTATGTTCTATTCTTTATATTAATTTACTATAATTTAGAAAATAGGAAAATGGATATCAATATAGACTTTAGCAAACACTTATACGTTAGCAAACGTTGTTCTAGGCCGAGTTTGTTCAGCTACAAGAGGAGGCGGCTGCTGCTGCTAGTGCGCCAGCAGAGGGAGGGGCTGGTACTTCCTCCCAGCCGCCTACAGCTCCATAGTCGGATGAGCTCTGGATGATCGCCGTTGGTGGTCTTTAGAAGGGTACGTACTACGGTACGGGATCGTACGACGCCTATTTGGCTTCGGAGTCATCCCGGGGCCCCTATGTCAGTGCGTAGTCTCCAGCTTCGCAGGCGTCATCACGAGCGCAGGATGTGTGCAGACAGCTCCACGAGCTGCGTCGTGAGTTACAGCAGCAGATTTCTGAGACAGCTGGGACAGAGCGACGATCCGACGATCCGATGATCACCGGACAATTTGATGCGGTCGAGCGCAATATACAGGAGTTGATGAGTCTGCAGCAGGCTACAGCTGCTAGCTTGCACACGCTTACCGAGTCTATGCAGCGCACAGAGTGTAGACAGGTCGAGTTGGAGGGATCGCAGAGGACCGTGGTTGCCTCACTCACCCAGCTGCATACTTCTCTTGAGGAGAGTACTCAGAGGATGGTAAGTACCCTTGCTGCGCATGGTGACCGACTGCGAGAGCTGGAGCAGATTCGTCCTTCCGGTCCATCGACGGCGCTGACTCCAGACGTTGCACTGCCTCCTACTGCCCCTACGGTTCAGCTCACACAGGAGCAGTATGAGTACATGTTATCCCAGATGCGCGGTAGGGGTCCTCAATAATCCAGTAGATTTTTTATCATCTTTGTATGTATTGGCCCTATGGGCCCATTGACCGTTCTGTACACTGATTTTCATAATTATTTGCCCTCCATTGTGGACATGTATGTTTGTTGGATATTTACTTTGTGATATTTACTTTGTTGGTATTTTCATTGTGATATTTACTTTGTGATATTTACTTTGTGATATCTGCGACAGGGATGACAAATATACCTACGCTGGGTTATAAGCGATGATCTGATATACAAAGGAGGTGCTGCCCAAATTTTTAACAAATATAATGTATATTTTTGTGATGATGTGTGTCTATGTTTACAGTGTATGTGAAATACAGTGTTCGGAACCATCGATAGTTTCGATTACTATTGTATGTTTTATCTTGGACAGAAAGAACAATTGTTCAGGGTGTACTTCTGAGAGCTTCATTTTCACATCCTTCACTCTCTCGGGATGTCGTACAAGATCCCGAGAAGGTGAAGGACATGAAGAGGAAGCTCTAATAAGTGCACCCTGAACTGCTCTGAGAAGTGCACCCTGAACTGTTGCTCTTTTTATCCAAGATAAAACATAAAACAGTAAGCAAAACTGTCGATGGTTCGAACACTGCACTTCATACATACTGTAAACACAGACACACAGCATAACAAAAATACACATTATATTTTTTTAAATATTTATTTTTATTATTCTGCGACGTATAGCGAATGATAGCGACGGATAGCGACGTATAGGTACGTCGCTAAATAGCGGCGTTGCGTCGCTAACCGTCGCAATCCGTTGCTTCACTGCAGAATACTGACGTCGCTAATATGTCGATGTACGTCGCTAAGATGCTGACGTGGCAGGCATGCCATGTCATCACATAAATATATCTGGACGTCGCTAATACGTCGTAGTACGTCGCTAATTTTGCGACGTAAAATTTCGTCGCCCTCTGTCGCTACTTTTGCGACGACACAGCGACATTGTGATGACGTCGCAAACAGCGACGTAGGGCAACGAATGTGTCATCTGCGACTAGGTTTTTTGTGACCTTCATTTTCCGTCGCTAAATAACTTTAGCGACGTATATGCCTTCATTAGCGACGTATCTGGACGTCGCTAATTTGGCTTATTTTTGTAGTGGAGTACCCTGTCCTCTACCTGTAGTACCCCGTGCCCCATGTCGGCACACGCGGAACGATCCGCGATGACCTGTCATACCGATAACAACATATGATGAGATACAACAAATTATATCGTGTATCTGGGCCAACTTGGCGGAACGATCCACGACGACCTTTTCAATAGCCCTTGGTAAATTTTTTACCTCTTCCCATATCGTATATCCGGGCCACCTTGGCGGGGGATTAGCCTTCTCCACAATGCCAGCACGAAAAGCATTCATGTTCCTCCGGTATGGATGATCCTTCGACAGGAATTGTCGATGACAATCGAAGAAGCATGGTTTGCCTCCGTATTTCAAACGGAAAGCCTTAGTGCGGTCCATGCAACACGGACATGAAAGACGACCATGCATGCTCCATCCAGATAATATACCATAGGCCGAAAAGTCGTTGATGGTCCACATAAGTGCTGTCTGCATCTAAAAATTGTGTTTTCTAGATACATCGTACGTGTTGGAACCTACTTCCCATAGCTGATTCAACTCATCAATCAATGGCTATAAATACACATCGATGTTCCTTTTCGGATTGTTCGGACCTGGGATAATAACGATAAGGAACATATACGGAGTCTTCATGCACATCCAAGGTGGTAGATTGTACGGAGTGACGATCACAGGCCAACACGAATACTGGGATCCCGAAAGTCCAAATGGGGTAAAACCGTCGGAGCAGAGATCCAATCTGACATTATGCGGATCAGAAGCAAAATCTGGATGCTCTCGATCAAAGTGCTTCCATGTTTCTCCATCAGATGGGTGATCCAACACTCCTTCGGTCTGTTCTCGCTTATGCCAGCTCATGTTTTCTGTAGTTTTCTTCACCATAAACAACCGCTGCAACCGCGACGTCAACGACAAGTAGTGCATCGAATCGGTAGGCTTCCTTTCACCGACAGACTTTTCTCTATCACTGTCCATATAGCGATCAGCATCACAAAATCTATAGGCATCTACATCTTTGTCGTCTTTGTAGTACAACATGCACCCATTGCAACATGCATCGATTTTCTCATATCCCATCCAGAGCGATCTCACCATCCTCTTAGACCAGTAAAAGTCTTTAGGAAACTTAGCACCCTCAGAAAATATTTCTATAATCAACTCCATAAGTCGGTTGTAGCAATCTTGCGACATATTAAAATTGGACTTGATGCTCAACAATCTTGTAACCACCTCCAACGGTGAATGATCCTTACAACCAGGATATAATGGAGTCCTTGCATTCCCCAGCAACTCCATGAACTTTGCAGCATCGGCGTTCGGTGCCTCCTCAGGTGCATCATGATTGTTCGGATCGAAACTAGGCTCCGCTGCGTCAAAAATCATGTTCACCAACCCATCGTCGTAAGCAGCGTGGTTGTAGACATCCTCATAAGGCTCATACTCTGATGCTAAGGACACAAGTTCTTCGTGTGCACTCCACTGATAGTAATTTGGCGTGAAACCCTTCGAGTATAAATGATACGTGCTTCTACTTCTTGATGATATTTCAAGTTACAACATCTCACGCACGGACACTTAATTTTGGTATCGTCCATGTACTGAGAAAACGCCTTGACAAACTGCAGAAACTGTTGTACACCCTTTATGAATTCATCCCGCACACCGCATATGTCATCAGGATGACGGTTGTACATCCACGAACGATTCCGTAGATAGTAGTTCAGCTCTATATCCATTTGAGGATAATTTTGTAAGATAGATACAAGCACATCGTTGAAACACATGCATATGAATGTATCTATCCTCTTTATCCAAGAGATGAGCTATTTATAGCATGTCAAAAAATAAAGTCTTGCATTGTCAAGTTAAAGGTTTAAATATGAAGACGTGATATATGTTAGTATTTTCGCCAATATTAATCCTAGTCTCTTTAGAATAGTATTTAATCAATAAATTTGGTAGATTCGTGTCCATATCAAACATGGACATGGACTTATGCATAAACTTTAGCAAGCTCGGGCTTGGACATTAGGGTGTAGCCCTCCGATAATGTATCACAAGAAGCTCTCAAGTCTCCATTTGAAGTCTAATAATGAACAATATATGTGATAGGAAGAACAAGTAAAAATGTAAAAACAGACAGAAGTGTGATAACGAGAAACCTGTCAGACAAGTATACAAACAACAAGGATACTAGGATACTAGGATACTCTATTAGAGGATACTCTATTAGAGGATACTAGGATAATAGGATACAAACAAAAAGGATACTAGGATACTCTATTACAAGGATACTAGGATACTAGGATACTAGGATACAAGGATACTAGGATACTCTATTACAAGGATACTAGGATACTAGGATACTCTATTACAAGGATAATAGGATACAAGGATACTAGGATACTAGGCCTCGTAGTCAGTTGGTCAACATTCAAGTAGTAACATTGCCTAAATAGTATAGCTTAGCTAAAGGAAAATAACTATAAGATAGTCATAATAATAGCCCTGAATGCTACCCTATGCTTTATAAAAAAAGCTAACATCAGTCAACGACTCATTGTTAATATTTGGCTTGCTACCCAAACTTCTACTAACCATCCTACAGCCCACACTTGCCCAATCACTTTGGCAAACCCTGCAAGTTCTCAGTCCAATCCACCTATTGTAAGTTCACTGTTCCCTGAACAATCTAACCAATGTTCTTATCTGTTAAACAATTTATGACCAAAATCAACTTGTTAACTAAGCATTAAGTTAATGAATTCAAGTTTACTTATAAAGTAGAGTTAATATAAGTATGGCATAACTGATATGTAATAGAGTATCAAAGGCTGTAACCTGACATAGGAAACCTTTTTCTTTCTGATACTTATTCCTAGTATCTGAATGGCTCAATCTTAAGATAACTTGTTATCTCCACAACCATTCGTATCAATAAATATTGATACTCTATTTCCCAGGTAAGGTTCATTGCAACTGTAGAAGCATGGAATTTCACAACCAGAAAGCCCATGCGCCAGACACTACATGCGCCAGAACTCGGACAGAACACTTCACAGCAAAGTCAATAAGTATAGACATTTGAAGAAGGACTTTTTATTTATATACAAAAGTCTATTACATGTCTAAAAAAGATTGTACAAAGGAGAATTTCTACAAAGGAAAGATCCTAAGTCTACAGCCAGCAGCCACCATGCGCCTCCAGATAAGTGCAGCAGTCACCATGTGCCGCCAGTTAGGCGCAGCAGATACCATGCGCCTCCAACCAGGCGCATCCCACCATCTCTTCAGCAGCTCAGTTATGTGCATCCAGCTCAGTTATGCGCATCCCTTCAGCAGCCCAGTTATGTACCGCTCTTCCAGCCAGGCTCACCTGATAAGTGCTTCGGTTAAACAAAGCATTTAACCCTCTGACTGGAACCAAGAAAGAGAAGAGCACTGCAAGTCTGTGGCCAGGGGAGGCTTCGAAAGAGCCTCCAAAGACCAAGGAAGACCGTAATCGAAATACGGCTAAAGGAGCAGCTTTCAACACAACCAAAGTGGGCGACACCCACTTTGAAGGAAGAAAGAGCCTAGCACTGCCATTCCGATCTACGGCCCTTCCAGAACAACGGAGACGAGGCCCGAGCATCCCTATCTTTGGATGCAACAGGCACCTTCTGCCTGCCTCAGAAGCCCTTGACTCCGTTTTTTGGATGTAATAGTCACCTTCAAGTGCATCAACGACGACATGGCATCTCATCTTCACCCTCGGGAACACTTCGTCAACAGAATGCACCCGAAAACCCAAGATCATGATTGGAAGTACGTGAGGGAACGAAAAGCAAACCTTCCCTCCATGCCACTATTTATAGGCCAGGCAGATCAAACCCATGCGCCAAGTGGATGGCCCTCCGAATTCTGTGCAATGAACTCACATTAAATGGATGAATCGGACGCCTCGACTTCAGCCAAACGGCTATTTAAAAGCACTCGAGAAGTGAAACAGCCGCATCATTAAAGACGTGTCGGATGCGCCGGCTGGACAGCGCATCACACCCCTTCAAACACCAAGCGCCTCCCACAGATGCGCCCTGTACCGAGCGCATCATAGAGGATGCGCCCCCATACGTCCCCATACGCCTAGTGGAACGTCAACCAACGTGCCCACTCAGCTGTCCATCGAATGTCACCAACATTAAATGCTGAACTGACAGAGTTGGCAGCACGCCTCCCCAAGCCTGAACGGTTGACAGCTTTTACAGAAAACGAAGCGTCCACAACGTCAGCATCATAATGACTTTACCCCGACGGCTACTGCCACGTGGCCACCCAACCATCTGTATGTGCCTCAAAAGCCATGCGCCTCAGACCCTTCACTGATCCCTAAAGACAGAAGAAGAGTCTCCAGTTGAAGCTTTGCATGCGCCTCAAAAGCCATGCACCCCAGACTGATCTCTGATCTCGAAAGACAGAAGGAAAGTCACTCGCATGTGCCTCAAAAGCCATGTGCCCAGAACGGTTCGTGACTCCTAAAGGTCACGAGCCAGAATCTCATCATGCGCCCAATCCAAGGCGTATCCCACCAAATCATCCCCCCATCAGATCCAAGATCTCCGAGCCATGAGTCGACGACACGTGTCCTTTGACTCAACTCATCCAAGATTTCAGCAACAGAAATATCTTCTCCTTTGCTACGTGCCGGCTCACAACAGCAGTATGAAGAATTCAACCCCTCGAGTAGGGCGCATCATCCATGCGCCTCCATCAGCATTCTTCACGTGGCGTCCCCACGCACCGGTGCATCCTACATATGCGCGCATGAGCAGCCAATCTGCCCAGCTATAAATAGAGGGATCATTTCCTTCTTACCTACCCACACAGGGACAACGCACAGAATCCACAGCGAACATACAGAGAATCACCAGAGAGAGAGGGACAGACACTCAACGTCTTCCTCCTCTCGGCAAGCTCCAGCACCCAGAGCAATCTACACCTTCACAGAACCGATAACCGTCGTCAGCCCGCCAACGGAGTCAACGTATTACCACTCGCTCCATTGGCACTAAGGACCCAGATTAAACAAAAGTGTACTCCTAGGACTACATCTAAGTCCTATATTGTAACACTGTTCTGTTTGTGTTAAAGTTTTCAATCAAACAATTTTAATGGCAAACAAGCTGGCGACTCTGCTGGGGACCTCTTTCTCCTCTTCCGAGAAAGTCGTGTCACAGGCCGACGACGTGAAGGTGGGCTCCTCCCATAAGACGCTGGTCGTGCGCCTCAATCAACAGGCGTACGAGGAGTTCATTTCTGAAGGAAGTGCGAGTCCTTCGAAGCGGCTGCCGAAGCCGAAGAAGACCCGTCGTGTCTGGGTGCGCAAGGTCGATGCCTCGGGCACCACCACTGAAGGAAATGTGCCAATCCAGCCCTCCCTTCCTGCTGACGTTCTCAGCAACCAAGGTGCGCCCGCTGATGCCGCGTATCTCTCGGGGAAGCGTGCGGCTGACCACGTTCCCCAGCCATCTCCCTCTCAGGCGAGGAAGATGCGTCGACGGAGCAGGGGCGCAGCCAATGCCCCGCGCATCACCTCTGATGTGCCACAAAAAGTTACTGTCTTTGACAGACTCACTCGCTGTAATGGCAAGGAGAATTTGGATGCTGAGTACTATACGCCCCAGCGGGCTAGTACAAAGAAATCCAAGGCGGCACGGGCCATGCGCCACAAACGTGCTATCCCAGCAGCAGGCCAGAGGTACGCGCTCACAATCACGCGTGCTGCCAATGGCAAGCTGTACAAGGTCGAATCAGGTGCCTCTGCTCCAAAAACGAGTCGACCTTCAAAGTCCTCATCTCACTTGGGCGCATCTACTGCGTGCACAACCAAGTCGAGTGTGGCAAATTCAGTGGTCTTGAACTCCCGTGCCTCCTCTGGTTGTGCGTTTGAGGTTCGTTCAAGTCACTTCAAATGTTGTGGTTCCCCCACTACTGATCGTGATGCCTGCTTGGTATTAGATCAGGGGGCGCGGCACTCACCTGACCACCCTGGCGTTTGGCCTTGCCATGCGGCTGAAGGGGATGTGAAGGTAGTACTCTCCTCCAACGACCTGCGTAACGTGATCACTCACAAGCGCCGGTCAGGAGAGTCGACCAACAGTCATGATGCGCCTCTCACGGGGCATACTTGTGCGGTGGTCACCATCAACTGCTGTTGCAAGGCAGCAGTACCACCAAGGTAGTCAGTCTTCCAGCGGCTGCAATCATCGACACCCCTCCGATATCGCCTCGGGATGAAGGTGTCAACAGAAGAGGAGCCAAGGGTTGCTTCATGCAACGTAATCTCCAACTCCTCGTCAGTCCGGAAGACGACTGGCAATTCCTCGTCTTCATCCAAAAGCCAGCCAAAGAAAACCAAGGCAGCTGTCTCGACCTCTGGAGTGTTCGAAGGCACTCGGTCGAGGAAGAAGTTCTTGGAGGAAGCTGGGGGGTAGTCAGACCCTTGTTGAGCCTCCTTCCGAAGACGAAGATGTCCAAAGCACAGCTGCGGCGGATCTTCGTCCTCAAGGCGAAGTCAGCCTCCCAGAAGCCCCTCAAAACGAGGATGTCCCCCAGGACACGGCTGGGGGTAGAGACGAAGAGGCCCTTCAAGACGGAGCTGAGGGCAATCAGGCCCTTGCAGATGCGCCCGTCGAGAATGACCTCCAGAATGTGCCTGGGGGTGGCCAAGGTGGAACACCAGGAGAGGTGACTCCCCCACATGAAAGTGAGGCCGAGAGCGAAGCCTCAACCAATTCATCCACTCCCGGCCGTGTTATGACAGTATACATGACTGGGGGTGATTCCGAGTCTGATGCGTCGCCGCAGGACATTGTTCAGCACATAGACTCATTAGAGAGAGGACTCAAAACCCTCTCTGTCTCTATGCAAGCACTGACTCAAGCAGTGTTTGATATACGGTCGGCCTTGACCAGAACACCTTCAATCGGTCCCGACCCAGGAGCCAATGGGGAGTCGAGTGTACCCCTTCAACGGGCACCCTCAGACACAGAAGCACCCCGGACGTCGGAGCCCTCAAACGCTCCACTCCAGATAGTACCACCTTCCCCAACTCCTAGCTCCACGGAGGATGTGGTCGAAATGATCAAGGACTTGCGGGAGCGCTTCGATTCCAAAAACAGGCAAGAGGAGCGCCAGAAGATGGGCATTCTCCAGCCTTATCCCCTCGAGTGAAACAAGGTGGTTTATCCTCCAAAATATAAACCACAAACACTCATGCCGTACGACGGAAAGGACTCTCCGCGTCGGTACCTGACATATTTCCAGTCACAGACGGGGCATCTTCCAAAGGAGGACGCGCTCCTCACCAGCATCTTTGTTGGGGCTTTAAAAGGGGTGGCATATGACTGGTACTGCAGCCTCTCCGACAATTCTATATCGTCCTTCGATGACTTGACGCACCTCTTCCTCGATCGCTTCTACGACGGCGGGAAGGACATGACGATGGCATCTCTCATAGAGATACGCCAGAAGGAGAAAGAAACGGTTCGGGTGTTCATCGAACGCTTTCGACAGGCCTGCTTTAGGCTACCTCCAGGCATGCCAGAACATGCGCTCCTCTCCTCTTGCAGCATTAACATGCTGCCTGCAGTGAAGCTCTGGCTCAACTCTACTCCCCCTCCCGACTGGAGCTCCCTGATCATCGAAGCTGAAGCCGCAGAAAAGAAGGCGGCCAATGCACGTCTTCTGGGTGTCAGCTTCCCCGTCTTTGATGATAAGGGGAAAAGGTCTGCAGCCAACAACTCCGGACGAGAAGCAAAGGAAAAACAGGTATTGACTGTTAATGCCTCGAAAGGCGCATATGCGCCTACTCAGAAGCCTCCACTGGCACCGAGACCCAAGGAGGTGTATTCATTCAATGACGAAGACACCCTGCAACTCTTTGAAATACTGAAGCAGGGTGACAAGATCAAGCTTCCGGACCCAAAGCGGCCCGATAAAGTCGGGAAAGTGGACAACCCGAGGTACTGTCACTACCATTAGTTTGTTGGACACCCGACCAAGGAAAGCTACGTCCTCAAGAATTACATCCAGCGCATGATCAATGCCGATGTAATCTCCGTCGACTATGAAGAGAAGACGGTGTCAGCCAATCTGGTGTCACTTCAGTTCGGCACCTTGCTGCCGACCACCACACAAGATGGCGTCGTCCCCATCCCTAAGGCGACAATGGAGGTGGTGAACTTGCCACCTACCCGTGACAATGTGAGTGGACTCATCCCACTCACCACATCTCGAAGAGAGGTCCTCTGGGTTCACCCCGACCTCGTCTCCGAGGTGACTCAACCAGAGGTACGCTCTACCTCCAAATCAAAAGGCAGGAAGATCAAGTCTTGCCCCACGGTCTCTTTTTCATCGGAAGAGGCACTTCCAGTGCAGACGCGTGCACAACAGAACGCCCAGCCCGGCGAAGCTGCCGCCGAGGTGGTGCCTCCTGGCACCATCCCTGAGGAGGGCCCGTCTAAACCCTCAGCAGCCAATAAACAGAAGCAGGTGGAGGCTCGTTTCGACAGACCTCTACGGAAGGAGAATGCTTCGGGGCTAGCCAAGCCCCACAACTTTGACATACTGGCACAACTGGCCAGTACTCCTGCACGACTGTCTTTGTTTGAACTCCTGCGTCTTTCCAAAGACTCCCGAGAAGCTCTCTGTGAAGCTCTGAAGGACGCTGAATCCTTTCTCAGTCAGGTCAAGCAGCTTGAAGACCTCACAACTACTTGTGCGCACTGTCATTGTGCAGATGAAGTTATCCCAAACATAACTTTCACCCAACAAGATATGCTGCTCAAGTACCACCGACATAACCGACCGCTGTATTACATAGGGTACATCAGTTCAGTCAAGGTGAGCCGGATTCAGATCGATCCGGGGTCTTCCCTCAGCATCATCCCGAAGGCGCTGCTATCAAAACTAGGGATCCCAATGTACCGGCTGGCGCCCTCCAACACAACCATCAGTGGCTTCAACGCTAGCAAAAGCGAGCCACTGGGCAAGATCCGACTGAAGTGTAACATCGACAACCTCAAAACTGAGGTGACCTGTTATGTGGTGGATGCCGAGGTCAACTACAACATCCTGCTCGGCCGACCATGGCTACATGAGTACATGGTGGTGCCTTCTACGCTCCACCAATGCATGAAATATGTATCCACCAACGGCATCATCCGGACGGAGTTCACGGACATCGATCCTTTCAAAGGGATTGAAGCCTACTTCACCGATTCCGACTTGTACAAGCCACTTGACGAGGAGGAAGCCAACGATGCTGATGATGAGGCAGAGACGGCAACTAAGCCGGACACGGAGCCTGAGATGACTCCAGACGCCCCTTTGAAGATCCGACTGAAGGATAAACCACCCCAGAAGGTGCCTCCAATGAGCATCAAACTATCAGGGAAAGCACCGACTCCTGAGGCTCCCCTGAAGATACGCCTCAAGCGAAAGCCGCCTCAAACATCGGCTCCCCTGGTGGCAAAATTACAGGGGAAAGCACCACTCACAGGAGGCGCAGTTGAGGCACCTCTGAAGGTTCGTCTTAAGGACAAGCCCCCGCAGTCATCCAAGATGCCAGAGAGGGCTCACATAACCCTCTCAGACCCTAAAGTCAAAGCTGTGGTGGATTCTTCTGATCCGACCCCAGTGCTTACAGATGAGGAGCATGGCGAATATATCTCTGCTGATGTAGATGCACCTTCCTTAGACAATGTAATCCCACGGGATAAGATACCGTATTTTATCAATAATAGAGTGTCTTTTAATTATTCTTGTCTTCCGCACTGGAATGCCATGTATACATTAGATAACGCTCTACGGTCGTTGCAAACACAAATAACGACCGTCTATCATATAAATCGAGTAGTCCCGTCTCAAGGAGTCTGTTTCATAGCCCCTCCACGAAGCCGAGATGAAGGATGCATCATTTTGGGCAAAGTCGAGCGTCATCAAGACCTCCCGCCACTCGAGCCAGAACCTGATACCGGCAGAGTACAAGTCTATCGGTACATGGATACGGCAAAGCACATCATCCAAAAGATGGGCTACGACCTAAAAAGCAACAAAGGCCTAAACTACGGCAAGGGTCGACGTCTCCCGCTCCGGCTTCTAACACCCAAAGGAAAGCCGCAGGACTACTACAACAAAACTCGACGGAGGGTAGGCTATGTCACGCCGCCATCAACTCCGGAGAGTTCAGACGCAGTGGACGTAGAAGATTCCCGCTCGTCCGAAGCATCGACTTGGGATTCCGATACTAGTATCGGATCAGTCTTCAGGAAAGTGCTGTCAGCTAACATGACGTCAGCACAACCTCAAAAAGGTGAAGGCGAAGACCAAGCGCCGGAACCCTTCGAAGAAGAACCCTGGGCTCAACGCCTAGGAGAACAATGGGAGTCTCGTTTTGAGTTACGTGAACCTCCCACCGAAGACGAAGTCGAGCAGATCGACCTTGGGGACGGATCTTCTTCCAACCCCATCTTCATCAGCAAAAGCCTAGAAGGAGAAGACCGAGAGTCTCTAATCCAACTGGCTAAAGAGTATATCGACGTATTTGCCTGGAACTACGAAGATATGTCGGGACTCGATCCACAGATCGCAATGCATAGGTTGAACATCTTACCTGATGCCAAACCTATCAAACAACAACAGCGACGTTTCCGTCCTGACATCATGAATGCCATCGATCAGGAGGTGGACAAACTCTTGACCAGCGGCTTCATCCGTGAAGAACAGCACCCAGATTGGGTAGCCAACATCGTACCCGTCACCAAGAAGAATAGGAAAATACGAGTCTGTATCGACTTCAGGGACCTCAACTCTGCTTGCCCGAAGGACGAATTCCCGCTTCCAATCATCGATGTGATGATCGACAACACATGTGGCTTTGAACGCATGTCCTTCATGGACGGGTATTCAAGCTACAATTAAATCAAGATGTTCCCCGATGACGTAAAACACACGTTATTCAGGACTCCGAAGGGTATTTTCTGCTACACAGTGATGCCTTTCGGCTTGAAGAACGCCGGTGCAACCAACGAGCTATGAGCACCATCTTCCGTCAACATCTTCGCAAGACAGTCGAATGCTATGTTGACGACATCGCAGTCAAGAGCCGCCTCAAAGGAGATCACCTACAGGATCTGAAGACAGTCTTTGATCTCATGCGGGCACATCAACTCAAAATGAACCCCGCTAAATCCTTCATGGGGGTTTCTAGCGGCAAATTCTTGGGCTTTGTCATCACGGCGAAAGGCATTCATGTTGATCCCGAGAAGACCAAAGCCATCCTCAACATGGACCCTCCGAAGAATCTTCGAGAACTTCGGGGCTTACAGGGATGTCTGGCATACATCCGGAGGTTCATAGCAAACCTCTCCGGTAAATGTCAACCCTTTACTCAGCTCATGAAGAAGGGAGTCTCTTATGTCTGGACAGAGGAGTGCCAAAAGGCTTTCGACGACATCAAAGCCTACTTGACGAGCCCACCAGTCCTGGTGGCACCAGTCACCGGCAAACCATTTCTTCTCTACGTCCGTGCCATGGATCATTCCCTTGGCGCTCTGCTGGCTCAAAATAGCGATACAGGCTATGAGCAAGCAATCTACTACCTCAGTCGAACGCTCATCGGGGCCGAACACCGGTACAACCCCGCTGAAAAGGAGTGCTTGGCTTTGGTGTTTGCCATCCAGAAGACTCGTCATTATGTCTCGGGCCAGACAATTCATGTCATTTCCCGAGTCAATCCGCTCAGAGTCCTTATGACGAAGCCAGGTTCATTGAACTCCCGGCTAGCCACATGGGCGATCTTGCTAACACCGTATAATATGGTGTTTGTCCCACAAAAAGCTGTTAAAGGTCAAGCTCTGGCTGACTTTTTAGCTGCACACCCCATCCCAGAATCCTCAAAACTCTGTGAAGACATCCCGGATGAGGTCCAAGAATCCAACGTCACTGAAGGAAGCTCCGTTTGGCGGATGTTTTTCGATGGCGCTTCAAGAACAGGCCCCAAAGGCCAAAACATCGCAGGAGTGGGGGTAGTCTTAGTCTCCCCCGATCAGTTGGTCATCCAGCGTGCTTACTCCCTTTCGAAGCCGTGCTCCAACAATGTTGCCGAGTACAACGCACTCATCATGGGACTCCAGCTCGCACAACAGCTGGGGGTGGACCATCTGGAAGCCTACGATGACTCAAAACTCGTCGTGAACCAGATTCGAGGGCAGTACGAGGTTCGCCATAAAGATCTGATCCCTTACCATGAAGTTGCATTGAACATCATTTCAACCTTCACTGGGTTCTTCATCGAACACGTACCTCGTCTACAAAACTTGGAGGCTGACGCCCTGGCTGGCCTCGCAGCCTCATTGGCAGCACCCTTTGGGACTCAACACTATGTCACGGTAACTGGCCGAGACTTGGTTTGTCCTAGAAACAACCTATGCTTGCGAGTGGCTCACGCCATGCCGACGAACACTGGTGTTAATGTCCGAGATTGGAGGTTCCCGTTCATCGACTTTGCTGTCTACGGAATCCTTCCAGAGGACCCGAAGGAAGCCGTCTCAGTCAGGAGACGCTCTCTTCGATTCTACTACGATACAGCTACCAAAACGCTGTACCGACGCTCCTTCGATGGGCTCCTCCTTCGATGCCTGTCCAACGAAGAAGCAGCCGAAGCTCTTCGAGAAGCTCATGACGGAACTTGCGGAGCTCATCAACCTGGTCCTAAGTTGCAGGATCGACTGCGACGTATGGGCTACTACTGGCCAACCATGGCCGCCGACGCTGTTGAATATGCTAAGAAGTGTCATGCATGCCAACTTCATGCAGACTTCATACATATACCGTCTGAACCACTACATCCTACAGTCGCCTCCTGGCCCTTTGAAGCCTGGGGTATGGACATTGTGGGACCAATTACCCCTCCTTCATCAAGAGGACACCGCTTCATCCTAGCCATCACCGATTACTTCTCCAAATGGGCAGAAGCAGTCCCACTGGCGGAAGTAAAGAGCTCCAGGGTGGTCAGCTTTATCAAACACCATGTCATTTACCGTTTCGGAGTACCCCGGCGGATCATTCATGACAATGGTCCTCAGTTTATCAGCCACATTTTTAGCAAGTTCTGTGACAAGAATCGCATTCAAAATGTGGCATCCACCGCCTACAATTCGGCTGAAAACGGGTTAGCAGAAGCGTTCAACAAAACTATCGTTAGGCTGCTCAAAAAGGTCGTGTCATCCAACAAACGCGACTGGGACGAAAAGCTTGGCGAATGCCTTTGGGCCTACCGTACAATGGTACGGACCCCAACAGGCAACACACCATTCTCCCTGGTCTACGGGAGCGAAGCGGTACTTCCTCTCGAGATCCAGATACCCTCACTCCGCGTAGCAATAACGAACAAACTCACAGAAGAGGACAATCAACGTCGTCGTCTGCGGGAACTGGAGGCACTCGATGAGAAGCGTCTCTTGGCTCAACAACGCATCAAACTCTACCAAGCCCGTATATCACAGGCTTTCAACAAGAAGGTCAAACAGAGGACTTTCCAAGTTGGCGACCTGGTTTTAGCAGTCAGAAGGCCAATGGTGTTAACTCACAAGACACCAGGAAAGTTCAAGCCCAAGTGGGAAGGACCTTTCATCATAGAGACAGTATACTCAAACGGTGCTTACCGCCTCGCCAAACCCAATGGGGACTTGTTCATGATGCCCATCAACGGCAAGTTCCTAAAGAAGTACTATTCTTGACATCATTCAGACATGTACTTCCCCAAAAGGGATCTGTGGGTCCAATCATCGGGGCTCACACACAATCTCCTTCCACAAACTCATACGCTTCTGGAACCCAGCTGTTCCGTGGCATCCTTCAGTAGAAAGAAAACCACGTCCACATCTCCTCTGAGTTGTTCCTCTACACCCTACAAAGCGGAATCTTACGCTACGTAAGCCGATGCTACCCTTCATGTTTACCACGTCTACATTACCTCTGAGTAAACATCTCGTACAAACAACCCCTGCGTTATCGTACATTGATCGCAGAACTTCTACGTCCACATCACCTCTGAGTTGTTCAGCATATCCCCCAGGATCATTCCTACCACGTCCATAATACCTCTGAGTAGGAAGATTCTATCATTTTTGAACCCAATAGTTGCCATGTCCACATCACCTCTGAGCAAACATGTTGGTTCCTTCAAACTTATTATCTGTACCTAAAAACCAAGGTGCGCAAAAGATAATAGGTCCACATAAATCATCAAGTTCATAATAACAAAAATGAACACATCACAAAAAAGGTTGTGTACTTCTTTATTTTCTAAAAAAAAAAGAGTACAGAACTACACTATCCCCCAGCAAGGGTTGCAAAAGAACATAAAAAAGGGAGAAGCTACAGTCCCTGAACCTCTCCAGGGTGGGCTGAGAGTGTCACGACCCGTTACCTAAATTGTTGGGCCGGACCGAGCCATGTCCAGCCTACGCTTGGTCAAAGCGTAGTAAGCTGTTCTAAGAATAGACAATAAAGAATCTAAGCAGCTAACAGTTCTAAAATCACATTTTAAGGTTCATCATAACACAGCATCTATAAGCGAAGGTAAACAAACACAGATTTAATAATACATAACCAAAGTATCTAACTGGAGACAAAGTCCAGTATCCAAATATAAGAACAGACAATGTCTAAGTCTACTAAACACATGAAAGATAACTAAGCAAGGTTCCCCGCTGGGGCCTCTACTGGAGCTAAGGCCAGGTCCTCAATGCAGTACCGTAACATGTAACACACAGCGTTTCCTTCTCGAAAAGTAAACCTACAACGTTATTCTGTCAGGACGGGAGCAAGTACAACCTCTACAACTAAAGTACTGAACATATAATGAAAGAGATGTACAACAAGAAACATGGTGTGATAAGTCTATAAAACAGGAAATACTAGAAACATGGCCTCATGGTACAACTGGGATCACAATATCATAGTAACACAGGGAACATGGCATATCTGAAATCATGGTATATCTCATAATCTATCATGGCAAGGATACATATGTCATAGAGACAGATGTATATATAATGTTTAAAACTGTAGCAGGTACGTGATCGGTCAATAGGTGTACAATGTACTGAGGCACATGTAAATAAAATGTACTTCCGTACAAGTGTAAAGGCGATATATGTACACACGTACAAATACAGCTTTGAGAGTAAGGCCTACGGCGCAGTAACATATAAAATAAAACTTTGCTCGGTACTGTAGAGGGGGGGTATGATCACGTACTCTACTATCAGTTTTCCCTTAACCCGTTATTTAAACATGTGAGAGATACGGGAACAGTAAAAAGCACGGTAGGTACTAATAGCAGTAAAACAGGTAAAAGTACTGAGAGCAGTAAAACATGTGAATACTCGGGCAGATATAAGCATAGTGAAACATGTACGGGGAACCAGTAAGAAACATGTGAAGATATGATGACTGTCCTAAGCAGGGTAGGGACTAAATTAATGTAACATGTGAAGATTTATCTTGCTACCTCGGTTAATACATGTTCTAGCATTAAAAGACAGTAAATGAGTTTATAGATGTACTTGCCTCGAGCAAGCAAGAATACTAGTACGAAGATATAGATGTCCGGTGTCCTGTCAATAATGATATACAACTCAGTTCTAAGCTATGTTCAATAATACACTAGTGGTGTGACACGACTCCTGACTGGACACTAAGCTAAGTGGAGACCTAGCATAAAAGTCTAATGTGGAGTGCCACTATATCCAAACTAAATTCCTAGGGTCTTTATACTAGTGCGGGGTGAGGTCCAATACGACTAAAACACAAAACAATCATAAAAAGTTGCAAGTCGTAATTATTCAATAATTAAATATACTGTACACTATGTTCCAATAATTTTTGAGATAGACAAAAAGCTTAAATATATATATAAAATAAAGTACCAAAATAATCCTTGTTAATTATAGAAATTTATACTAATTTTTCTGGGATTTATAAACCCTCATAAATATTTATTAAAAATCAGCAAACATAAATATACTGAAAATAAATTCTGTTTTCCCATTTTTATAAAATACCAAAAGTACTTATTAAATGCTGGAAAAATTATAATAAATTATCTAAATTAACATAGTATTTAAATACAATTTTTCTAAGATTTTTACAGCAATTAAAATATATATAAAAATTCAAAACCAGAAAGTAACAATATCTAGAAAAATAATTAATTATAAATTAAGGATGATACATAAGCAAAAATCTACAGATGTTGTCGGATGATAAAATAAATATCACCAACGTGTCCAGAACGGTCAAATCAGCTAGGATAGCCTACCCATAAGTCCAATTTGGACACAGGGGCAAAACGGTAATTTTGGGTCAAAATGATGTCCGCCGTTGGACACACTTTGCACCGAAAAGCGTGTCAGAATAGAAGTCTACAAAACCTAGCAAATTATATGTCCACGAATCCAGAATGATGATACGAACCCAACGGTATGTCCAAAATGAAATTCCGATGTGCCGATCTCAAAATGATACGTTGACGCGACACTTGGTATCCGGTTTGCACGGAAATGCGTGCCGGAGCAAATGTCTTCAAAACTCAGCAAATTATATGTCAATGAGTCCAGAATGACGATACAAACTCAACGGTATATCCGGAATAGGATTCCGATGAGCCGGCGTCAAAAAGTCCTGTTGACTCAGAAAGTGGGACCCGCTTTGCACCGAAATGCGTGCCAGGGCCCACGTTCTCCAAATTAAGCAAACTTTATATGAAAACATGCCAGAACGATGCCACGAGTCTACTGGTGGTGTCAGAAATTGAATCCGGAGTCCCGGGTTCAAAAATGGAATTTTACAAGTGCAACACTAAGAATTCGAACGGCCAACTTTGGCGTCGAATTCGACCGACCTAACATGCTCAAACTGAAATGAAATCTAAAGGGGGCAGGAAGGGGGTTATACCAGCTGTGCACCGGAACTGACGGTGCACAAAACGGAGCTGCGACGGCGAAGTTACGAGCTGACGAAGTCGGCTCCACGAAACTGTCCAAAAATAGTTCAATTTAAAACGTCAACTTGGTGGCCAGTTTTGAGGTATCAAACGACGAAATTAACGGACGAAAATTGACAAAAGTGAAGATGGATATACCGAGATTGCGAAGAGCAAAGAGATCGTCGATCCAACGGTCGGATTGACCAAAAAATCTGCACGAAGTTGCTGCGACGGAGCGCCAATTCTGAGTTCCAAACTCGCGCGCGCCGACGGGATTTCGTGCGAAACGCACGAATAGCCTATGCGTCGCGCCGGGGAGGAAGGCGGCGGCCAGGGGGTGTTCGCTGGAGGGTCGCACGCCGGTGGGGGGGGTCGCCGGCGGCGGCGGTCGGCCGCGGTGGCCGCGTGCCATGCGCCTACGCGCGCGCACGCGGGGGTGGCGCTGCTGTCACTGCTGCATGCTGCTGTTGCAGCGCTGCTGCGGTCGGCCTGCCGGCCAGGGCGGCGGCGGCGCAGCGCCGGGCACGGCGGGGGCGGCCGTGCGGTGGCGGCGGCGGAGGCTCGGGTTATGGTGGTGGTGGTTAAGTTGTGATGGCGGTGGTGTGGGTGTGAATGGTGAGGGTGGTGTTGGCATGAAGAAGAGTGGAGGAAGGAGATGAGCTCGGGTGGCCGACTCGGCCAGGGAGGTGGCCGGGCTGAGCTCCGGTGAGGAGTGATGTGGTCGGGAGGCTGAGTGTTGCTGTTGGCTGTGGTGGTGGTGTGTGGTTTGTTTGTATGTGTGTGAGAGTGTATAAAGAGAGTGAGAGAGAGAGATAAGTGTGTATAATATTATAGGAAGAGAGAGAGTGAGAGATATTATAGAATGAGAGAGAGAGGTCGGTTGGGGGTGCTCCTACTGTGAGGTGGAGGTGAGAGGGGGTGTGTTATGGAGAGAGAGAGAGAGATGGTTATGTATATATTATATGAGTGTGTGTGTGTTGTGTGTTAGAGAAGAGAGAGAGAAAAATATGGATATTTAGAGAGAGGGGGAGGGGAAGGTCGGCTGACCACAGGGGGGAAATAAGGTGGGGTGTGAGGTGTTATGGATGGTGAGGATTAAATGAGGGGAATCAAAGGCTAGGAATTTATTTGTAGGAAAAATAGGTTATTCCTATAGATTAAAATCAATGGAATTTCCAATAAATATTACAAATAGGTAGAATGAATATTTAGTATTTTTCAAGGGTAATGAGGCTGAGGGTGATGGTGATGGAGAGTAACATGGAGCTTGGACTAGGTTCGGTCGAGCCGGGTCGGGTCGAAATCGGGCTGGGTGCAATAATAAAATTAAATACGTATTTATGATCACGGGTAAATAAATAATATGCGGGGACTCCAATAAATGGGACACAAGAGTCATGCGGGTAGTAGGCTTCATGTGGGCCACGTCCACACTTTGGGTCGACTAGGTTGGGTCGATGTCGGGTCCCGAAATTAAATTGGAAATTAAATCGGGTTTCATGGCAGAAAATAAATCGGCCTAAATTGACCCGGAAGTTGTGCGAAGAAAATGGAGCACAAAATGAAGTGTCTGAGTGGGACACAAAGGTCATGGGTGAAGAGCGTCTCGAGTAGATCATCCATGAGAAGTTGGTTTCGAGAAAATGGCTGATCTGGTGCTCCTAAATTAAAAGCAACGGTAACGTGCAAACGAAGATCAAAAATAAAAGTGGGAATAATTATTGAATGATTAATCGGTCTAAGTTGACCCGAACTTGCGCGATACAAAAAGAGCACAAGGGAACGAGTTCAAGTGGGACAGGATATATCAAAACGAAGATAATCTTGTCTACTTCAAAACCCATGAAGAGAGTTTACAGAGATTGGTATCCCTGACGCTCCAGAAGTCAAAGTCATGGAAAGGTACATTAATGGTCTAAACAATTAAATAAATAAAATATTTATCGATAATAATTTGTTCTGAAAAATAAAAATAAACCCTGAAATTCAGGGGGCTTACATCCTACCCACCTTACAAAAATTTCGTCCTCGAAATTAAAAATCATCCAACCAGTCAAACTATAATATGTAGCTGCTCTGGCTACAATACTCAATCTGCTACTCTTGTAATCATCTCTTCTGTTTCTCTTTACAATCTTTTTGGTTCAGGTTCAACAAAGTCCTTCTATCATAAACTATGTCATATATCCTTTAAAATCTTCCATACTAACATGAACATTTATGTATACCCTATACTATAGGTCATTCTCCGGGTATGTCTATAAGCCTATAATGCTTAATCATCAATCATATTTCCAACCTTAATTGTAAATACTGGATTTCCTTATCGTATCCTAAGTATCCATATTCTATCAATCCACAGTTCCTTAACATCATTTGTCGTCAATCCTTACCTACAATTTCTCCTTGAAATCATACGTTCAATTTCTATCCTTGGCGTAGAGCCTTCTTCTTTTTACTTAACAAGTCTTCCGAATATAAATCCTCGATTTCAAAACTCCCGATTTATTAATTACCAATATACATGTCTTTGTCTCGTTCTGATATCTTCCCGATCTCGTACGCAATACGATAACTCATTCTAACTTATTCTATATCAATCCACATATCGATCTACCCTTTAATCACCTGTAATCAGCTATAGGTAACCAACCAAAATTCTACAAATGATAAATTCTCAATCCATAGTCACAACAATATACGATCTCATTTCTCCATCTTAGATACCCTATCATCAAGTCATACTATCAATGCAATCGTTCTTAATGGTTTCCAAGTCTGCTACAGTCAGTCACCTATACTTGTCCCATAAGCTTAATCTAACCAATCCCTAGGAAAAGTATTTATCACAATCACACAATACATTTATAGTTACACTATAGGATCAGTCAACAAGGTTTGGCTATTTCGGTCGTCTATTAAATAGAAGGTAACAAAGCCTAAGACTGGGTCAAGCAATCCATAACAGTGTCCAAACAAGTTAAAGGGTCAAGCAAGACAGAAAAGTTTATCGAAATATTTCCAAGAATGGTACGAAGACAACGAGATGTAAAACGAGAAGAATTACCCAAGAGGTTAACGAAGAAGAGTTTAGTCAAGTTATAGAAAAAAATGGAACACTAAAATAATTATGTCCAAAAGATAACATGATAGCAATCCTATTGGAGAGTCCTAGAGAACCTATAATCCTAGTTGTAGATGTAGATAGAACAGAGTTAATCAAGACGGGGAAGAATGATAATAAGAATTTATTCTTGCTCAATCGATCATAACGAAGTGAACCAAGCTGAGATATAATCTGATAACCATATACGTCTTCCTGAAATCATGTTGCCAGAATTTTTGCCACACCAGTAAGCCTAGATGCAATAAACGATAGAGTCATAACTAAGGTATACTCCCTAAAATCATATTATCTAGAATCCTCGCCACGCCAACCGGTATGGCTGCGAGAAAATCTAAATTCTATGAATAGGATAATATATCCGAAATCAGGCTCTATGTTTTTGTCATACCAGCTAATATGGCTGCGATAAATTCTAAACTCCATAACTAAAGCAGACGTTTACCTTATCAGGATATATCATAATTCAATCCACAAAATTTATCACGATGCAAGATCAAAGTTAACAACAAAATCAAAAATTAAATTCAACAACGAATTTAAAGAAGAGCAAATGGAAATAAGTGGAAACTGATTTCTGGATAAGATTAGAGTGAGATTAGAGTGAGATCCTCAGGGATCATCCCAAAGGTACAACTTGGTCTAAATTGACCCACTGAAATACAAACAAGAGGCTAATTATAGCTAACGGTCCTATGCTGTGATGAGTTCTCCTATGTTACAATCCTAGATATCCTCTAGGTGTTCTAAATGTTTATCCCTAGTGTTATCAAGTTGTCCTAGATCCTAATTGCAGGCGTGCTTGGTACAATAACGTAACCAAACAACTTAAGTCTGGACCTGCATGGGTCACCAAAAAAATATGTCACGACCCGTTACCCAAATTGTTGGGCCGGGCCGAGCCATGTCCAGCCTACGCTTGGTCAAAGCGTAGTAAGCTGTTCTAAGAATAGACAATAAAGAATCTAAGCAGCTAACAGTTCTAAAATCACATTTTAAGGTTCATCACAACACAGCATCTATAAGCGAAGGTAAACAAACACAGATTTAATAATACATAACCAAAGTATCTAACTGGAGACAAAGTCCAGTATCCAAATATAAGAACAGACAATATCTAAGTCTACTAAACACATGAAAGATAACTAAGCAAGGTTCCCCGCTGGGGCCTCTACTGGAGCTAAGGCCAGGTCCTCAATGCAGTACCGTAACATGTAACACACAGCGTTTCCTTCTCGAAAAGTAAACCTACAACGTTATCCTGTCAGGACGGGAGCAAGTACAACCTCTACAACTAAAGTACTGAACATATAATGAAAGAGATGTACAACAAGAAACATGGTGTGATAAGTCTATAAAACAGGAAATACTAGAAACATGGCCTCATGGTACAACTGGGATCACAATATCATAGTAACACAGGGAACATGGCATATCTGAAATCATGGTATATCTCATAATCTATCATGGCAAGGATACATATGTCATAGAGACAGATGTATATGTAATGTTTAAAACTGTAGCAGGTACGTGATCGGTCAATAGGTGTACAATGTACTGAGGCACATGTAAATAAAATGTACTTCCGTACAAGTGTAAAGGCGATATATGTACACACGTACAAATACAGCTTTTAGAGTAAGGCCTACGGCGTAGTAACATATAAAATAAAACTTTGCTCGGTACTGTAGAGGGGGGTATGATCACGTACTCTACTATCAGTTTTCCCTTAACCCGTTATTTAAACATGTGAGAGATACGGGAACAGTAAAAAGCACGGTAGGTACTAATAGCAGTAAAACAGGTAAAAGTACTGAGAGCAGTAAAACATGTGAATACTCGGGCAGATATAAGCATAGTGAAACATGTACGGGGAACCAGTAAGAAACATGTGAAGATATGATGACTGTCCTAAGCAGGGTAGAGACTAAATTAATGTAACATGTGAAGATTTATCTTGCTACCTCGGTTAATACATGTTCTAGCATTAAAAGACAGTAAATGAGTTTATAGATGTACTTGCCTCGAGCAAGCAAGAATACTAGTACGAAGATATAGATGTCCGGTGTCCTGTCAATAATGATATACAACTCAGTTCTAAGCTATGTTCAATAATACACTAGTGGTGTGACACGACTCCTGACTGGACACTAAGCTAAGTGGAGACCTAGGATAAAAGTCTAATGTGGAGTGCCACTATATCCAAACTAAATTCCTAGGGTCTTTATACTAGTGCGGGGTGAGGTCCAATACGACTAAAACACAAAACAATCATAAAAAGTTGCAAGTCGTAATTATTCAATAATTAAATATACTGTACACTATGTTCCAACAATTTTTGAGATAGACAAAAAGCTCACTACAAAAAAAAGTGACCTTTTGGGACAACAAAAAAACGTCATAATAAATAGGTTTACCGTCCCAACTACTATTTGGGACAGTCTTTAGGACGGCAATGGGTGGTCTCATTAGGGTGGCGTGGCAAAAAGTTAAATGACGGATATTTGCCGTCCCAAATACTTATAAAGGACTGTTAAACTCCCGTCCCAAAAGGTTTCAAAATTACAAATTCTGCAGGACAGTTTATAAATCTGTCCCAAAAAATACGTCCCAAAAACTTAATCCTCTTTCTATTTGTATATGAAATATACAATTAAATTTTATATAGAACAAAAATCACACAGAACTATTTAATCACAAATGCATTATGGTAGCTGCAACATTAAGACAAGAAATTTTTATAAAACATTTAAAAGTCATATCCAACTGTTTACAAAATGAAACAAAAGTTTACATCACGTCGAATCTTTCCCCATGACATAAAATTCATATCCCATTGTTTACAAAATGAACTTGCCAGGCATCTCCAATGGTTGACACGAGGCGACTCGTCTAGAAGAAGCAAGAGACCAGCATTGTTCTTTGATAGACCAAACGAATACCTGACATACACATCCAAAACAGTAGTAACCAACCATCAGGTTTTAAACATACCAAAAGCTTATAAAAAGCTTAGGAACAAGATATATTCACATACTTGCTTCTTGATGCTTTCTTTCTCCAAAAAATGAAGGACATCACCCACTGTACAAAATAATTTTCATTAAAAGGAGGAATGGAAGATTACAAAAGATTTTATAAAGCATAGAGAAACATAAAACATGTTGCAGGCACAAATGAACTCTTTAATATTAATTAACAATGCACCAATCTTTCACGTCAAAAAATAACTGAAGGATGATTTAGGTCAATATTATTCGCACATACCAAACACTTGAGACGATGCCTAATAATTTTTGTTGCCATAATGACAACCAAACCCCTGCCTGGATTCAAATGACTGAAAAATAGAACATAGCAGAAGTCACTAAGCATTCGCGAAGGCATATATTTGACCATATTTGTATGGCAGGAGGACACGAATACATGTATCTGGCTCAAGTTAAAGGAGAAATATATACCCATGAGCTGATTTCATCAACCTCTTTCCTGAGAGCTTCTTCATCTTTGTTGGCGAGCTCCATCTTCTGCTGCCATGAGAGAACCACGTCGGATGCTTTCTTCTTATTCTTCTTCGGTTTTTTCCCAGACATTAGATAAAGAACAAGGCGCAAAGTTTAGTTAAGTACAGAAAATTCAACAGTTCACAAGAAAAATGGATGCATGAGAGGAACAATGGAGTCTCAGAGTTATATAAGGCAAGTCAAACAGTAACAGTTAACCAAGATGTGTATGAGGATGGGCGTTATAGTAGAACAAGAAACCAGGAAAAAGTCGCGTGAAGGGGATAAATCTCATTGAATCAGTTCTTGACTGTGTGACGAAACATGTGAGTTCCCTGCAATGCTTTGGCTTCAGTTTGGTCGATCCAAGTACCGAAAATAGGCAACACCAGAGGCTTATTTTATTGAACTCTATGAGGTCGAATCTCCCGTTGTTCCTCAGTAGCGCAGTGGTAGAGCGGTCGGCTGTTAACTGATTGGTCGTAGGTTTATGATCTTCAGAGGTGTAGCCACATCAATTTCTATGAAATGCATATGTCTTATTGCAGACTGCTGCATCACCCCTCAAATAGTTTGAATACAGAATGATGGATGTATTTCCAAAATGACGGAAGTATTCCAAAAAAAAAGATATGTGGAACAACCTGGAACAGATCCATCTAGACTACGACGACCTAGACTACGACCACCATTTGAAAATACATACATGTGGAATACATCCATATATCATAGTGGAACAACCTAAAAAATATGCCAAAGTTTAGTTTTGTGTAAACATAGAATAGAGGATCTAATAGCTAAGTCCCTAATCAAACTTCAAAGTTCTGTCCTGTATCCTTTCAAAATATAAAATAAACGTACCAATCAAACACAAAATATTTGACTCAGACTGCTCAAAATGTTACAAGTTATAGTTTCAGTTAGTAAAGAAAATGACAAGCCATCTTCTCATAGCAAGTTGAACACCAAATAGTTACAACAGAGGTCATATTTTAAATTATCAAAACAGAGGAACTTATCATAAACAATTATGAACCGTGTGCATTACATGAAATCTATCAACATATGATAGAGTAATACATTAGATAGACACTCAGAAGAATGAAACATCTTCTCATTGGTACATTAAGTACCTTTGAAGTCTGACATGCGAATATCATAGTTTCATATCTCATCATCGCGTTATAAATCAATGCAAGCACATTGTTCTGTATAAAAGAGGAAATCCTCTGAACGTTACAGATAAAATAAACTAGGAACAGAGACAAATTACACCATAACTTATAGCAGTTCATTACAGGAAAATAAATAAAAAAACTTAAGTTGTGTTTGATTGAGCTTTTTTTCCACGGAAAATATTTTTATCACAAATTTTCCACCAATTGTAGTGTTTGATAGCGTATATTTTCCTTTGAATTTTTTTTAAAATCTATCATTTTCCATATTTTCCAAGGTTCACAGTGTCGATATCGGAATCGGTATCGGACTATTCCTATGAGTATCAGTATCAGACTTTAAACCTTCATATGAAGTTTCATGAACCTTCAGGCTGTAATTAGTTTGTATTCAAACCAGTTTGTAATTTCTTTGCATGATTAATGACTTTTGATGATCAAGAAGGCAAGACTTTTGAGAGAAAGAGAAATATCTGTGTATCCAAATAACAACATAACTAGTCCTATAATCACTTCCATGTTGCTTACATCATTTATATACCCTCGAAACATTGTCGGATCAGAGGTTGGTAGGTGTATTAGTCAGAATATTGTCAGAAACACGGACCAATTGGATCTCATCATCTCCAAACATCCAAGACAAATAATACAAACATAAAATTAGGCATTTAAAATCCCTAATTAAAGTTCCGAGTATTAACTTTATATTAAGGAGAGTTCCATAATTTAACCTTGAAAAGGTTAATGTTCAATTTGTAAATTATAAGTGACAGTAACAGCTTTAAAAGTGCACACATCATCGTTTAGAAACACATATATTCAGTTAATTATTAACAGACGTTGATTAAACAGAATAATATACTATGCAGTATACACAAACAATAACTTGATGGTGAGGATCTACTTTATTGATTCTACAGTACGTGGAGGCAATAAGCAAACCATCAAATTCCCTACCAACCTGACAAGAAGGAAGAGTTTAAGATAAAAGGGGAACATCAAATAATTTGTTGTATAGAACTCTATAAATTTCTAGATAGTTCTTGGATTTCCAAGGCAGAGAATATAAGCCAAGATGCCAAACTAATGCAACATGAGGGGTTGATAATTTTCACTTTCTAGACTACAAGGAAAAGTACCTCTAAACATTTTGACATGTAGTTTGCATTCAAGATGGCTATCTTTGAAGCATCAGTGAGCCTCCTTATGTGCACTCATCAAGCCAACTTGGCCTTCTGGAATGTGAAACAACAACATTAGGCAAACATTTTGAAATGCACAAGTCAGAAACAATTTTGCATTTAGTTTTGGAAAAGGTAATGATAATTGACAGAAGATAGGCACTCTTATGTTTAAAGCCCAAGTTACTTTAGGGCTGTTTATACTGTGTACATGCAGCCTCTATGAATTGCAAGTTAATGGAAACAGTGCATAGTGAAACAAAATATTCATCTAGCTATTTCTTTCAGAACCTCAACTCCTTAAATAGGAAGATGGTAGTTTACCAACAAAGAATGTACCATCGAGATTTAATTGATAGTTTGACAAAGACATATGTGTTTCACTATAGTCCACCCACTTAGAATTCCATCTATAATCCCATTACAGCTTCAGGACTACTTATCAAGCATGAAGTCAAATTTTGCTTTTTAATTATTATTGGACCCTACTGTTTGTTCAAAGAATCTTTCCTTCAGTACTGACTTGTTTCCTATTATTAAAGATCCAAAAACTTGTTTCTTATGGTGTATAAAAGTTCCATGATAGAAACAGAATAACTAATTTCCTAGTAGAAAAATACACAAATAGGATAGTCTTTGTATAAAGATAAGTACATTCTCATGAACTACATCAAAATCCTTTCCCTTCAATAGAGGAACGAACTCCTGCAAATCATATTCACCAAACCTAGAATAAAGCATAAGAGAGTGCAAGTAAGTTGCATAGCTAATAAGCAGAAACTGACGTTACGTAGGCATAAGAGGACAATAAAAGGGATCGGCCTATCGTCCTTTTACTCAAAAGATAAAAGGAAGGTTGATCCATTATAGCATAACAGCAATACGGAACAAATAATTTGATTCATAAATATCTATTTGCATAGGTCAAACAACAGAGTTGGGTGTATGACTGCTAAACACATTCACTATATCTATTGGATCAAAGAAAGCTCTGAACATGTTAAAATTCAAACTATGATTGCTTCAAGCTCTAGATATCTTTAATGCTATAATAGAAAGACTTGAGCATCCAAGAAAACCATGAGAGTGCAAGCACTAAAAACATAATCTAATTTGATGAGATGTATTACTAGATATACACATGAAAAAAAGAGATCGAATGTGTAGTAACTCCCATTGTACTGAGAGGTGGTTTCATCTATTAAACAATCTATTATGTAAGGAAATAAATCTATTATTGTATGCTATTATAAGATGGGTTTTAACTTTTCACTTGATCTACCATTATTGCAAGGACTTGCCTGATACTCATTCAAGTTCTAGATATTTATTTGCTTCAATCAACCCAAGTCCAATTTTGCTCTACCGAGTATGCATGTGGTGGTTGAATACTAATAATATCCATCCAAGTCAGTTATAGTTGGATGAACGGGTGAAGCACATTGTATATTCGATATCTTTTGGTGATGTAAACGATTGGCAAGCGTGAAAATGAAAATGAACGGGTAGACCAAATCTTATATCTATTTCATGAAGGCTTTGCTAATTTCCATAATATGTACTTATCAAAATTAGTTACCTAAAAGCCCACAACTTCCAAATCAAGTAACAATCTAAAATCATTATTTTTATATGTGACCTTGTATGATAAGCCCTTTTGAATTTGACTGAGTTAGTCAAGTCAAACATATGTATATGCAAAATATAGCACAATACTTCTACACCAGATAATGCAGGTTCACATAAATACTGCATCTCATTGTTCGCCAATCTTATAACTTCCCATTTAGGTTACCGGCAAGTGGCAATGAAGATTTGGCAACTAGATAAACTCATCACCAAATTTTGGTTACTTACAATCAAATATTTTTTTTCATTCCAACATGAGTAGACAAAAGTAAGTTTGTAATTGTATATTCATCTATAAAACATGAAAATGTAGCCTCCCAGAATGCCAGTCATCAACATATCATATTTCCTCCATTCCTTCAAAACTTGGTCTCACTAAAAAAATGGAAGCAGCGAAGCTAAAAAGTAAAGAAAGAATCTTTATACCTCCAGAATGCCAGTAATCAAAATAACAAATTTCCTCCAAAACTGGATCTCACTAAAAACGGAAGCGATCAAGCTAAAAAGTAAAGAAAAAGCTACATACCTGAGGGAAGTACATGTTGTTGTGACCAGTTTCCTTAAATTTTACATTCAAATAATCCTACAATAAATATCAAGCATAAGAAAAATACATAATGAAGATTTGGCAACTAGATAAACTCATCACCAAAATCTGGTTTCTTGCAATCAATTTATTTTTCCATCCAACATGAGTAGAAAAAAGTAAGTTTGAAATCGTATATTCAACTATTAAGAACAAGAAAATGTAGCTCCCAGTCATCAACATATCACGTGTCCTCCAAAACTGGATTCACTAAAAAAACAGAAGCAATACAGCTAAAAACTAAAGAAAGAAGCAACATTACTGAGGGAAGTAGATGTTGTTGTGACTAGTTTCCTTAACATTCAAGTACTCCTCCAATAAATATCAAGCATAAGCAAAATACATAAGATTTACATCAATATTCTTGCCCTCTGTTTCAACAAGCCCGTCTTCCTACTTAAGCTATACTCCTCTACTACGAAGCAAGGATGATCCAAAATTTGTGTTGCGTCTATGTTGAATCGTGTCGAGCACCTATTAGACATGACATAGACACCCCAAAATACACTTTGACATGCCAAAGTCAGTATTGTGTGTGAGTCGCAATGTTCACATTGTGATGTGTTCAGGTAATGTCCAGTTAACGTAGATCCTCTGATATTAGTTACCATCATGATTAAACGTTCCAATAATTTTAAGGTCATATTATCATTGTGCAACATAGGACACCAAATAGGATTGTTCTTAGGTTAAAAAAATACACAAATAACATAAGGTAAAGTATTTTGGTGCTGCAACTGAGGAAAATTCTCATCCAAGTGGCCCCAAAACTAGCTTCCTTTTTTATATTAGCCATTTGATCAATTTGTTTTTTTTTTCAAATCTTTCCCTCACAAATTAAGCAAAAAATCAAACATTTACAGAACTTGACACTAGAAAAAGGGAAAAACGAAGAGTACTTGTATAGCTTCCCAAATAGCGTAGCCATAGGGACGGATGACCATGGTGCCCTTGACGAGGTCGTAGTCGACAAGCTCGGCGTTGCCGTAGGCGGCGGATTCGGAACCAGTGCCGTAGGCGGAGGCGGAGATTCTTTGGCGAGGCTGTGGACCGCTAATCTTCGGCGGGCGGAGCAACCGAATATGGCGACAAAGAGGCTGAGGACGGAAGGACAGAGGAGGAAAGAGAGAGAGAGAGATTTACCTTCACCAACTCTAGGGAAGAGAGGTGCTCGAAGGAGAGCTAGGGCTTCACCAGCTATGAGGAGAGAGAGCGCTCGGGTTTTCCATCGGGAGAACTTGGATGAAAAAGGAGGGAAATGAAATATTTTCCCCCCATAACACATTTCTAACACATTCATCTCACGTGAAAGACACACGTTACATATATATTTTATTACATTCAATTTTTATTTATTTTACCAACAATTTTAAAGTGTTACAAAATAAATATTCTGTGTTATTTATATTAAATTTAAGTTTTTTCTATTTATACTAACGATTTTTTGTATTGCTAACAGTTTTTTACTGTTGGTAATTAGTAACGGCAAAAAACTATTTACAATCGCAAAAAAAGAGTGTTGGAAAATCCCACTTTTGGTGTAGTGTACAACCAACCAATAATTAAATAATAAATTAACTATAATATTTGTATTATAATTTATGCCAAGTAAAATACTAAACTAAAAATCCAAATATTGACTTATAATTCAATAGTTAATCCTAAATTCAAATTTTGACCAAAAAATTACCCGGGTGTTTTTTCATTTCCCGCCAAACCATTTGGGACAGGCTGAAATTCTATTTGGGACGGACAGAAAGTTCAGTCCATAATAAGTAAATATTATCAGGGTCGAAAAACAATGCGTCCTAAATGATGTTACTTTGTGTCCCAAATAATATTATTTAGGACTCATAAAAATTGTGTATCAAATAATATCGTCCCAAAAGGTCACTTTTTTTGTAGTGGCTTAAATATATATATAAAATAAAGTACCAAAATAATCCTTGTTAATTATAGAAATTTATACTAATTTTTCTGGGATTTATAAACCCTTATAAATATTTATTAAAAATCAGCAAACATAAATATACTGAAAATGAATTCTGTTTTCCCATTTTTATAAAATACCAAAAGTACTTATTAAATGCTGAAAAAATTATAATAAATTATCTAAATTAACATAGTATTTAAATACAATTTTTCTAAGATTTTTACAGCAATTAAAATATATATAAAAATTCAAAACCAGAAAGTAACAATATCTAGAAAAATAATTAATTATAAATTAAGGATGATACATAAGCAAAAATCTACAGATGTTGTCGGATGATAAAATAAATATCACCAACGTGTCCAGAACGGTCAAATCAGCTAGGATAGCCTACCCATAAGTCCAATTTGGACACAGGGGCAAAACGGTAATTTCGGGTCAAAATGATGTCCGCCGTTGGACACACTTTGTACCGAAAAGCGTGTCAGAATAGAAGTCTACAAAACCTAGCAAATTATATGTCCACGAATCTAGAATGATGATACGAACCCAACGGTATGTCCAAAATGGAATTCCGATGTGCCGATCTCAAAATGATACGTTGACGCGACACTTGGTCTCCGGTTTGCACGGAAATGCGTGCCGGAGCAAATGTCTTCAAAACTTAGCAAATTATATGTCAACGAGTCCAGAATGACGATACAAACTCAACGGTATATCCGGAATAGGATTCCGATGAGCCGGCGTCAAAAAGTCCCGTTGACTCAGAAAGTGGGACCCGCTTTGTACCGAAATGCGTGCCAGGGCCCACGTTCTCCAAATTAAGCAAACTTTATATGAAAACATGCCAGAACGACGCCACGAGTCTACTGGTGGTGTCAGAAATTGAATCCGGAGTCCCGAGTTCAAAAATGGAATTTTACATGTGCAACACTAAGAATTCGAACGGCCAACTTTGGCGTCGAATTCGACCGACCTAACATGCTCAAACTGAAATGAAATCTAAAGGGGGCAGGAAGGGGGTTATACCAGCTGTGCACCGGAACTGACGGTGATCAAAACGGAGCTGCGATGGCGAAGTTACGAGCTGACGAAGTCGGCTCCACGAAACTGTCCAAAAATAGTTCAATTTAAAACGTCAACTTGGTGGCCAGTTTTGAGGTATCAAACGACGAAATTAACGGACGAAAATTGACAGGAGTGAAGATGGATATACCAAGATTGCGACGGAGCAAAGAGATCGCCGATCCAACGGTCGGATTGACCAGAAAATCCGCACGAAGTTGCTGCGATGGAGCACCAATTCTGAGTTCCAAACTCGCGCGCGCCGACGGGATTTCGTGCGAAACGCATGAACA
Source organism: Iris pallida (assembly GCA_029216955.1). Classification (NCBI taxonomy): domain Eukaryota; kingdom Viridiplantae; phylum Streptophyta; class Magnoliopsida; order Asparagales; family Iridaceae; genus Iris; species Iris pallida. Next base: position 1,341,863 of record JANAVB010011397.1, on the reverse strand, counting down.
GCCTATGCGTCGCACCGGGGAGGAAGGCGGCGGCCAGGGGTGTTCGCCGGAGGGTCGCGCACCGGTGGGGGGGTCGCCGGCGGCGGCGGTCGGCCGCGGTGGCCGCGTGCCATGCGCCTACGCGCGCACGGGGGGGGTGGCGCTGCTGTCACTGCTGCATGCTGTTGTTGCAGCGCTGCTGCGGTCGGCCTACCGGCCAGGGCGTCGGCGGTGCAGCGCCAGGCACGGTGGAGGCGGCCGTGCGGTGGCGGCGGCAGAGGCTCGGGTTATGGTGGTGGTGGTTAAGTTGTGATGGCGGTGGTGTGGGTGTGAATGGTGAGGGTGGTGTTGGCATGAAGAAGAGTGGAGGAAGGAGATGAGCTCGGGTGGCCGACTCGGCCAGGGAGGTGGCCGGGCTGAGCTCCGGTGAGGAGTGAGGTGGTCGGGAGGCTGAGTGTTGCTGTTGGCTGTGGTGGTGGTGTGTGGTTTGTTTGTATGTGTGTGAGAGTGTATAAAGAGAGTGAGAGAGAGAGATAAGTGTGTATAATATTACAGGAAGAGAGAGAGTGAGAGATATTATAGAATGAGAGAGAGAGGTCGGTTGGGGGTGCTCCTACTGTGAGGTGGAGGTGAGAGGGGGTGTGTTATGGAGAGAGAGAGAGAGAGAGATGGTTATGTATATATTATATGAGTGTGTGTGTTGTGTGTTAGAGAAGAGAGAGAGAGAAATATGGATATTTAGAGAGAGGGGGAGGGGAAGGTCGGCTGACCACAGGGGGGAAATAAGGTGGGGTGTGAGGTGTTATGGATGGTGAGGATTAAATGAGGGGAATCAAAGGCTAGGAATTTATTTGTAGGAAAAATAGGTTATTCCTATAGATTAAAATCAATGGAATTTCCAATAAATATTATAAATAGGTAGAGTGAATATTTAGTATTTTTTAAGGGTAATGAGGCTGAGGGTGATGGTGATGGAGAGTAACATGGAGCTTGGACTGGGTTCGGTCGAGCCGGGTCGGGTCAAAATCGGGCTGGGTGCAATAATAAAATTAAATACGTATTTATGATCACGGGTAAATAAATAATATGCGGGGACTCCAATAAATGGGACACAAGCGTCATGCGGGTAGTAGGCTTCATGTGGGCCACGTCCACACTTTGGGTCGACTAGGTTGGGTCGATGTCGGGTCCCGAAATTAAATTGGAAATTAAATCGGGTTTCACGGCAGAAAATAAATCGGCCTAAATTGACCCAGAAGTTGTGCGAAGAAAATGGAGCACAAAATGAAGTGTCTGAGTGGGACACGAAGGTCATGGGTGAAGAGCGTCTCGAGTAGATCATCCATGAGAAGTTGGTTTCGAGAAAATGGCTGATCTGGTGCTCCTAAATTAAAAGCAACGGTAACGTGCAAACGAAGATCAAAAATAAAAGTGGGAATAATTATTGAATGATTAATCGGTCTAAGTTGACCCGAACTTGCACGATACAAAAAGAGCACAAGGGAACGAGTTCAAGTGGGACAGGATATATCAAAACGAAGATAATCTTGTCTACTTCAAAACCCATGAAGAGAGTTTACAGAGATTGGTATCCCTGACGCTCCAGAAGTCAAAGTCATGGAAAGGTACATTAATGGTCTAAACAATTAAATAAATAAAATATTTATCGATAATAATTCATTCTGAAAAATAAAAATAAACCCTGAAATTCAGGGGGCTTACAGAGAGCTCTCTGACTCGACGTCTTAAGTCGGCTGTACGGGTCTCCACAGTCGCCAGGACTCGACGCTCAGCTTCTTGACGCATCAATTCAACAGCCTCAGCGGAAGTTTTGCTCTCATGCTTCTCATCAAGCTATTGTCGCTGCTGAGCCAAGGCAAGAGTCCGCTGAGTAAAAGTTGCTTCCTCTTTCTTGAATGCTGCATGTTCAGCCCGAACACGTTCGGCATCTAACTGGAGTCGGGCCCGTTGGTCCTCAAGGCGGCGCATCTGGGTGTTGATCTCTGCGATGTTAGCATCCAACGCAGCTCGTGTTTCCATCGTTTTCTTCATGGACTGAGACAACTGCTCTACCGCAGCCTCAGTCTCAGCCACCTCGTGCTCCCAAATGCCCACAGTGGCCTGGTAGGAAGACTCGATCTCGACAATCAACTGCCCCTTCTCCGCATCTATCAGGATGGAGAGGTTATTTCGCTGGATGTGCTGAAGTTCCGCAAGCCGCTCGTCCAGCTCGATCACCGAAGCCTCCAGAATTTTGGCCATATGGTCGTGGCCTTGGTGAACGCGGATCTGCTCGATACAGGGCATTGCCAGAGTTCTTGCCGTCGCAAAGCTCCCGTTGGCATCCATCACCGCAGATACACCCCTCTGCAGCATTTTGTACACCCCCTCGACGAAGAATTTCATATATTCGTCTGCGTTCGCCAGTACCTGCGGCGTCATAGCAGGAGTTGGAGGAGCTACTACAGTTAGCGGACTGGAAGAAGATCCGCCAACCTCAACCTGCGAGGCTTGAACCTCGGCATCAATAGGCTCTTCATCGACAGGGGCCAGACTGCTAGCCCGAGGAGCCGAAGCAACAGAGGAAGCCGGCACAGGCGTCGAGATAATTTCCCAAGAAGATGGAGTAACAGAGGGTTCCGCACCCTTACCCTTCTCGAGATCGGAGGAACCACTGACGTCAAGGGCCACTTCTTCAGCCCCCAACATTCTATCAACAGCCAATACCTCCCCTGGCAGAATGGGGAGATCATCACTTGTCTCTTGACCCGCCTCAGCGGTCGTGATCGGCAGACGGGTCTCGTCACCAAATCCCTCCACAGGGGCAGCATCTGTCGCTACCTCCTGATCGGTAGCCACCTCAACTATTGGGGCTGGGTAGGACTCGGCAACGCTGCAGCCGACCCCCCTTCATCAAGACAAGGAGGGGAATCAACCCTCTCCTCTATTCCAACCATACCTGTTATCCTCGCAACAGGTTTTTGCAGTTCTGTTGGACCCTCGACGTCCAAGGCCGACGCTGTGGCCTTCATCTTTTCGGAAGCTGCTGCATCCTCAGCTTCCCGTCTGACATAATCCGGGGATGCTGGAATCTCTACAACAACATCCACGGTGTTCTCCTCCATGGGAGACATCATAGTTGGCGGAATACGCACTTCAGACGAGCCCGCCATCTCTTTTGGCCTGCTCCCACCAAATTTTGGAGTACGGGGCTTTCTTTTCAGCGGCTCCTACAAAAAAAAGGGAGAAGCATGATTACATAAGAAGTTGAACTTGAAACCAAACCTTACGGGACACCTTACCTCTGCAGATGCTGAGTCCGAGGACACCGTCGGTGACGACGCCTTCTTCTGCTTTTTCGATACAGGAGAGTCGACCTTTGTATCTGCACGCCTTTTCGTTTGATCGACCGAGGGTTTTGCCTGACCCCCGGTAGATACGGCGGGAGCGCCTCGATAACCCGACTCGGGCGGACGGTATGATCGAGCCTTCGCCAAAGTGTCTGCACCCGCCGCTAAATGGGTGCCTGCAATAAAACTGGTCTCCCTATCATATCCAGCGGGTGCGGCAGCCATAGCACAGTAAAATCTGGCGGCTGAGTAAAGAATCGGCAGCCGCGGATTCTGGACAGGGAGCGTAAAGTGGGCTCCAGTACATCCGACATTATAGTAATGCCAAGCTCGTGCACCATCTAGCAAACTTCCAGCGTACCCCAAGGTGATACTGGGATTATCCAACATCAATTGAGCGTACTCGAATTGCCTTGCAAAGCGGCTCGGCAAAAACGGTTCCAGGTAACACTGGTTCCTGTTCCGATATACCAAATGGGACGGCCGGATACTTTGCAACCAGCAAAATTCCCATGGAGACAGAGTGGTGGCATCTTCACCCGAGTCCATCAGATCTTCATTGGCCTCAAAATCGGAAAAGAAAGGACCAACTTTGGCGATCTCCCATCCCTGAAGATGGGATAAAACTTTTCTGCAAACAGGAACACCAGTGTGCGACCAGTTCCTCCGGTGGAAACGCCGGAGGAATGCATCTCCGGACCTGTGGTCTTCCTCCGAACCCGGGCTCATCATATTGGGATGGTGTAAAATTAACCACCCTATCAAATAATGAAACGGCAGTTCGGCACGCGGGAAGTTGTTGTTTTTGCCTCGCTCATGAATGACATCTCCCGCAAACTCTCGTAGACCCCGCAGCAGGTTACACACCATTGCGGGGAGTAAAGCTAAAGGACGGCCGAAGGCCAACTTCATAACCGGCAGAATTAAGTTCCGAGTCACCCTCTCTACAGAGCCAGACCCGCCTGAGAAGACATGGTCCCGGAGCCAAACCATAAGGTACGCGACTAATACTGCTTTTGGCGAAATCCGATAGGTGAGATGCCAAAAACAGCTATAAGAGCGTTCATCCGACTGCTGGTCCTCATTTTCCTAGGGATTCTTCTCGCCTAACCTGCTCATTTCGGAAAGCACCTCGTTACGAGAAAGTGCCGACGGAGTAGAAAAATGGGAAGGATCCTCTTTGTCCTGCCTAAAGATGTGATCTCTCCAAGCAGTCATATGAGGCTGTGTCCCGCCCCAGTCCTTCTTCTGCATATAGTAGTGGTGACTCGCTACTTCTTTGAAGACAGTCATCATCTCATCAGCTTTGTCCCCCAAGACCTGGAATTCTTCATTGGTCGGAAAGTACTCCTCGTAAGGTTCCGATCCCTAGGGGAGTTTTGATACCTCGTACATCTCATGAAGCGCGAGCCCCAGCTCCCCCACTGGAGTGAAGAAGGTCCCAGTATGGGTATCAAACATCTCCAAAAGCGCAAGGAACATGTGCCTGTTAATGTCTACACCTGCCTGAGTGGCACGGATCGTGGCGGTCAGCCCAATCTCTTGGAGCTCAGTCTGAAACCACGACAGGATCCAGTGTGTCAGTTTGTCCCATTTTGAAACATAATGACACCAACCCTCTACCCGAAAGTCTCCCTTGGGGTATGATTGTTCCATCAACAACATGCGACGAGCAAAAGTCGAGGCACCCAAGGCAAATGTATTGACGGGAACATCACTATAAATACTCCCAGGACGAAGAGTCCGCAAGGTGAAAGAGGTACCAGCTCGCGAGGCGGCCAGAGTATCCTTCTGATCAGAAGAAGAATCAATTCTGATGATGCCTGCTACCGCTCCCCCCTGAGATAGAGTAATGTCCCAGGACATTCTCCTCTTGGAAGCAAGACGATAGAAAGCTAACAAAGGCCACTGACGTTCGAGCTGCCTGACGGTCATGTGCACACCCCTGGCTGTAAAGAACCAGTCTTCTTTGACCTTCAGCACCTTGGCTTCAGTAGAAGAAAGGCGGTCTCCGAACAGGAACTCAGGCTTTAAGAAGGTCACTTTATCGGAAGTGGCAGATTTCAGAACGCCACGTTCCATCATTCGTTTGAGGAACCCGTGATGTTGTTCCCGAATTTGAACCATTCTTTTGGGATGCTGATCCAGCATAATAGCCGCTTGAGCAGGGTTTATCACCTCTTCATCATAATCTACTCCCATCTGGAAGAGCGCGGCATCCAGGAGCACTTCGTTCAAGAGTGGGATAGTCATCGACACTGACAAAAATGCAAAGATATTAGAGACGACACAAAGATCAGAGCTTCATTCTCGTCAAAAGCGCGTATCAAGCGCATCTGAAAAGGGAGCCTCGGTGCATCATCAGGGTCTAAACCCATGCGCGTCAACGGTAGAGCCTCGGCGCATCATCAGGGTCTAAACCCATGCGCGTCAGCGGTAGAGCCTCGGCGCATCATCAGGGTTTAAACCCATGCGCGTCAACGGCAGATCCTCGGCGCATCATCAGGGTACAAAACCCATGCGCGTCAGCAACTAAAACCATGGTGCATGATAAAGGCCTGAGCCTATGCACGTCGACGAAAAAGATCTCAACACATCATCAGGACTCAAAGTCCACATACGTTGGCAAATAAGAGCGATAGAAGACAATAAAGCTCACCGACTACCGTCGGCCGAACTTCGACAGGCGGGCGAGGAATGTCACTCACGACAGCCTCTACAGGCTCCTTCTCTTTCCCCTTTCCTTTGCCGGCACCGCCGCGAGGAGTCTTGGGAGCCATTCTCTCAAAGAGGAAGAAGTTAGGGTTTTGTAGAAGAACTCTAAAGGAGGCAAAGGCACAGAGCAGAAGAACTCTCTCTCTCTATCTCTCACCTATTTATAGGCCGTGGTCGCACGCGTGAACCAATGACGAGTGATCTCAGCCGTCGCCTCGGGTTCTGTGAAGAGATAACAGCAAATACAACCAAAAGATCATCATTAATCTTTTCGGTTACCAAGGCATCATCATATGCATTAACTGAGAGGAGCATGCGTCCGAACAGGCATGCGCCCAACAACCATGCGCCCTGATCGCCATGCTTCTTATTCAAAGTATTCCAAAACTTATTCAAAAGTTTTGAAAACTTTGAAGGGGGTCTTGTAGAAGCATGGAATTTCACAACCAGAAAGCCCATGCGCCAGACACTACATGCGCCAGAACTCGGACAGAACACTTCATAGCAAAGTCAATAAGTATAGACATTTGAAGGACTTTTTATTTATATACAAAAGTCTATTACATGTCTAGAAAAGGTTGGACAAAGGAGAATTTCTACAAAGGAAAGATCCTAAGTCTACAGCCAGCGGCCACCATGTGCCTCCAGATAAGCGCAGCAGTCACCATGCGTCGCTAGTTAGGCGCAACGGATACCATGCGCCTCCAACCAGGCGCATCCCACCATCTCTTCAGCAGCTCAGTTATGTGCATCCAGCTCAGTTATGCGCATCCCTTCAGCAGCCTAGTTATGTGCCGCTCTTCCAGCCAGGCTCACCTGATAAGTGCTTCAATTAAACAAAGCATTTAACCCTCTGGCTGGAACCAAGGAAGAGAAGAGCACCGCAAGTCTGTGGCCAGGGGAGGCTTCGAAAGAGCCTCCAAAGACCAAGGAAGACCGTAATCGAAATACGGCTAAAGGAGCAGCTTTCAACACAACCAGAGTGGACGACACCCACTTTGAAGGAAGAAAGAGCCTAGCACCGCCATTCCGATCTACGGCCCTTCCAGAACAACGGAGATGAGGTCCGAGTATCCCTATCTTTGGATGCAACAGGCACCTTCCGCCTGCCTCAGAAGCCCTCGACTCCGTCTTTTGGATGTAACAGTCACCTTCAAGTGCATCAACGACGACATGGCGTCTCATCTTCACCCTCGGGAACACTTCGTCAACAGAATGCACCCGATAACCCAAGATCATGATTGAAAGTACGTGAGGGAACGAGAAGCAAACCTTCCCTCCATGCCACTATTTATAGGCCGGACAGATCAAACCCATGCGCCAAGTGGATGGCCCTCCGAATTCCGTACAATGAACTCACATTAAATGGATGAACCGGACGCCTCGACTTCAGCCAAACGGCTATTTAAAAGCACTCGAGAAGCAAAACAGCCGCATCATTAAAGACGTGTCGGATGCGCCGGCTGGACAGCGTATCACACCCCTTCAAACACCAAGCCCCTCCCACAGATGCGCCCTGTACCGAGCGTATCACAGAGGATGTGCCCCCATACGTCCCCATACGCCTAGTGGAACGTCAACCAACGCGCCCACTCAGCTGTCCATCGAATGTCACCAACATTAAATGCTGAACTGACAGAGTTGGCAGCACGCCTCCCCAAGCCTGAACGGTTGACAGCTTTTGCAGAAAACGAAGCGTCCACAACGTCAGCATCATCATGACTTTACCCCGACGGCTACTGCCACGTGGCCACCCAACCATCCGCATGCGTCTCAAAAGCCATGCGTCTCAGACCCTTCACTGATCCCTAAAGATAGAAGAAGAGTCTCCAGTTGAAGCTTTGCATGCGCCTCAAAAGCCATGCGCCCCAGACTGATCTCTGATCCCGAAAGACAGAAGGAAAGTCGCTCGCATGCGCCTCAAAAGCCATGCGCCCAGAACGGTTCGTGACTCCTAAAGGTCACGAGCCAGAATCTCATCATGCGCCCAATCCAAGGCGCATCCCACCAAATCATCCCCCCATCAGATCCGAGATCTCCGAGCCATGAGTCGACGACACGTGTCCTTTGACTCAACTCATCCAAGATTTCAGCAACAGAAAGATCTTCTCCTTCGCTACGTGCCGGCTCACAACAGCAGTATAAAGAATTCAACCCCTCGAGTAGGGCACATCATCCATGCGCCTCCTTCAGCAATCTCCATGTGGCGTCCCCACGCACCGGCGCATCCTACATATGCGCGCATGAGCAGCCAACCTGCACAGCTATAAATAGAGGGATCATTTCCTTCTTACCTACCCACACAGGGACAACCCACAGAATCCACAGCGAACATACAGAGAATCACCAGAGAGAGAGGGACAGACACTCAACGTCTTCCTCCTCTCGGTAAGCTCCAGCATCCAGAGCAATCTACACCTTCAGAGAACCGATAACCGTCGTCAGTCCGTCAACGGAGTCAACGCATTACCACTCGCTCCATTGGCACTAAGGACCCAGATTAAACAAAAGTGTACTCCTAGGACTACATCTAAGTCCTATATTGTAACACTGTTCTGTTTGTGTTAAAGTTTTCAATCAAACAATTTTAATGGCAAACAACAACCAATTGGTGTTAACTCTCAACTTTAGTCCTTTCTAAACTACTGTTCTTCCCCTCGAATTATCCTTCACCACCAAGGATGTATATACTGAAGCATATATCAACCTGAGCAAATCACCATCACTAACCTGGTATGAATTTCTAGACTGTAGAAACATAGTCCTCAAACTATTCAAGCTTAGCTATTTAGTCAGAAATTTATATATATCTACTGCAGTCAAGTTAGAGGTTTACTAAACAAGTAATTAAAAATTCCCATTACTATAACCTAGTAAACTGATCCCTGTACCTGAGCCGGAGGAGGTTGGGGCAGCGGCTCGACGGGGAGGGGTCGCCGGGGCAACGGCTCGACGGAAAGGGAGTCGCCGGTTGGAGAGGGGCAGGGAGTCACCTGTGGGAGCGGAGCACCGAGGGGGTCGCCGAGGGGGAGTGGGGCACCGAGGGGGTCGCCGAGGGTAGGGGCCGAGGGGGGAGTGGGTCGCCGAGGGGGATGGGTCGGGTCGCCGAGGGGGGAGTGGGTCGTCGAGGAGGGAGGGATCGCCAAGGGCCGGAGGGAGGGATGCGGGAGGGACGGGGGATCGAGGGAATTTGGGAGAGGGAATAAGAAATTTGGGGGGGGGGAGGGAAAAATGAAAAGTCAAAACAGGGAGCCCTATTTGACGAAATTGAGCGACGTCATCAAAGGACGTCGCTGAACGTCGCTAATATCCTAAACATTAGCGACGTCTAGTGACGTAACTTTCTAATACGCTTTTAAGTAGTCACTATAGGTCGCTAAACGTCGCTAATTTTTTTTTTCTGGCGACGTTCAATGACGTTAATAAAACACGTCGCTAATATACTAAATATTAGTGACATTTTTACATGGAGTAGCTAAAAACGTCGCTAAATTGACTGATTTTGGTAGTAAATATACATATAGATTTTTTAAGTACTTATTCATAAATTTTAAATTATTTATTCATAAGTTTGAATTTTTGGATTTTTTTTTAAATTATTTATGCATAAGTTAGTTTAGTATACATAAGATATATACATATAAAAAAATTGGAGGCCGACAAATTCGGGAGGCCTAGTGCGGTCGCACCCATTGCACTCCCTCAAAATCGGCCATGTGCATCATGCATGGAAAATGTAAAGCTTGCTTGTTTATTAATGTCCGATTTACTTATACGATGATCCTGTTGGAAATAAACCTAAAGCATGCAATGAGAAAACCACAGAAACTAGAATTAATGAACAGAAAGTTAAAAATTTGAGGCAAGTTACAGAAAGAACGTTGTCCTTAGAATAGATTTTGCTCTCACAAACAACGCAACAAGAATTGACAATCTACCCTCCATTATACAACGAATCTAGACGATGCGCTTCAGAATGAACCCGGTAGTGAATCCAACGACCGATCAACAACCTTATCTGGTTGAGTAGATGGACAAAGGTGGAGATTTGGGAAGGTTTTTAGTTCTCGTTGCTTTTCTTCTTTCTCTAATAAATTTTCGAGTAAGAAGATGAAAAAACAAAAAAATATTTATAATTTGATCAATGGACCGTGTCCATGATTTCTATCCCACTAATTTCGTAACGGGGTTATGTGAGAACAGTTTCGCGAAAGACCATCAATCAACTGAATTTTAAAAAAAATGAGTTAAAAATTTATCGTTATACTCCTAGTTCGATCTGCGGTCTACAAAGTACTAAGTGCACGATTAATAAACGTGTCAAAATGTGCATTAAATTACACACATATTTGCGGGTTGCATGAGTTTGAGTCCGTCCTCCAAAAAATTCACCTATCCAATAAAGTGGACCTAGCACTTTAAGAAGATCCCTCTCTTCTATCCTATGTGGGACTAAAATATATCCGTGCATTCTTACCAAATCATATTGACAACTAAATGTTGCTTCAAAACAAATAATGCGCCCAATATCATTAATATTTTGTACATTATGATGCAAAATGCTTTAAAACATGTATGCATTCAAAGTAATCCTCCTCTTGACAACTTTTGTACAATAAAAACAAAATAAATTTATTAAAATAATAATTTAGAGATATTAAAATTTATTTCTTATGTATTTTGAAAATATCGAAACCATAATATATTATATAGATCATCATTTTGTTTGCAATACTTATAATATTCAGTAGGACTATTGATGCTATGCACGACAGAGGTTTTGAAGTCGAAATTGGTACGTGAGCGCCGAACTCAAGACGGGAAAAATAATAATAATAGTAATAATAATAATTAATAATAATCTAGGATACTGCTATTTTGATTGTAGTTTTTGTGATCACAGTTGGTCTGTCGGTATGAGACGACTTTCCATTAGTCTCTTGTTCCAGATTTTAAAGAGGCGAAATTCGATACTAACAGAAAGAGCACATAGTTGGTTGCCAGATGGACTGCGATCATGACTGCGGACAAAATATTATTTTCGAATAACCTCGATCATAATCGTGGACAAAATAATATCATTCACGAATAACCTTTCTTTATTCCTTAGCCAAGTGGTCTCTCCACTCAGGGGCGGATTTACATTGAACCTAAGGGGGGCCACGCCCCCCCCACCCCCAGTTGTAACATATATATCTGTTTGAGCCTTGAATGCATAATGAATAAGTTGGTTGAGTTGTAGCACTTTTGGTGTTTTAATGACAGAACCTGAGCTCGAACCTTACCTTTGTTAAAAGTTTTATTTTTGCTTCCTCTTTATTTTTGTTATGAAGTTCAATTAACATGTCAACTTTTCTAATATATATATTACCACGGTCATCCAACATTTTAATCCCGGCTCCGTCCCTGTACTCCACTAGAGTTTAGATGTGGAGAGTTGGGAATGTAGTAGATTCCTTGCTTGTGTATATATCTAAGTAATGCTACACATCAAGTTCTTACTTTTGCTTCTCTTCAGGTTTACTTTCCAATTAGTTAGGAAAAAAACCAGCTTAAGGTGTCATATATATAAATATATTTGGCTTCGTCGTCTACTTTCCGGACTATTACCAACAATTAAAAAGAGCTTTTTCTTCTTTTGAGACTAGATGTCATGAAAGAGAGTTACATATATAGGTATAATTATTAATTCTTTTATTGCCTTTATGAAACACGCAAGTCTTTTTATAATTGATGCAATTTTTTATAATGGATGCAATGTTTATTCGTATCAATAATGTTATAGGAACACACTTTTTTTGACGTTTTTCATAGTCATATTAGTATGACAGTACATTATTATATGTCAATTATTACCTTTTTTTAATATTTTTGGTGACATCCAAATCACAATAGTGTGATTATGCAATGTGTCAAAAAGAAAAAGAAAAAAAGGGTGTGTCCGTATAGCATTAATCTTGCTGGCATAGTAGACATAAGAAGCAGATGGATTAGTCCAAAATCCAAACGACCAAGGTCAATGTTGTATTATTATTATTATTTTTAATTATATTAGAGTTATAATCATTTATTACTATTAATTTGTTATTCATGACAGCAAGTGCCAAAGCCAACTCAATGACAGCAAAGCAGATGGATTAGTCAAAAAAAAAAAAAAAAAAAAAAAACCCTTCTTTTTCTATGTACTTTCGTTAAAAAAAAATTTGTACGTGTCATCCACACCTAGCCTGCAGCCGTAGTCAACTCCACCTCGAATTTTTTTACTTGTCCTTGCTAATCCCAATTAACTTTAAATTCTGAGACTATACTATCAACTCTATTTACATCACCTTTGAACGTTCAATCGGATATTAGATACAACTAGGAAATCGGTAGGTATATGCCCTGTTGGTCACTGATCCATTACTGTCGTATGTACTATATATAACTGATCCATCCGACGTCAGCAAATGTCGTCCTGGAGTCTGTCATAGATCCTCGGCGAGGCAGTTGGCGACAGATTAGTGAAGCGTTACAAATTAGATACATATACACCTTCCAACCACTGATAGTGGCTATAGAGCTAAACTTTATTACATAAGGCTGTATCAAAATTTATTACAGCTTTTCTGTATGACAGATGGGTCCCTTATATATATTTGTTTACACAGTTATCAGAAATATGAGAGATTCACCTGTCATACAGAAAGCTGTATCAAATTTTAATACAACCTTCTGTATCAAAGTTTTTTCCGTGGCTATAGCTAGCGTCTATCAATCGAAAATGTTATTTGGCAAGCGCACATGCACAACCAGGACATACCGCGGCCGAGGACGGCGCCGCCACCGTCGCACCCCCTCCTCCCGTTCCTACTCCACCGCCGCCTTCCTCCCTCCTCTTGCTCCGCCGTTGCCTCCTCCTCCTATGTCGACGCCAACGTCCTCCCCTACTGTTCCGTTGTTCTCTGTCGTCTACTCTACCGTCGCCGCCGTCTCTTATACAGTCGACGCCTCCCTCTCCCCCCTCCCACCGCTCCGTCCTTCTCTTCCGCCGTTTTCGGCCGTGCGCATGCGAAATAGCAAATTTGTTTATTATTAATTCAGCACGAAACTTATCATAGTTAAACTGGTTTATTTTGGTGTTGGAGTAGGTCTTCCGTATGTAAAGGAGTCATAATATCACAGGGCCGGCCTTGAGTTCATAGAGGCCCGTTAAGGAGAGCCCGTGGTATATATTAGTTCTATTTTAAATACAAGGTTATTAGTATATTTATATTTAAACTGATTTTTTTTTGGACCATTGGGCCTATGGGTCCTGGACGGTCGTCATGGCAGCATAAAGTTATAGAACTGGACGAGTGGCAGTACTGGAGCATAGTCTATTAGTCTTGGGTTACAAATTTACAACGTCGACTGGGTACGTACATACGTACCCCATCCCCATGTTCCATGCATGCTTGCATGAGTTGGTCCTTCAGCTCATAGAGCATCTCCAATGCAAGTGTGAGTTTAGAAAAGAAAAGTTGTTGCCACATAGGAATAACAAGGCTTTATTGAAAAAGTCCTTATCCAATGCAAATGTCAAAAAAATTGTGAAGTTCACATGACATGAGATAGCAAAGACATTGTGAAGTTGGTTGTCTAGCTCTAGACAATACACTTCACAATGTCTTTACCTCCACGTCATCAATTATGAATTAAAAAAATTTAGAAAGAAGGAAAGAACTTCTCTTGAAAGTTGAAAAAAAAATAGATTTTACTATCTTTTCAATATTTTTGCATTGGGAAAGATTTTTTTAGTTCATTGTCTTGTGTGAATATAATTTTTCTATCTAGGAAAGATATTATCTTGTATCACATACCACATAGGAATTACAAGATACTAGGGTTGAAGATGCTCTTAGCGTTGCTGATCAGAGTCCACATGTTGTCGACAAAGGGCGTTCGAGTTGGCGAAACAATTTGGCACCCCTATTGTGGGGAGGGGATGGGGAAAGTAGGCTTGGCATGGACCAATATTCCAATCCTTCTTTCCCTATCCTAGCCTAGCCTAGCCTAACCTAGCTAGTGTTTGATTAAGATCTCTCAATTGCAACAGCCAACAAGTGGTAGTAGCTAAGTTTATATGTATATTTTTTGGAGATTCGATGACTCCATAAAATGCCCACCACATATGCACGCAATCTTGTACGAGCGTGGATCCGAGAGAGACGGTTAACAACAAGTCGTCGAGCCGAGGAAGCTCGCTTGAAGCTTCCCAAGACAACCACGTACGTAAGGTTTTGCAATGATCGTCTCATTTTGGATCAGTTTAGCTCAGTTGAGAACTCTTTCAATATATATATATATATATATATATATATATATATATATATGAACAAGAATATAAAGACTTTTTTCTTCTTCTCTTCCATCGCTTTCTAGCCAGCAGATGATCTTGAGCATGGATGTATTCGTACCTTTCACGTTCAATCCAGATCTCGCCTACTTTTTTTTTCCCTTTAAAATTTTTGTAGAATATAATAAGAAGAAGAGATGGAAGCGTTTACTCTACTAAATTAAATCAAATTAGCAACGTCAAAGAACATCTCTAATGTCCGAGCTCTCTAGCCTAATGGTATTAGAGCGGACATCCGGAGGGGCCGGCAAGGTTCGAGCCCCCCAGTTGTGTGTGTGAGTGGGATTTCAAAAAAAAAAGAACATCTCTAATATAAAAAGAAACGTTGTCAGGACAAATTTAGTGACGTATTGACCCTGTCGCATTATAGCTAGTCGCTGAATCAGGATACATTGCTAAATGTCCCACCTGTGATGTTTTTAGCGACTTTTGTAATGTCGCTAGATATACTGGGATTAGTTATGTTCGACGACACCATAGAGCACGTGCCACTAAATTAGCGACCTTCAACGTCATGTATAGATGTCACTATACTCCCAGATATAACGACGTCTATACGTTGCTAATATGTCGCTAAACTTTCCGGTTTAGCAACGTATACCCATGTTTAGCGATGTCTTGATACGTGTAGCGATGTTCGGAAACATGTTAGCGACGTATATTGTGCATCTTTGAACGTCGCGAAACATCGCTAATCATTGCAAATTTTTCCAAAATGGGAAAACAAGATAGTAGCTCTGAATAGCTCTCTTATATAGCTAATTTCTAACATGACCTTCGATATGATACATAAACAGAGAATACCCAAAAGACAATATAAGAAACCATAAATAACGATTTGTACAACATTTTCATTAGACTTTTGATCCATAATTTCTTTGATACAACATTTTTGGTACAATGGTACATCGATACAATATTTTTGGTACATCGTTACAACATTTTTGGTACAATGGTACATTGATACATTCATCTTCCCCTTTGTCAAATAGATGCGTTTTGCCTTCGCCAAATATCTATGACTTCGTCAGCCTATGCCATGGAGTCGGTGCAATAGATGATTCCGCTTTTGCGAAAGAGTTGTCGAATAGATATATTCGTCTTCCTCCTTTTTCTAATATATGTATAGTTTGTTTGCATTTAGTTTCCCAAGAATTTACGAAGAATATTTTCAAGGACTAGGTAGACAAGACTGTAACTTTAGTGACTCCCAACGACAAGGTATATCATGTTGACTTCTACAAAAAATTAGAAGGCATATACATAGGAATAGAGTGATAGGCGAAAGAGCTAAATGTGGATGCCATAAAAGACTATAATTTATTAGTCTTTTGCTACCGTGACAACATGGTATTCACATTCAGGGTCTTTAACAAAATGTCATGTTGTGAAAAGATGTATCATTATTGTTCTCATATGGGTCATGTTTCAACACACATATGAGAACCATAAGGAGATGTCTTTCCGCAACATGTGATTCTGTCAAGGACCATGAATAGTGAACACTATGTTGCTAGTGAAGGGAGTAATAAATTGTTGTCTATTAAGGAATGCACATTTAGATCTTAGCTCATCGATCATTTTACTCCTATGTATTTCTCTTCTATTTATTTGTAAAAGTTAACACGACATTATTTTCGTTGGGAGCCACTAAGGTTATAATATTGTCTGAAGCTAGTCGACTAAAATATTTTCGTAAATTCTTGGGGGGAGTAAATACAAATAAACTGAAAATTATATTAAGAGAGATGTGTGTGAAAGACTAAAGCTGGATACTGCAAGTTTTTAAAACAAAAGCAAGGGAGTTAAATCATCATGAAAGTTACATTACAACAAAGATTGTATAAGAAAATTAATAAATTAAGTAAAGCTTAGAACAACGATTAAATTTCATTCCTTTTTTGCTTACACTACGTAGAAAACTTCTAGTTTTGCTCATATGTAGTATCAAAAGTTCTCATCATTGCAAGTATGAAGAACTAGAAGCACCTGATAATGTAAAGCTAGGAAAAGTAATCAGTTGTACACTAGAAATGAGTGCATGGTCGTCGCATCATCATTTCCAAATTTGGGGGGAGGGACATCCATACAGTCATTGCCAAATTCAAACTGCTAGTTTTAACCTCGTCTGCTCATTAACAAGTCCAGACTTATAATTTCAGTCTCGCCTAGTCATTGACAAGTCTAGACTACTAATTTTAGCCTCACCTGGTCATTCACAAGTTTAGACTACTATTTTTAGCCCCACTTTGTCATTGACAAGTCCATACTGCTAATTTTAGCCTCGCACGGTCATTGACAAGTCCAGACTGCTAATTTTAGCCTCGCCTTTTGGTATTTGACAAGCTCTCTGATTTTCTAACATTTGATTATACTATGCTATAACTCATAAGAAAACAGAAAATGAAGGAAACTAGACCTTGGTATCACATCATCCATGCAATCCAACATTGTAAACTAACCAATAGCTATGAAATCAAGTACCATTGTGGACTAACTACACTAAGTGGCATGGCTTGTACCAAATAAGGAGGGGTTTACTTGGATATTAACTCATAGTAATGCTAACTATGCACAATTGAAACAAATCGTACTACATAAAAATAATTTATCGTGTTTTTGACTTAGGTTATGAATCGTACAATGCTACTTTGAACAACTCAAACATACCTGTATATATTCATCGATATTGTTGTTGTGCAGACAAGAATTACACCCATTTCCTAAAAAAATTCTAAAAATATGCTAATTTTGTTGGTGCTCTTGCTCCTTGACATGAAGAGAGGTTGCTCTCAATATGCTTTGTAAAGTTTATTCCCATATTGGAAAAGCACCATGAGTTGTCTCAACATATATATGAGTATGTGTTGTTGGGATATGCACATGGGGTGGTGACCCTAAGGAGGGAACCATGTGGGTAATTTTACTAGAGAAAAATGATTAATTCCAACAAGGACATAAGTTGATTTTTGTTGTGCGGGCTCAGACTCGACACGGACTCCAGGTTGTCTCGTGCATGCACGAGAGTGTTCGGGGGGAAGGTGTGGGCTAGCACTCGACTATGTTGATTGTGGAATGATGTAAAACATCAAACTCTATTTTAGAGTATTGGTATTTTAGTCCCACATCGGATATGAGAGATAGTGAGGCCTCACTCCACTCTATAAATAGAGCCCCCTTGCCTCCTTTCTAAGATGCACCAAAGAAGAGAGTTAAGGGAGTCCGTAAAGTTCAGAATGCCCGTTCAAGTCACAAATATTGACTGACGAGCGTTCCAGAAGTTCTCTTGAACTTGCTGGTTCCTGAAAGCGGATTTTATAGAGGCGAATCTTGCTTTGAGCAACGGTGTTTTTACACCCCAGCAGATTTAATCCTCCTCCTCTTCTTCTTCTGTTTCTCTGTAACTCGTTCTTCAGGTTTTAAGGCACCTACTGAGTTGGGAGGTCTAACTTTGTTCTTCAGATCTATCTCATTTGTGGCACCTACTATGTAGGCTTGCTAAACTCCTCATTTGTGGCACCAACTGTGTAGGCTTGCTAAACTCCTTATTTGTGGCACCTACTGTGTAGGCTTGCTGAACTCCTGTTTTTCATCTATATCCACGCCTCGGGACTAACAATCTCAAAGCAAGATTAGTACGATGGAAAACATTAATGCTTCACTCCTCCAAACTAACTACTGCAAGTTGGAAAAGTTTGATGGAGAGCATTATCAAGTCTGGAAGAGGAAGGTCTTTCTCACCCTTCAACTCCGAGACGTTGATCACGTGCTCTTTGAAGAGGAACCTATTGTTCCAAATACTGGGTCTGTTGTCGCTATAACTGCGGCTACTAAACTTTAGGCCAAATGGAGAAGGGACAATAGCATTTGTAGGCTTATGATCCTAAATGCTATGGAGGATTTCCTGGCAGAATCCTACTCAAAGAAGGATAGTGCCAGAGAAATATGGGAGTCTATGGAAAAGCTGTACGAGGAAGACAAAAACAGGAGAAAGATATTTTTCGTCAAAAAATATCACAAGTGGCTCTTTGAAGACGAGAAGGCGATGCTTCCTCAAGTGAAGGAGTTTCTGAAACTTTGTCAGAAACTGGACGATGAAAAGAGACCCCTCGTCGATAAGTTTGTCGTTGGAGGGATCATCTCGAAACTTTCAGCTGGATGGAATACGTTCTATGCAAGAATGCATCGAAAGAAACTCGAGATCAGTCTGGAAGATCTCTTGCAAGAAATCTACGTTGAGGACGAGATGCGTTCTCAACAGAAGATGGACGCTTTGTCCAAACAATTGGCCGAGGACGATCTGCTGCAGATGAGAGACTCCAAGGGGAAGCAGGCGGCTTCTCACCACAAGAAAGACTTCACTAATCTGAAAGTGAAGGGACCGTCTTTCAAATAGAAGAAGCCCAAGTCTAATATGACTGGTTTTAACTGTGGCAAGAAGGGCCACTATAAGAGTGAATGTAGATCCAAGCCCAAGCTGTCACAGCAAGGTGAGCCTAATAAGGTTTCATTGATTAATGACGGTATTTCTATAATTGCTCATGTCACTTCGGTGGGGGCTGATTCTGTCTGGTGGGTAGACACCGGTGCCACCTGCCATGTCTGCTCAAGAAAGAAATGGTTCACCACATACCAATAAACCTCTGAGAAGGTGATGGTGGCGAACCAGGCATAAGCTGAAGTTCAAGGCATCGGGATGGTGGAGCTGAAACTAACATCCGGGAAAACTCTGATGCTTCAAGGTGTGAAGCATGTTCCCGTGATTTCCAAGAACCTAATCTCTGGAGGCCTGCTCTGTAATGCAGGCCTGAGGATGGACATCAATGTTGGCCAGATGGTGATGTCCCTGAAAGGAATGTACTTCGGAAAAGCTTTCTATACCAAAGGAATGTTTAAACTCCAGTTTGTAACCCAGTCAGAGAACATTAATGCAATTTCCAATTCTGCTTATACTCTTGAGTTGTGGCATAATAGACTAGGACATGTCCATTGTAAAAGGATAAACAAAATGTCTAGTCTAGGAATTATCTCCAAATGTGGAGAAAAAGTGGAGAAATGTGAAGTGTGTGCTCAGACTAAGATCACAAGGAAACCCTTTCATCGGGTCAATCGAAGCACAGATCTTCTGGAGTTGGTGCACTCTGATATCTACGACTTCAAACAATTCTCCACGAAGGCCGAGATGAAGTATTTCATAACCTTCATCAATGACTTCTCAAAGTACGCGTTCGTCTACTTGATAAAAACAAAAGAAGAAGCATTCGAAAAGTTCAAGGAGTTCAGGGCTGAAGCTGAAAGGTAAATTGGACAACAACTCAAGAGGTTGAGGAGTGATCGAGGCGGAGAATATCGATCTCATGATTTTACATTGTTATGCAAAGAACATGGAATCATCAACGAGACTACTGCTCCGTATTCTCCTCAGTCCAATGGAGTAGCGGAAAGAAAGAACAGAATGTTGACAGAGATGATGAACTCAATGTTGTTAACTGTGGGTCTTTTAAAGTACTTTTGGGGAGAAGCTGCATTGACGAACACATTCATTCTGAACAGAGTACCGTATGCAACTTCTGATATTACTCCTCATGAACTTTGGTTCAAAGTCAGACCCAACTTGAATATCATTCGAGTGTGGGGGTGTCTGGCATACGTAAAACTTCCGGATCTGAAGGTTCAAAAACTCGAAACAAGGACTACGAAGACGATCTTCTTGGGGTATGCCGAGAAGAGTGACGTTCGAAGATTCCTTGACTTGGAGTCTAACCATGTCATCGAATCTCGTGACACGGAGCACTTTGAAGACAAGTTTGCAAGGCACAAAAATATTGTTCTCGCGAACATTTCGGAGAATAATGATGGTACAAAGGAAGCTGAGGCTTCCAACGATGTCGTAGTCTAAGAAGAAATTGTTGTTGATGAAACAACGTTTGAACCAGAACTCGAAGAGCCGTCAGCCAAGCGAGTGAGGAGACCAAAGGACTTCAGAGATGACTTTGTCACCTATTATGTAGAAGCAGATCCGCTTACCTATGGTGAAGCGATGAAGACCAGAGATGCTATATTCTGAAAGGAGGCAGTGAATGACGAGTATGACTCTTTCACCTCCAATAACACATGAGTGTTAGTAGATCTACCTGAAGGAGCAAAACCTATCGGATCTAAATGGATCTTCAAGAAGAAGATGAAGGCAGATGGAACTATTGACAAGTTCAAGGCCAGGCTGGTAGCCAAGGGATTTTCTCAGCAACATGGGATAGACTACTTTGACACTTACGCTCCAGTAGCGCGGATGACCACCATCATAATGTTAATTGCTCTAGCAGCAATACATAAGTTGGTGATACATTAGATGGATGTAAAGACAATATTCCTGAATGGCGAGCTGACCGAAGAGATATACATACAACAGCCAGATGGATTTGTCATCAAAGGTCTTGAACACAAAGTCTGCAAGTTGGTGAAATTATTATATGGTTTGAAGCAAGCTCCCAAGATGTGGCATGAGAAGTTTGATAAAGTTATTAGATCAAACGGCTACAGAGTTAGCGAAATGGACAAGTGTGTTTACACGAAGTTCGCTGATGGAAGAGGAGCCATCATTTGTCTGTACGTGGATGACATGCTAATCCTAGGAACGGATATAGGAAATATCATGGAGACAAAGAAGTTTCTCTCAACCAAGTTCAGTATGAAGGACTTGGGGGATGCAGATGTCATCTTGGGCATAAAAAACATCCGGACAGACCCTGGAGTGGCGCTGTCACAATCTTATTACATTTAGAAGATGCTCACACGCTACGGGTATCAGGATCTTCCAGGGATCGATACGCAATACAGGTGTGATTAGAAGCTGAAGCCAAATTCGAGGGAAAGCATCAGGCAGCTGGAGTATTCTAGCGTTATCGGAAGTTTGATGTACGCAACTACTACCACAAGGCCTGATATAGCTTTCGCCGTGGGAATGCTGAGTCAGTTCACAAGCAACCTAGTCATTGAGCACTGGAAAGCTGTAAAGCGGGTGATGAGATATCTCAAGAAGACTCAGACATATGCACTGCACTACAGCGGGTATCCGATAGTAGTAGAAGGCTTTAGTGATGCTAGTTGGTGTTCAGAGGTGGAGAGCGAGAGATCCACAGGTGGATACATCTTTTCCTTGGATGGAGCTGCTATATCGTGGAAGTCGAAGAAGCATACTATACTCTCTCGTTCCTCCATAGAATCTGAGTTCTATACACTAGAAGCTGCAGCAGATGAAGCATAATAGCTTCTGGAGCTTATGTATGATCTTCCAGTGGTTGGAGCTCAGATACCGACGGTACCGATATACTGTGACAACGAGGCGACTACAGCAGTAGCATCAAATGGACTCTTCAACGGGAAAAAGAGAACTGTGCGGCTAAAGCACAGAGCAATAAATGATCTAATTAAAAGGGGAACTATTACTGTAATTGATGTTCGGAGTCAGGAGAACCTGGCGAATCCGTTCACAAAGGGCCTCAAGTGCCAGCTGGTCGATGACACAGCAAGAAAAATAGGCTTGAAGGTATTCTGATATTGTATCTGTGTAATCCTACCATAAAGTTTTATGCTATTAGTTCAAAGAGAAATCTACTAGGCATCTAGATTTTGGTTCAAGGGAGGACCACTGATTGGGAAAATATCAGGTAACAGTGGGTATATAGTCCTGAGGGACATGGAAGGGATACGGACCCATAACCACTATTGTCTACTATAGTTCTCTGTGGAGAACATGTCCTGTGGAGAGGATGGCTTAAACGCCTTAATGAGTTCTCAGACAGAGTGAATGTCTGTTGTGCTTTACAGGAAGCACGGTAGTGCAGCACTACAAAGGAGCTCATGGACTCCATGCTACAGTGGGGTGACACCACAATGAGGTTTCTAGGTAGGGGTAATGCCTCGGCTTAGCAAGCCATGTTACTGCAGCATAGCACCGCTTATAGGCAGGTAGCCTAATGCTGTATATTATAAATAAAGAGTGGTAGACAACACTACAAAGAGGCCAGTGTCCTTATGTTACAGTGGCATGACACCATGAAGAGGTAACAGGTAGGGTAAAGCCTCGACTTCGCAAGCCATGTCATAGCGGCGTAACACCGTACAGAAGCGCAAAGCTTCATGCTGGGTAGTTTGGTACTACAAAGAGGCTTGTGACCTCATGCTACAGTAGTATGACTCTACGATGAGGTACCCAGTTAGGGATAAAGCCTCGGCTTTAAGCCATGTCATAGCGGCATAGCACCGTATGGAAGCGCAAGGCTTCATGCCAAGGACTCTTTAAAGAACTCACCTAGAGTGTATGGATAGAGATACATGCCGTCTCTTGAGGGTAAACTTGTAGATGCCCAAAATACATACACCGAAACCAGGCTGGCACATGGCCTTTAATGTGCACCCAGAAGCACATGTAACTATACTTTGTGAGTGGAAAGAATTACAATTGTAGTGTAGAATTCAAGACATAGTCCATTCTTGTATCACATTGTTATTTAACCCATGCAGAAAGATTCAAGTCGTCAGCGACATCTATCCTAATGCAAAATGGACAGTTACTGTGGGGAACACTCAACCATAGACACATATATATGATGAGATATGTGGAGGATTGTTGGTGCTCTTGCACTTTGACATGAAGAGAGCTTGCTCTCAACATGCTTTGTAAAGTTTAGTCCCACATTAGAAAAGTACCATGAGTTATCTCAATATATATATGAGTATGTGTTGTTGGGATATGCACATGGGGTAGTGACCCTAAGGAGAAAACCATGTGGGTGATTTTACTAAGAGGAAAATGATTAATTCCAATAAGAACGTAAGTTGATTTTTGTTGTGCGGGCTCAGACTCGACACGGACTCCAGGTTGTCTCGTACATGCACGAGAGTGTTCGGAGGGAAGGCGTGGGCTAGCACTCGACTATGTTGATTGTGGGATGATGTAAAACATTAAACTCTATTTTAAAGTATTGGTGTTTTAGTCCCACATCGGATATGAGAGATGGTGAGGCCACACTCCACTCTATAAATAGAGCCCCCTTGCCTCCTTTCTAAGATGCAGCAAGAAGAGAGTTAAGGGAGTCCGTAAAGTTCAAGAAGCCCGTTCAAATCACAAATATTGACTGACGAGCGTTCCAGAAGTTCTCTTGAACTTGCTGGTTCCTGGAAGCGGATTGTATAGAGGCGAATCTTGCTTTGAGCAACGATGTTTTTATACCCCAGCAGATTTAATCCTCTTTTTCTTCTTCTTCTATTTCTTTATAACTCGTTCTTCAGGTTTTAAGGCACCTACTGAGTAGGGAGGCCTAACTTTGTTCTTGAGATCTATCTCATTTGTGGCACCTACTATGTAGACTTGCTAAACTCCTCATTTGTGGCACCTACTGTGTAGGCTTGCTAAAATCCTCATTTGTGGCATCTACTGTGTAGGCTTGCTGAACTTCTGTTTTCCGTCTATATCCACGCCTCGGGACTAACAAATTTTACCTTAAACATTCAACTTGAGCCTTTGTTTAGGATAATGAAATACATGCCTTGATTTTTATTTACATTATTTCATGTTGACCCACATTCTGGACATAAACAAATGCAATAGATTAGCCTTCCTTTAATTGGTCAAAATTTAAGCACACACCCAGCCATCTACCAAAAGAAATCCATTAAGATTTTCCACAAACTACAATGAAAAAATTTCTCCACATTACATTAAATATACCATATTCTCAAATATGGATGCTAAAAGTTATTTCAGATGAGATCTTATACACATAAACAACAAAATGCAAGTACAACATCATATTTATCATGTCTAATACATATCCCACACGATGTAATCGTGACTAAGGTAGCATAGGGTGGGAAACCACCCTTGCCAGCTCACTTCCAACACCTGATCCCCAAATATCATAACCATGTATGAAGCTTTCCTCTATTCCTAAGATTTTCCAACCAAAATTGATCCGAAGTTCAATAGATCTACCAACTCCAGTCAAGTCCAATCGATTCAACCAAAGACTTTGATTTTATCTTATAGTAATGTTAGTATAGAAATTAGCAATTAGGGTTTACCTAACCAACGAAGATGGTCGCCGGAGGGGGGGGGTCCTATATTAGAGGAGGGCAAAAAAATCTAAGGGGGCGCAGTTGGGGGATCCGCAAAAAGAGGAGAAGATAGGAGAGGAGAGATAATTAGGATTTTTTGAACTGCTGATGTACTATATAAAAAAATTAGCAACGTTTAGTGACTCCGATAACACAGAGTTGCTACCTTGCTGACATTAGCGACTTGTATTGACTTATTTATAGTAGTGCATCGCCAAATTAGCGCGTCTGCACCTCTTGGCGATAATGTTTCTATAATAGATAACAATTATTGCTACTTGTAATTCTTTGCATTCAATAGCGTATTGTGACATTTTCTTTGGAGTCACTAAATTTATAGAATATAATGACGTTTGCTACTAGAGTCGTTGATAATGTGGTTAAATTGACTTATTTTGCTAGTTTTATAATATTTATCAACTATAAATATTATTTTTTATAAGGAATGAAAAATTCTACTATGTTGTACCTATCTATGAATTTTTATTTGCTAGATACATTAATATCTTCGTGTGATTACGTATAAGAATGCACGTTAGGGCAGGGTGATCCACCGCTGCCAATCTGAAGCTCAAGTTATGTTTCAGGTGTAAGCAATATTTGGCAGTGGCTTAGGGTAGAATTATGTTGTACCTTATGAAGATTTGATAAACCTACATTACTTCCTTATCAAGTAAGATCCATGATAATGATATAATCTCATTAAATATAATCGACTTAATCTTTAAGGTCAAGAATGGTCAAATGTAATATATTGGACATGATTTGTAAGTTAGTGGACAACTCCAAGATTTACCTATAAATGGTGGCGGATATTTGGAATGGAGAGACCAAATGTCAGTCACACAAGAAGGTCTAGGTTCAAACTAACTACAAGTGTGTACCTTTAAATTATAGGAGGTATCAAAATTTTGCTCTTAAGCTAACACGTCCCGATTCCAAAGAATCAATAGTCTTCTCCCGAGCATGATGCCATATGAACCAAAGTTGCGCTCGCATAAGACAAGGTCATAAGATTATCCGGAACACAACATATAATAGAGTACGCATAGAAATTGAACAACACATTTGAAACAAAAGGAACTTTTTTCATTGATAATAAACATCACTTATAAGACCCTATTTCAATATTTGTCGCACGGGCTTTCAACTTGACTCAATTATGGTGATGAAATATTCGTTCCATACATTACATCTCCTTTTATACAACCAAAACTTTCAAACACCTGCTATCGTGGGAGTCAAGCCATCTTTCTTTGGACTGAATGCACAGTCTTCAAAAGGATTAAAACAAGACTTGGTAGAGGCTTCAAAATGCACTAGTGTCGCCTTGAGTTAGGAGGCACGCCCGGGTACCTGTGGAGAGCGAGGGTCAATACATTATCGTGTACTGGTGAATCGCTAATTATATACCACGCTCTCATTTGGTTGAAGAATTTATGTGAAACATGCTATATATCTATTCAATGATCTTTCTAGCCATCCTAGTGAATTGTATGCAAGCATTTGATAGGCATAATAACATAAACTACACTAGATCTTTCCCACGGGCGAGTGTGCCATTGCAATGTGAAACATACCATGTTTTCCTGTCGATCGTTAACATTTACTAGCATAGTGTGCAATTTGTACATGTGAAGGTCACTGGCATCAGAAGCCATCTTGTACTATAGCTGGGTTTAGACGGCGTCCCTTTCAGCGCGAGTAGCGAGCTCTGCTGAAAGTTTCTCGAGTAACCAGTTTTGCTAATATCTAGCATAACCATGTTTTACTTCCCCCAGGATGAATCGATCCCGTGTCCCGTGTTATTATTCGAGGGAGCCGTTCCTTGTGCACAAGTTGTCCAATAATCGTACAAGGCTAGACTAGTTATTCAAGCATGATCTTTAATTCGTGAGCAACTTAACCATTTTTATCGTTGTTTTGCCTTATCATGACGACAATTATTCAATGCCTCAAGATTTTCTTATCATAGTTCTATAATAGGGACAACATTTAAGCAACAATTTATAATATGATAGTTCTATAACAGATGTACATAAGAAAGCATGTAGCAGTTTCATGGCATAACAGTTCTATAGTGAGTGTACGTGACAAATCATGCAACAATTCATTAAAATTAAGCATTCTTGTCCTTGCATCTTTAACTAACATTCTATTGATTGATTGGAGAACAAGAGAGCCAAAAGGGAGAAGGATCCAGATACTCACCTTAATTGGTTGAGGCTAGAAAGAAGAAGGTCTTGTTGAACTAGATGACGCCTACGCGATCACCTAAAATTGTACAAGCAATGCATCAACACTCTATCCTTCTCTTCCGAGTTCGATATGAAATGTGAAGTTCAAAGAACGTAAGCAATAAAATCCACAAAAAATATTCACAAAACTGTATTAATAAAACCAAAGCTAAAATAGCAAGTGCGCATGAAAAATAGACAAGAGGTCTCTCCCGACTCAGTCGCAGAGTCCATCCTTAAGGCACAATCCGTTGAATATGAGACTTCATTTTGAAGAAGTCATTCTATAACAAGAAAATAATCTTGATTCAACCAGTCCTGACCAATCGATAGCAACATTATTTATTAACTGCGTTCCTCATGTAGCAACGAGGAACGGGGCATGACGTTGGGACGTTGTACTATATTATAACCAACTAAAAAAAACTTTCGTCCTCGAAACTTAAGAACATAACCTACCTCTAAAAAAACAATGAAGGAAACCTTTTCTTCATCTCAAACTCAAGTTCCCAGGTCGACTCCTCGACCAAATGGTTCCTCCAGAGTACGCAACGAGAGGGATCGCTCAATTTTGAAGCAATTTTTTTTGCTCTCCAAGGCTTGGACCAGTTCCTCCACATAAGTCGAGTCTGCATCCAAATTCAGCTGACCAAAGTCTACCACGTGGCTTGAATTATGCACGTACTTTTGTAACTAAGAGACGTGAAAGCTACCGTATAAATCCGACAGTGCTGACATAATATAATCGAATATGCTACTGGGTGACCCGCTTGAGTATTTCGAAGGGACACAAAATTTTTGGACTCAACTTATCCTTGGCTCTGAACCTGGTGACTCCTCGCATGGGCGTTACCTTCAAAAACATGTGATCACCTTCCAGAAACTCGAAGGGTCATCGATGGGTGTCGGCGTAGCTTTTCTGTAGGATATGTTTTCTAAATTTTTTTTTCTGAAAACAGTTTTCTGGGAGTAAGTTATAAAGTTATTTTCTGAGTATAAAAATTTCTACTTTGCGTTTGGTTACTTTTGTCTCAAAACTGGTTTTAAAAAACAAAAGTTTGAAATTGTCTTTGGTTGAATATTTTTAGAAAATAATTTTTTAAAATGTCCACAGCTGTTCGTCTCCCAAAAATATGCCCTCAACTCATGTGTCTGACACAGAAAAATCCTAAAGAAAACCCTAACCCTAGAAATATGTTCACAGAGAGGTTGTGTCCTCTCTTGACTCTGGCCATCTCAGAGAGGTCGAGCCTAATCTACTGTCATGGTCGAGTCGTGGTCCATTCTACTATCGTCATCGAATTGAGGTCATGGTCGAGTCGAGTCCACTGTCATGGTTGAGTCGTGGTCGTGTCATCGAGGTTGAGTCATCGAACTTTAGTCTAGTCTAGCCATCTCACAAGGAGAGACGTCGTGGCCGTGGTCGAGTCCACTGGCATGGTCGAGTCGTCATGTCGTTCGTGTCCCGACTTTCCTTCGGTCGTGGTTGGGTCGATGTCATCGTGTCCTTGAGTTCCCTCGTGGTGTCTGTTGGCACAGTTTATTTTGATAACATTAACAACATCTTCGTAGTCTAGTTTTTCTCTGTATTTTAGCTAATAGATAATCTTTCAAAGCTCTCCTACAATAAGTTCTGTCCATTCAAGCCGAGTCATCAAAGCCTTATGGATGTTTCCTAAAAGAAGACTGAAGAAAAGACCAGCGCTCCTTAAAGACGGCTCTCAAAAGATTCAATATTTCGAGTCTGTACAAGGTCTAAGTTCTTCTGTATAAACACCTAAGGTTGGATGACAAAACATAAAGCTCTTCTATTTTTCAATCAAAAATCAATGTCCAAAAGTATGGCATACCGACGGTATACCGTTGTATATCGACGGTATACCGTTTTATGAGCCACAAGAATGTTCTATGACAAACATTGACGTACCGACATACTACAGTATACCGACGGTATACCGTTTTTTGAGCCACAAAATGTTCTCTGACGAATATCAGCATACCGACGGCATACAACAGTATACCGACGGTATACCGTTCTGTGAGCCACAAAAATGTTCTGTGATGAACTTTGGCATACCGATGGCATACAACAGTATACCGACGGTATACCATTTTGTATGCCAAAAAATATTCTGTGACGAACATCGGTATATCGACGGCATACCGCTGTATACCGACGGTATACCGCTTTATCTGATTTCATTTTTGAATGGACAAATACTAGCATTAAATGCTCCCCAACGGATATAATTATTACCGTTACTGTTCCGAACAGAATACCGACGGTATGCCAGTCCATACCGACGGTATGCCATCTGGGTTATATTCAGGAGCATTAAATGCTACCTACTCTTGGTTTTCTATATAAAAGGATTCCTTTCTTCCATTGAAGGTCATCCACTTAAGCCATAAATTTCTCAACAAGCAAGAGCTCCACCATTACTACTCTATCCAAGCTTTCAATTGTCATCCAATCCAAAAGTGCTAGAGTATTCAAGAGTTGTATTTGTCGATCTTCAAGTGTTAGAAGATCAACAGTTGTTTTCCTTTCCTTTTGAAGTTGACGAGCCTTCGTAAGAAAACTCGTGTGTAAGAAGTTGGCGAGTTCTTCGGATCTAAACTCGTGTTGAAGTTGGCGAGTTCTTCGGATCCAAACTCGTGTGTACTTTTTACTCAATAGTGGATTTAAGCCGGAGAGAGTTCCGGGACTGGATTGCCTCTAGGGAGGAGACCAGGATACATCGAGTGTTTGATTTTCTCACTCTCTCTTATTTTATTTTAGTGATATAGCGTACTTGTGTTTAGTTTTATTTTATTTCCCTATTCACCCCCCTCTAGGGTTCTACAATTGGTATCAGAGCTTTGTTCTCTTGATTTGGATTTACACCCTTAGAGTGATCCATGGCCACTAATCCTAGTGTCAACACATTCCACAATGAGGGACACTCCACAAATAGACCTCCTCAATTTGATGGAACCAACTATAACTATTGGAAGATTAGGATGAGCATTTATTTGAAGTACATAGATTTCGATTTATGGGATTGTGTGATAAATGGTCTCCCTACTCCTTCCAGAGTTATTGAGGATGTTGTATCTGACATCCTTAGGGATAAACTTACTGAGAATGTCAAGAAGCTTGCTAGTCGAGACGCTAAGGCTATGAATGCTCTTTACTGTGCTCTCGATAGCAGTGAATTCAATAGGATATCTACTTGTAAGACTTCAAATAAAATTTGGAAGTTGCTAGAAGTCACTCACGAGGGAACATCACAAGTAAAAGAATCAAAGATTAGTAGACTCACACAAGAATATGAATCTTTTAAGATGAAACAAGATGAGTCTATTACTTGCATGTTTACTCGTTTCGGTGATATCATTAACCCTATTTCTTCTCTTGGTAAGGAGTATCCTGCTCATAAAAAGATCAAAAAAATTCTCAGAGGATTGACTAAAGGATGGAGTCCTAAAGCTACCGCCATCATTGAAGGAAACGACTTGACAACCATGAACCATGATACCCTCATGGGGAAGCTTATGACTCATGAACTTGACATGAAAGATCAAGAGGAATCATCCATGCAAGAGAAGAAGGAGAAGGCCAAAGAAATGGAGAAGCCTCTGGCTCTCAAAGTTACAAAATCCTACTCAAAGGATAGCTCCGACGACAACGAGTCGGATGATGATGAAGAAATAGCTCTCACAGCAAAGCATTTCTGAAAGTTCCTCAAGTTCAACTGTCACGCCCCAGAACCAGAATACTGGAGAGCGGGGGCAGACATAGCCAGCTACGTATATTGAAATAGAATATATCTCAACTATACGGTCACGGCTGTCTAAATATGAGGGTTTACTACAAGCCAGCAGTCTCTTAAGGTCAAGCCTATTGTCTCAATCTCAAGCAATTAACAGAGTTACAAGATATTAGAGCATAAAATATGTATATATAAGGCATCCCAAATATTACATATTGGATGATCATGAAGCTAGTCGTACAAAATGATGGGACTAGCAAGAGTTCAGTCATACATGATCAACCCTAGGATTTGTTAATCATGCTTACAGCCCGTAGGCAGACAGTAAGTAAATGTGCATCGAGCTAACAGGTGCTCGTCGGCTAAACGCCTCAAAAGAATAAATTTACATATAAGTGGGTGAAACAAAAAGGAAAACCCACTCTTGGCCCGGGTTTCGTCTAGTTGTCACCATTGGGCTGGAAGCTCGGTAGATCCTCGGAAGCTGCTCCGAAATCTGGCCACACAAAACCAGCTGGGTCAAACCCCAGAAAGAGCAAGTGCCACAAAAGAGGCCACAAATAAGAACAAAAGCCAGCATATCAGAACATAAAGAATAAAAGAAAGTACAAGTAGGAAGGTACACAGGGCGATAAACGACTAGGGACGTGGAACCATTCCGGGAGCCAGGTTACAATCCTTAACCAGACAAGGACCGGGGTTGTAACCCTTCGCCTGAATAGCTCACTGTCTCTACTCATTTATCGTTAAGATAAGTAAAACAAACATGCTCAGGAGATAGCAGGTACTGGAGCTAGACAAGACTTAGACAAGGCTGGACACCATCCATTCACAATCGGCCAAGCAAGTACTACGGCTTACTACTTTAACTAACTAGGGTTATCACAAGCCTTAATTACTAACAAGATGCAAGTGAGAAACTCCCAGTCCCAAGCCCTGCAGACTATCCAGTTATCCTTCCGCGGGTTGAGAGTTATAGGTGGGTACATTGCCCGGGAGACAAATGTACCCTTAGGTGACTTAGAGGGTGCAACACATGACAGTGTACTGGAAATGTGCTCTACTCGTCGGCAAGCTACAAGTCCATTAAAGCGCCCAGATAACGAGATTGCCTGTGATTGGGAATTCTCCATGTTCTAGTTTGATCTAATAATTAGCCTAATCCAATTTAGCGCGAGTCCCTGGCCGTGGTACCCAGGAAGTCGCGTCCTAGACATGATGCAAGACAAACAAGTAGATCGTACAAGCAAGCAAGCAGGAGCAGCCACGGTGTCAAGTTGATTATACGAGTCAAGTTACAAGTTACAAGTCAAGTCAGGAGTGCGCCGCCACGGGCCACTATCAAGTCAAGTTGGTCATGTCAGGAGTGCACCACAACGGGTCACTGTCATGTTATGCTAGTTCCTTGTCATACCAGGCCATGTACAATGGTCGTTCCAAGTATATTAAGTAAAATCAAGTTCATGACAAAAGGCGTAAGGATATAAAATGGACGTAAAATACCTAATAAAATACCAATATATATATAGGACTATAGAAGAGCCAAGCTTAAAGAAATAAAACCAAAACTCCAAGAGCCAATGGTTTGCGCAAGGGATCAGGGGTTGGATTGTGTAGGGTGTCAGTTGTGCAGGGTGCCAAGTGCGCAGGGGCAGATGGCGCATGGATGGATTGCGCAGAAGGTAGACTGCGCAGGAGTGAACTGCGCAGGAGTTGGTTGCGCAGAGATGGATTGCAAAGAAGGTGGATTGCGCATGGCTGGCTTACGCAGGGTGGATTGCGCATGAGTCAGGTTGCGCAGGGGCCAACTGCGCAGGGGTTGGTGCGCCAAGGGAGATGCGCGGTCCAGCCCAAGAGGCCGGGCGCAATCGGCTATGCGCAATGAAGGCGCTGGCCGAGAAGGAAGGTGCGCAGTTCACCAAAGGGTGAGCTGCGCAATCGGCTTTGCGCTAAAGAGCGCAGGCCGAGAGGGCTGCTTCTCCAACCCGAGAAGAACTCCAAGAACTTCAAAACTTCAATTCTTCATAACTTGATCAAATCAAAACCAAATCTAGATTTTCAAAGTTCTAACTTGAGTAAAATCAAATTCTCTTCCATATGGAAGCATCAAAATATGCAAAAATTAAAGTTTAATCGATCAAAACCAAGAAATTCCGAAAATAATCAAAACTTAGATCTAGAACAATGGAGACTCCAAATCACAAAATTTCAAGTTCTAATGTTGATCTACATGTCCTAATTTATCAAATGGACAAATAAAATTGGGTGCTTATTTGTTGGCAAGGTGCACTTGCCTATGGGTTGGGGAGTTGTGTGTGGAGGAAGGAGAAGAAGAAAATTAATGGAGAGTAAAGAGGAGAGAGAAAGTTTGGTGGAGATATAATGAGGGTGGTTGTGTTATGTTGAGGGAGGAGTGTAGGTTAAAGTGTTCCACTCATATTAAACCAAACCTAATCAAACCAAACCAATTAAAACCGAGCCGAGCCGAAACCCGAAATACGATAAAACTAAAATCCCGTAAGTCGAGAAAATAAAATACGTGCCAAAAATCAAATTACGAGTACAAATACGAAATACAAGAAATGAGGGTGACAACTCTACCCACCTTCAAAGAATTCCGTCCTCGGAATTTAATCAAGGAGCTAGAGATTGCCATGACAAGCTATACTAAGCACAAACAAGCTACACTAAGCAGTTCAATCATACAATCATACAATGCAAGCAAGGAAGGGAAAGCGTAAGGCACAAGGAAGACATTATACCTTACGAGTCAAACAGGTAGGGATATCGTGATCGGATGTCGTCCTCACGCTCCCACGTTGACTCACCTAGAGAGTGATGACCCCAAGCAATATGGACTAAGTTAATAGTCTTGTTCTTGAGGGTCCTTTCTCTTCGGTCCAATATAGACACGGGCCTCTCCTCATACGAAAGGTTGGTACCAACAACCAATTCCGAATGATCTAGGATATGGCTCGGGTCCGGGATGTACCGTCGTAATTGGGACACATGGAATACATCATGTACCTCACTTAGCGATGGCGGAAGAGCGAGACGATAGGACACATCGCCTACTCACTCCAGAATATCGAATAGCCCTATATACCTAGGACTAAGCTTTCCCCGTACGCCAAAACGAATGACGCCGTGGGTAGGCGAGATCCTAAGGAATACATGGTCGCCGACGGCAAATTCTAAGGGACGCCGATGAGCATCGGCCCAATGGCGCTAGCGATCCTGAGCAACTCGGAGGTGATCTCTGACTTTTCTGACCACTTCAACCGTCTGAGAAATCAGTTCTGGACCGAGCATCTGCCTCTCTCCAACATCGTCCCATGCTAACGGGGATCTGCACTTCCTGCCATACAGAGCCTCGAAGGGTGCCATCTGAATACTGGCCTGGAAACTATTATTGTACGAGAATTCCACCAGGTGCAGGTGATCATCCCACGAACCACCGAAGTCAAGGGTACATGACCGCAATATATCTTCGAGAGTTTGTATAGTACGCTCTGACTGCCTATCTGTCTGCGGATGATACGCTGAGCTGAACTTGAGACGAGTCCCCAAACTTTGATGAAGACTGCGCCAGAAGTACGATGTGAATCTCGTATCCCTGTCTGATACTATGCTGACTGGCACTCCGTGAAGTCGGACGATCTGCCTGAGATATATCTCTGCTAGCTGTGCCGTCGACTGTCCAACTCTAAATGGAAGAAAGTGTGCCACCTTGGTAAGCCTGTCCACAATGACCCAAATAGCATCTCTGCCCGCCGGAGATCTGGGTAACCCATTCACGAAATCCATGGTTATGTGTTCCCATTTCCATTCTGGGATCGGTAAAGGTTGAAGAAGTCCAGCTGGCCTCTGATGTTCAGCCTTGACCTGTTGGCAAACCAAACATCGAGAGACATACCGGGCTATCTCTCTCTTCATACCATTCCACCAAAAGTGCTGACGAATATCTCTGTACATCTTCGTGCTGCCTGGGTGGATGGAATACTGCGAACTGTGAGCCTCTGCCATGACTTCCTGTCTGATATCTCCACTGGATACACAAAGATGCGTACCGTGTCGAAGTGTACCATCCTCATGAATACATAACTCTAGCCTTCTCTCTGCCTCGCACTCTGCTCTGAGCCGCTGAATCTTGGAATCTGTTAACTGTGCTGTCCGGATCCTCTCAACTATGGTGGACTGAATCTGTAAGCTGGCCATCAAGGCTACACTGGAAGGAAGAATCACTTCAATTCCCATCTTCTGAAGATCTGCCAATAGCTCTGGTTGCGCCGTCAGGAAATAAACTCCGGCTCTCCGGCTCAACGCATCTGCTACAACGTTGGCCTTCCCTGGATGATACTGCAAATTCACATCGTAGTCCACCAGTAGCTCGAGCCATCTTCTCTGCCGCATATTAAGATCCTTCTGGGTGAAAACATACTTCAGGCTCTTATGATCAGTAAATAACTCCACTCTGTCTCCGTACAAGTAGTGCCTCCACAACTTAAGTGCAAACACTACTGCTGCTAGCTCCAAGTCGTGGGTCGGATAATTCTGCTCATGATCACGGAGTTGACGCGATGCATAAGCAATTACCTTCCCATGCTGCATCAAAACACATCCCAATCCTCTGCCTGAAGCGTCGCAATAAACTGTAAATCCTCCGGTCCCATCTGGAAGGGTGAGAATGGGAGCCGTTATCAAACCTCGCTTCAACTTCTCAAATAATTCATGACATTCTGCTGTCCAAACGAATGGCACATCCTTGCGGGTCAACTGGGTCATCGGCGCTGAAATCCTTGCAAAATCTGAGACGAACCGCCGGTAGTAGCCGGCCAATCCAAGGAAGCTGCGAACCTCTGCCACTGATCTAGGTACTGGCCATGCCTCGATAGCCATAATCTTCTGGGGATCCACTTCCACTCCTCCTCTGGTAATGATGTGACCCAAGTAAGAAATGCGATCGAGCCAGAACTCGCATTTACTGAACTTGGCGTACAACTGGTGTTCTCTGAGAATCTGGAGGACAACTCTGAGATGCTGCTCGTGCTCTGCTTCACTCTTGCTGTAGACCAGGATGTCATCAAGGAACACTATCACAAACTGACCCAAGTAAGGCATGAAAATACGGTTCATGAGGTCCATGAATACTGCCGGCGCATTGGTCGCTCCAAAGGGCATAACTAGAAACTCCCAATGCCCGTACCTCGATCTGAACGCCGTCTTCGGGATGTCCTGCTCTCTAACTCTGATCTGGTGGTATCCTGACCGCAAGTCTATCTTCGATAAAACTGAAGCCCCTTTGAGTTGATCAAACAAGTCATCTATCCTCGGGAGAGGGTATCTGTTCTTGATTGTCACTGAGTTCAAGGTACGATAATCAATATATAGCCTGGACGTACCATCCTTTTTTTTCACAAGAAGCATCGGGGCTCCCCAAGGCGATCCACTTGTACGAATGAATCCCTTGGTCCTGAGTTCTTCAATCATCTTGTACAAAATCTCCAACTCTGAAGGCGCCATTCTGTAGACTCGCTCTGATACTGGTGCTGTCCCGGGAATCAAGTCAATGGTGAACTCGATCTCCCGCTCTGGTGGCATCCCTGGAAGTTCCTCTGGAAAGACATCTGGAAACTCTTCAACTATCCGGGGCAACTGCACTGCTGCTACTGCCATCCGCAATACTGGAGGAGATGGCTCTACGGCGCCTCTGGAAAATAAAAACTCTGGCTCTCCGGGAATACTAAAGACAACTCTGCCAGCATGGCAGTCTATCCTAGCATAATAGTTCCTCAACCAATCCATGCCTAGGACTACATCATAATCTGCCATAGGGAACTCTATGAGCCTAGCGGGAAACTCTCTACCGCTAACTACGATCCGACACGAGGAAAACACTCGATCTACTCCCACAAGACCATTACCAGTAAGTATATTGAGCCTCACTGATAATGACTCGGGCTCCAACCCTATCCGTGTCGCGAATCGTGCAGACATGAATGAATGCGATGCACCAGAATCAAATAATACAGATGCTGGAAAGGTGTTGACGAGAATAGTACCTGCCACTACCTCACCTGGTGCAACTTCTTCTTCCATGGTCATCATCATAGCCTGACCTCTAGCTGCGGGTCCCCTCTGCTGGAAACCCCTCTGTCGGTTCTGTGCTGGAGCCTGGGTGAACTGCTGCTGGAAGGCCTGGGCCTGGGGCGCCAATGGCCTCGGGTACTGCTGTTGCTGCTGCTGCTGGACTGGAACTGGGGCTGGTCCTCTCACCGAAGAACTAGAAAGGTTGGATGATGATGGACCTCCCCTATTCGGGCAGGTCCCTATCTGGTGGTCTGCTCCTCCACAAGCCAGGCACAATCCCTGTGCCCTACGACACTCTGCCACTACATGGCCCGGCTTTCCGCAATGAGAACATCCTACGGCGGAAGACTGCTTCTGCTTCTGCTGCTGCGGATACGTCGGGATTGAATGCTGAACCGACGTCACTGAGGCCGCCCGCCTCGGAGTTCCAATGGTCAAACTTCTAGCTGCTGGGGCTGGAGCTGATGATTGGTGCATCTGACTGTGGGACTGCTTCCTGCCTCCGGTCCTGTCCACAATTCTCTGGGAGGTATACTCATGCCTCCTTGCTGCCTTCAACACTGCATCGAATGTCTGGTGCTCGAACTGCTCCACAGCCAATAATATCTCTAAGTGCAGCCCTTGCTGGAATCGCTGAGCCCTATCGAACTCGGTTGCCACCAAGGTGGGGGCAAACCTACTCAACCTGGAAAACTCGGTCGCATAGCCATCGACCGTCCTGCCTCCTTGCTTCAAGTTGGTGAATCTGGTCTGCAGGTCGTACCGTGCCACCGCATCGAAGTACTTTGTCTGGAACCTCTCTCTGAACGCCACCCAAGTGACTGGTGCTGCTAATCCCATGGCCCGAGCTGCCCACCAATCGCGAGCCAAGTCTAACAACTGTAGGCGTACCACCGCCACCTTCTCATTTTCAGGTGTCCTAGCTGCTTCTAGAACCACCTCGGTATCCTGAAGCCAAGCGTCCGTGGCAATCGCATCTTCACTGCCGTCAAAGAAGGGAGGGTTCAAGCGCTTAAAACTGTTGGCCGCCTGATTCCCTTGGGGACCTCCTCGGTTTAGTGCATCATGAACTTCCTGGTGCAGGGCGTCGCCTCGACGATCTTGGGATGCAAGCAGTTCTCTGATAAGCCCTACCAAAGGTCCCTCATCCTGTCTAGCTGGTTGAACGGGCGGAGCTGCCTGAACTGGAGGTTCCGAGCGTCCGGGAAGCATAACTCGGGAGGCTACTCCAGAGTGCTGAGCTTGATCTTTCTGGCGCTAGGGTGCTTGTCGAGCTTCCTCTGGCTGGTTGGCAGGTCCGGGAGTAATGCCGCTGAAGAAGACGACATAGGGAACAATAAGGAAAGGACCAGGACAGATCAATGATACAAGCAATGTGATCAGGTCGAGATTCCCAGGGATTTGAAGATACGAGCAGAGATCAAGGACGAATATTGACTGAGACATCTATTCGGTAAACCCTCACATTTCTTGATTGACAAGACCTGCATGGGCCACCACTTAAACCATGTCACGCCCCAGAACCAGAATACTGGAGAGCGGGGGCAGATATAGCCAGCTACGTATATTGAAATAGAATACATCTCAACTATACGGTCACGGCTGTCTAAATATGAGGATTTACTACAAGCCAGCAGTCTCTTAAGGTCAAGCCTATTGTCTCAATCTCAAGCAATTAACAGAGTTACAAGATATTAGAGCATCAAATATATATATATAAGGCATCCCAAATATTACATATTGGACGATCATGAAGCTAGTCGTACAAAATGATGGGACTAGTAAGAGTTCAGTCATACATGATCAACCCTAGGATTTGTTAATCATGCTTACAGCCCATAGGCAGACAGTAAGTAAATGTGCATCGAGCTAACAGGTGCTCGTCGGCTAAACGCCTCAAAAGAATAAATTTACATATAAGTGGGTGAAACAAAAAGGAAAACCCACTCTTGGCCCGGGTTCCGTCTAGTTGTCACCATTGGGCTGGAAGCTCGGTAGATCCTCGGGAGCTGCTCCGAAATCTGGCCACACAAAACTAGCTGGATCAAACCCCAGAAAGAGCAAGTGCCACAAAGGAGGCCACAAATAAGAACAAAAGCCAGTATATCAGAACATAAAGAATAAAAGAAAGTACAAGTAGGAAGGTACACAGGGCGATAAACGACTAGGGACGTGGAACCATTCCGGGAGCCAGGTTACAATCCTTAACCAGACAAGGACCGGGGTTGTAACCCTTCGCCTGAATATCTCACTGTCTCTACTCATTTATCGTTAAGATAAGTAAAACAAACATGCTCAGGAGATAGCAGGTACTGGAGCTAGACAAGACTTAGACAAGGCTGGACACCATCCATTCACAATCAGCCAAGCAAGTACTACGGCTTACTACTTTAACTAACTAGGGTTATCACAAGCCTTAATTACTAACAAGATGCAAGTGAGAAACTCCCAGTCCCAAGCCCTGCAGACTATCCAGTTATCCTTCCGCGGGTTGAGAGTTATAGGTGGGTACATTGCCCGGGAGACAAATGTACCCTTAGATGAATTAGAGGGTGCAACACATGACAGTGTGCTGGAAATGTGCTCTACTCGTCGGCAAGCTACAAGTCCATTAAAGCGCCCAGATAACGAGATTGCCTGTGATTGGGAATTCTCCATGTTCTAGTTTGATCTAATAATTAGCCTAATCCAATTTAGCGCGAGTCCCTGGCCGTGGTACCCAGGAAGTCGCGTCCTAGACATGATGCAAGACAAACAAGTGGATTGTACAAGCAAGCAAGCAGGAGCAGCCACGGTGTCAAGTTGATTATACGAGTCAAGTTACAAGTTACAAGTCAAGTCAGGAGTGCGCCGCCACGGGCCACTATCAAGTCAAGTTGGTCATGTCAGGAGTGCACCACTACGGGTCACTGTCATGTTATGCTAGTTCCTTGTCATACCAGGCCATGTACAATGGTCATTCCAAGTATATTAAGTAAAATCAAGTTCATGACAAAAGGCGTAAGGATATAAAATGGACGTAAAATACCTAATAAAATACCAATATATATATAGGACTATAGAAGAGCCAAGCTTAAAGAAATAAAACCAAAACTCCAAGAGCCAATAGTTTGCACAAGGGATCAGGGGTTGGATTGTGTAGGGTGTCAGTTGTGCAGGGTGCCAAGTGCGCAGGGGCAGATGGCGCATGGATGGATTGCGCAGAAGGTAGACTGCGCAGGAGTGAACTACGCAGGAGTTGGTTGCGCAGAGATGGATTGCAAAGAAGGTGGATTGTGCATGGCTGGCTTGCGCAGGGTGGATTGCGCATGAGTCAGGTTGCGCAGGGGCCAACTGCGCAGGGGTTGGTGCGCCAAGGGAGATGCGCGGTCCAGCCCAAGAGGCCGGGCGCAATCGGCTATGCGCAATGAAGGCGCTGGCCGAGAAGGAAGGTGCGCAGTTCACCAAAGGGTGAGCTGCGCAATCGGCTTTGCGCTAAAGAGCACAGGCCGAGAGGGCTGCTTCTCCAACCCGAGAAGAACTCCAAGAACTTCAAAACTTCAATTCTTCATAACTTGATCAAATCAAAACCAAATCTAGATTTTCAAAGTTCTAACTTGAGTAAAATCGAATTCTCTTCCACATGGAAGCATCAAAATATGCAAAAATTAAAGTTTAATAGATCAAAACCAAGAAATTTCGAAAATAATCAAAACTTAGATCTAGAACAATGGAGACTCCAAATCACAAATTTTCAAGTTCTAATATTGATCTACATGTCCTAATCTATCAAATGGACAAATAAAATTGGGTGCTTATTTGTTGGCAAGGTGCACTTGCCTATGGGTTGGGGAGTTGTGTGTGGAGGAAGGAGAAGAAGAAAATTAATGGAGAGTAAAGAGGAGAGAGAAAGTTTGGTGGAGATATAATAAGGGTGGTTGTATTGTGTTGAGGGAGGAGTGTAGGTTAAAGTGTTCCACTCATATTAAACCAAACCTAATCAAACCAAACCAATTAAAACCGAGCCGAGCCGAAACCCGAAATACGAGAAAACCAAAATCCCGCAAGTCGAGAAAATAAAATACGTGCCAAAAATCAAATTACGAGTACAAATACGAAATACAAGAAATGAGGGTGACATCAACAAAGCCAACCGCTTTAGGCGGGATAACGATGAAGATCATGCTTGCTACCAATACTGAAGAACGAGTCACATCAAGAGAGATTGCCATATGACAAGAACAGACTCTAGTAAGTACGAGAAACCAAACAAAGGAAGCTCTTCTTCCAGAAAATACGCCAACACCAGCATCTGGTGTGAAAGTGATGCTAGCGATTCAGACAACAACAAAGAATACAAACACAATGCAAATGTTTGTCTCATGGCAACCGATGAGGTACTCTATGATCTCTCTTTGAATACTCTCACTTATGATGACTTGAAAAATGCTAAGGAACACAAAGGTGTTAGAAACAAGTACAAGAAATCTCTAAAAGAGGTTGATGCACTCAAACTTGAAGTAGAAAGACTCTCCAACATCATTATTGATGTAAAAGGGAAATCTTCTGCCTCCGACACGGATGAGATAGAATCTTTGCGACTCAAGTTACAAGAATCTCAAGTTATCATTGAGAAAAAGGATGATGAGATTCAATCCCTCAGAAGGGCTTATGATTTTGCTATGCATAAAGTTCAAGCTTCAAATAGAAGAGAATATGATACTTCTACTAAGTATAATAATCTTCTTGTGCAGGGTAAGAAACTAGTTGATAAGAACACTACTCATACACATGCTCCAAGACACGCCTACACTCATCACAATACTAGTCACAATTCTTACATGAACAAGAACACTACACACAGGTCCTATCCTAACACAAGGAAAGGACCCTTTGTTAAGAAGAACACCTCATATCATGCCTTCTATTATCATCATCATAACACTCATGATAGAACTCCTTGCACTAAAGCTTCACATGTTCATAACTCTCGCACATTCTCTTCTAAATCTTCCATGATGTACAACTATTGTGGCTTACTTGGACATACTTCTAATTATTGTCTAACAAGGAAATAAGTTGATATGAAAGTTTATAAATGGGTTCCTAAGACTAACAATCAAGGACCCAAACAATTATGGGTACCAAAATGTTCATCTTCAACTTATGTTGTAGGTGAAGAAGCATGAGATTCTCATGCTAGAAGCAAGTGGATCCTCGATAGCAGTTGCTCACGGAACATGACCGGTGATGCTTTACTTTTTACAACTCTATCGATGAAGAAAGAAGGACATGTATCCTTTGGCAACAATCTAAAAGGCCACATCATAGGAAATGGTAATATCGGTTTCCCTCCTAATCCTTGTATTAAGAATGTTTGTCTTATAACAAATCTCAAACACAATCTTCTCAGTATCAGTCATCTTACGGATAACAGTTATGATATTAAATTTGTTAAACTCAAATGCTTCATTACCGATAGCTCTAGTGGATCTACAGTGTAGGAAGGCATTAGAAAAAATAATATCTATGTTCTTTATCTTGTTGAAGGTACTAATAATGACAGGTGCTTAGTCGCAAAGAACGATGAAAGTTGGCTTTGGCACATGAAGCTCGGACACGCCAACATGGATACCATCTCCCATCTTTCCACCAAGAAGTTTGTACGAGGACTTCCAAGTATCTCCTTCAAAAAGGATATGGTATGTGAAGAATGTGAGAAA
The DNA here is from genome assembly GCA_029216955.1 of Iris pallida. Taxonomy (NCBI): domain Eukaryota; kingdom Viridiplantae; phylum Streptophyta; class Magnoliopsida; order Asparagales; family Iridaceae; genus Iris; species Iris pallida. The sequence goes on along the minus strand of JANAVB010011397.1, from coordinate 1,299,542 downwards.
AGTAAGTTGACCAAGTCATCCTTCAAATCTATCAAATCTGTGAGTACCACTAGACCACTTCAACTTATTCATATGGATTTATTTGGTCCTAGTAGAGTAGCTAGTCTTGGAGGCAAACTTTATGCTTTTGTTTTGGTTGATGATTTTTCGAGATTTACTTGGGTCATTTTTCTTGCTAGTAAAAGTGATACTTTTCGTAAATTTGTTGCATTTTGTAAACGTGTTCAAAATGAGAAAGACATTTCTATTAACAATATTAGAGGTGATCATGGAGGAGAATTTGACAATGCCGATTTTAAAAAAAATTTGTGAAAAGAATGGTTTTGGTCATGATTTTGCTTGCCCACGAACTCCTCAATAAAATGGTGTTGTGGAAAGAAAGAATAGAACCCTTGGCGATATGGCCCGGGTTATGTTAAACCAAAATAAGATCCCCCAATACTTTTGGGCGGAAGCCGTAAACACGACATGTCATGTTATAAAGAGGGTCTTGATTAGACCTATTTCTAAAAGGACTCCTTATAAGCTTTGGTTTGACAAAATTTCCTCTATTTAGTATTTTAAAGTTTTCGGATGCAAATGTTTTATTTTGAATACCAAGGACAACCTAGGCAAATTTGAAGGAAAAGCTTATGAAGGTCTTTCCCGTGGCTACTCAATACATAGTAAAGGTTTTTGTGTATTTAATAAAAGAAGTCTCATTGTCGAAGAGTCAATTAATGTCTCTTTTGATGAACTTAACTCTTCTATATGCTCCTCATCCGATGATATTGATGACATCTCTTTTGGTTTGGAGAACTCTTCTATTGGAGATCCTTGTCCTTTTTTATCTAACAATGAAATTGTGACCCCTCCAACAAAAGATTCTCCACCACTCGAGCCTCCTCAAGAGGATCTCCCAAAGCAATGGAGATTTGTCCCTAATCATCCTAAGGAGCTTATCATTGGTGATCCTTCATCCCGTGTCAGTACTAGATCCTCCACTCGTGATCTTTGTGCAAACGTGGCTTTTATTTCTCAAATAGAGCCTAAAAATATTAATGATGCTTTTCATGATGAATTTTGGATGATAGCGATGCAAGAAAAGCTAAATCAATTTGAGCGAAACAAGGTTTGGGAACTTGTCCCTAAACCTAACAACCACCCTATTATTGAAACTAAATGGGAGTTTTGTGATAAACTTAATGAAGATGGGTTAGTGACTCGTAACAAATCCCGATTGGTTGCTCAAGGCTATAACCAAGAGAAAGATATTGACTACGATGAAACCTATGCTCCGGTTGCTCGTCTTGAATCCATTCGCATGCTATGTACTTTTGCTAGCTTTAATGATTTCAAATTTTTTCAAATGGATGTTAAAAGTGCTTTTCTAAATGGCATTATTAAAGAGGAAGTTTATGTTAAGCAACCTCCTGGCTTTGAAGATTTTTAATTTTCTCATCATGTCTTCAAACTACACAAAGCCCTTTATGGCCTCAAACAAGCTCCTCGTGCTTGGTATGAGCGCCATAGTTCCTTCCTCATATCTCACAATTTTTTTAAGGGCAAAGTCGACACCACACTTTTTATCAAATCCCTTAATGGAATACTTTTATTAGTACAAATTTATGTCGATGACAGTATCTTTGGCTCTACTAACAATGCACTTTGTGTAGAATTTACTAAAGTAATACAGGATGAATTTGAAATAAGTATGATGGGAGAACTATCATTCTTTTTGGGCTTTCAAATCAAACAAGGACCCAAAGGAACCATCATCAATCAAGCCAAATATACAAAGGATCTCCTCAAACGCTTCGAACTTGACTCATCCAAATCAATGAGGACTCCTATGGCAACAACGACAAAACTTGATATTGATGAAGATGGTACTTCGGTCGACATTCGTAAGTATCGAGGTATGATCGGTAGCTTACTCTATCTAACTGTTAGCCGACCTGATATCATGTTTAGTGTGTGTCTTTGTGCATGATACCAAGCAAATCCAAAGAAATCGTATTTATGTGCTGTAAAGCATATTTTTCGATATCTCAAAGGCACCATTAATATAGGACTTTGGTATCCAAAATCTTCATCCTTTTAGCTTCACGGCTTCTCGGATGCAGATTTTGCCGGATGCAAAATTGACCGAAAAAGTACTAGCAGCACATGTCAATTCCTTAGAAAATCCTTGGTATCGTGATTTAGTAAGAAACAAAACTCTGTTGCTCTTTCAACCACAGAGGCTGAGTATATAGTGTCCGGATGCTGTTGTACACAAATTCTTTGGATGTCATAAACATTTATAGACTACGACATTTCTTCTACTTGTACTACAATTAAATGTGATAATACTAGCTCGATAAATGTCACGAAAAATTTTATTTGTCACTCCCGCACGAAGGGCATTGATATTAGACACCATTTTCTTCGTGACCATCAACAAAAGGGAGATATTTGCCTTGATTTTATTGACACTAGTTATCAATTTGCCGACATTTTCACCAAACCACTCCCGAAGGATCGTTTCGTCTTTCTCTGCCAATAATTAGGCAACATTTATTTTGACTCTTAGCTCCCCTCAAACGGCACACTGCCGGCATATACCGACATACCGACGGCAGACCGATTTGTGTTCAGAATTATCTTATGTACACAAAATTGGTATACCGCCGACATACACTGGTATGCCGACGGCATACCGTTTGATGCGAACACAGCCTGTCAACTCTACCTCGGGCCCCACCAAATCTTCTACATTCTTTTTCAAACCTATCTCATTAACTACCCATCCTATCACATCCTATCCCTCAATAATTCCCATCCCATCCCATCCCTACAACTCCTTCATTAATTATATTCATCATCATTAGTTTCAAAAACTACCCTCATTCATTACATTTATCAATCCACTTCTATTTTCAAAACTCTCCCAACCCCTTCAAATTCCTCTTCTTCTTTTAAAAACCCCAAATTCTTCTTCTTCCTCCTCTTCATTCTTCATCACTTCTCCATCATTCTTCTACCATCAACCCTAATGGCCACTCATAAACGTTCTCGCTCCTCCACCACAGTTTCGAACCCGTTCACTCCAGTGCCCCTTCCAAATGGCACCAATGATCCAAAAATTTTCACCTCCGTCCTAGCTGTCGATGTCTGGTTCCAACATTTTGCCAACCACGCCGTCTTCAAGGGCAAGGCCATCAACTGGAATATATTTTTCGGCCATCTCTCCCTCTTTCAGACGGCCGACCTCTCATCTCTTTTGCGTCGTCAAGTGCCCGTCTACCCGGCAGCAGTACGCCTATTCTACTGCAATCTTATTCCTGATCTCCAAAACAACGCCATCGAGACTATGGCCAATGATCGCCACTTTCGCCTGACGGCTCACGATATTACAAAGATTCTCGAGATCCCAAATCGAGGAGATGCTCTGCCAACCTTGGCCGGTCTCTATCCGTCTGACGAAGTTTCTTTTGATGAGTTCTGTGGCATCATCTGCAAGGGACCCAATCCTCCGGCCATTTCGGTCCTCTCCAAGCAATTGGAGCCCTTCTATTACGAGCTCCATCGGATCATCTGCCACACCCTCTACCCCAAGGCCGGCAACTACGATGCGATCACCAATGACGCACTCGTCTGTATGTATTACCTTTACTCCAAGAAGACTTGGTCGTTTTCCAAGACTCTTCTCAATGCGTTCTTTTCTGTCCTACCAGCGGGGAAGCAATCCCTCAATTATGGCGCTTTCATCACCCTTATCCTTGAGATGAAGAACGTGGATCTCTCACTTTGTCAGTCGAACGGCGTTCCCTCCTTTCTTGTTATTTCCTGTTCTGCCCTTGGTGCATCAGCGTCTCATGCGTCATCCTCCTATGAACCATCGGCGGCTTTTCTTGCTGCGCCATCTTCTGTACCTCCTCCATCCGGCCGTTTTATGCCGCTGACCCAGCAGCATTTTGACATGCGCATGGCTCAAGCGAAGGAGCAGATGAGGGCCAACATCCGCAGCCTTGGGAATCTTATCCAGAGCCGCTTCCATGACTAGGTTTACTTCATTCAGCGGACTCTTTAGGACCGGAATGCCTATCTGGATCTTAACCTTCAGGATCCTCAATACCAAGGCTCCTGCTTCTCTGACCCCAATGCCTACGGATTCATGTACCCGGATGACGTGGATCCTTCCGGTGCTTTTCACGATGCTCAGGGTGGGGAGGACAATGATCCGACGGATGAGTAGTTGCGGGCTCCTGTTGGTGGTGGTTGAATAAATTTGGTGTCGTCTTAGTGTTTGTCCTTTGAGGTCTTTCGAGGTCCATTAGTATGTTTTTATGTCGTATGTGGTCCTACGGGGACTGTTTTTATGTTTTGCTATGTCTTGTCTCACTCTCGTGAAGGAGAGTTTTATCTGTTTTTATGTCGTATCAAGCATGTATATACCCTCTTTCAAAATCTAATATATGCATGCTTTTGTTCCTTATCAAGCTTTCATTATTTATCGCTGTATTTTTACTACTTATTTTCCATCTTTGACTAAGTGACAAAGGGGGCAAAAACGTATTGAGGGGGAGTTGTCTACCTACGGGGGAGTCACTCCCTGAAGATGCTATCTCTCTGTTTTGTCAATTATCAAAATGGAGGAGATTGTTGGAACAGTTTATTTTGATAACATTAGCAGCATCTTCGTAGTCTTGTTTTTCTCAGTATTTCAGTTTACAGATAATCTTTCAAAGCACTCCTACAATAAGTTCTGTCCATTCAAGCCGAGTCATCAAAGCCTTATAGATATTTCCTAAAAGAAGATTGAAGAAAAGACCAGCGCTCCTTAAAGACGGCTCTCAAAAGATTCAAGATTTTGAGTCAATACAAGGTCTAGGTTCTTCTGTATAAACACCTAAGGTTGGATGATAAAACATAAAGCTCTTCTATTTTTCAGTCAAAAATCAATGACCAAAAGAACGACATACCGACGGTATACCGCTGTATACCGACGGTATACCATTTTATGAGCCACAAGAATGTTTTGTGACAAATATCGGCGTACCGACGACATACTACAGTATACCGACGATATACCGTTTTAGCCATAAAATATTCTGTGATGAATATCGGCATACCGACAGCATACAACAGTATACCGACGATATACTGTTCTGTGAGCCACAAAAATGTTCTGTAACGAACTTCGACATACTGACGGCATACAACAGTATATCGATGGTATACCATTTTGTAAGCCACAAAATATTCTGTAACGAACATCGGTATACCGACGACATACCGCTGCATACCTACGGTATACCGCTTTATCTGATTTAATTTTTGAATGGACAAATACTAGTATTAAATGCTCCCCAATGGATATCATTATTACCGTTACCGTTCCAAACAGAATACCGACAGTATGCCGGTCCATTTCGACGGTATGCCATCTGGGTTATATTTAGGAGCATTAAATGCTACCTACTCTTGGTTTTCTATATAAAGGGATTCCTTCCTTCCATTGAAGGTCATCCACTTAAGCCATAAATTTCTCAACAACCAAGAGCTCCACCATTACTACTCTGTCCAAGCTTTTAATTGTCATCCAATCCAAAAGTGCTAGAGTATTCAAGAGTTGTACTTGTCGATCTTCAAGTGTTAGAAGATCAACAGTTCTTTTCCTTTCCTTTTGAAGTTGACGAGCCTTAGTAAGAAAACTCGTGTGTAAGAAGTTGACGAGTTCTTCGGATCCAAACACGTGTGTATTATTTACTCAATAGTGGATTTAAGCCGGAGAGAGTTCCGGGACTGGATTTCCTCTAGGAAGGAGACAAGGATACATCGAGTGTTTGATTTTCTCACTCTCTCTTATTTTATTTCAGTGATATAGCTTACTTGTGTTTAGTTTTATTTTATTTTCCTATTCACCCCCTCTAGGGTTTTACAGTGTCATCCTACCATCTTTATCGTCATTATCGTGTCCTCGAGTCGGGAGAAGGAGCAGAGATAACATCTTAGAGAAAAAGAAAAAGGAGGAAGGAGCAAAGATCATCACATCTTAGAGAAGGAGAGAAAGGAGGAAGAAGCATAAATCACATCGAGAAAGAAAGGAAGAAGAAGAGACCCCATTCTTCAAGAAGGGCATGGACTCACCTACTTTTCTTCTGTAGCAGAAAGAGAGTGAGAGTTGGAAGCGGGTGGGGCCCGTCAGACAATGAAAAAACAAAAAACTATTCAAAAAACATGTTTTATGCTGCTCTCAAAAAGGTGCATTGTAAAGTTGATTTTTTTTTAAAAAGGGAAAGCAAAACCATGAACTGCAGCTGCCAAAGAAAACTTTTGGGCATTTTACTATTTTTACTCAGAAAATAGCGCTATAACACGTAACCGAATAGGCCCTTAGTCTTTTTCGAATGAGCCTGACCTTCTGCATGATCTATTCTACCAGCTTCCGGCTAAGAATCTGTCGCTCGTCAACTTTATCCCAATAAATGGGTGATTTGTACTTTCGTCTGTACAAGACTTCGTACAACATCATATGAACGCTGGACCGATAGCTATTATTGTATGCAAATTCTGCTAGCAGTAGATAAACATCCCAGCTTGACTTCAAGTCTATCACACAGAGCCATAGCATGTATTCGAGAATTTGATTCATATATTCTGTTTGGCCGTTAGTTTGAGGATGGTAAGCAGTGCTAAACATCAACTTAGTTCCCATGGCCGATTGAAGGCTACTCTAGAAGCGTCACAAGAATCACCCATCCCGATCCGAGACGATGGATACCGGGACTCCATGCAGTCGTACTACCTCGTCAAGATAAATCTGGGCCAGAGATCGACGCTTCAGTGACTTTGATGGCAATAAAATACGCTGACTTGGTTAGTCGATCGATGATGACCTAGATGGCATCGTTATCCCATGGCGTCTTCGACAAACCAACAATAAAGTCCATCCAAATAGGCTTCCACTTCCACTCTGGAATGGCAAGGTACTGCATCTTCCCGTCCGATCTCTGGTGCTCAGCTTTTACTTGCTGACAGGCCATGCATTATGACATAAAGAGTACAATATCTTTCTGCATCTTGTGCCACCACAATGTTGTGCAGAGGTCCTTGTACATCTTGGTGCTGCCTGGATACAAGAAATATTTTATAGTGTGTCTCCAATAACATCTTCTTTCAAAGTTCTGAGTAATCTGGGACACATAGCCTACCTTTCAATCGTAGTGTCAGCCCCTAATTTTTGGAATTTATTTTCATTTATTTAATATGGTTATTTTAATATTAAAATATATTTTATGTAAATAATGACTATAATAGTAGTTTACGGTAGTTTTAATTTTCGAAGCCCAACAAATACCAATTTCTCAAATATAATTCTATATTTGAATTCTAGAAACGTCCACCTTTAATTTGATATATCATATCCTATCTAAACTTGATCTCCAAAATTCTTTTGATTTTGCACAACTTCAGATCAATTTTGGCCATTTTGATCGCTTACCATAATTCTAGACCTAACTTCCAACTTGAGTTCAGAACTCGACATAGATCAAAACTATTTGACCAATATATAGTTTTGACCCATTTTGAGTCTACTACGCACATGTCTAGGTGTGCCATTCAATCGAGTTTTCGTGTGCCATTTATTTACAAATGGCACATGAGATCCATTAGTTGACTTTTCACGTTCAATTTGACTAGAAAATCTATTAGGACCCTAACCTAGCCAACCCCACTTGTTAGAGCCTATCTATGGTTTCCAAAATCAATTATATATATATTTAATTAATTTTTAGTGATTAAATTGTAGTCATGTGCATTAAATCCTCTATCTTTGACTTGGTCAAACAACCCACCAAAATAATGAAACTTATTACTATATTAATCCTTTTGAGGTCCAAATCCTAATCAAATTAATCAATACCAAAGCCCAAATCCCTATAATATAAAACCTATCAAAACCTTACATACTAAACTCGTCCACGTAACCGCCACCCCTTCTTATCTCTCCAAACCGAGCGGCTCTCAAATTCTTTTCTATTTTTGCACTTTCCTTTCCACCAGACAGAAACTCATCATCCCGACCTCTTCAAACCATCCTACCACATTCATATCAACCCTAGGAAATACCCCTAATTCCTAGCACCTTGAGCCTTAGCCCCTAATTTGGTCGGTACGAGACGCGAAAGGCACTCGAAGTTGACCGAACTTGTGTTGAATTCGTCACAACAAGTATGCTATTTTGCATCTAGGGTTTCGTGTACTTTTTGAACTCATCTTTTCATGAAACTAAAATTAATAGAAGGATCTATGTATTTATTTTCATGTCCAATTGACCATCCACACAGTTCCAAACGTTTTGGTCGAGACGTCCGTTCTACGACAGGGTATCCAGAATAGACCAGATCTATTGCAAGTGGATTTTCACCTATTTATGTTCAGATTCGATCTTCCTAATAATTTTTATCAGAAATTAAACATCAAGAGATTTCAAACGCATATATTTTTGTTGAGTTTTGAGTTCATTTATTATTTATTAAAATTCCTGACATTTGTCGTAGTACCATAACTCTGAAAATTATGTGTTCTTTGTGTCCAAAAGCCTTGATACTTTATATATCCTTACTAAATTATTGGTTATGAAATATTTGATGTTAAAAAACACTATTTGAACTAATTTTTATAATTTTTCCAAAATTTAATATTTTTAATTACTTATTGTTTTGGGACTTAATTAGTAGGCCAATTGTGGTATTAACGATGTAGTATCGATATGAGACTATTGTGATTGAGTTTCCACCCTTAAAATAATATTATTAGTGATATAAAAATATTTATAAGTATTTTTTAGAAATTAGATTATTATTTTATATTAGTTATAACTGATATTTTTGTAATAATGTTTGGTACTTTATATGTTATATGTTGTGGTATCGACTTTATGACCAATTTTAGAGTATAGATAATTAACGTAGTTCATATATGGAAAGTATATATATATATATATATATATATATATATATATATATATATATATATATATATATATATATATATATATAGAGTAAGTCAATCTAGAGTACTAATAATAGTGTATTATTATAGGTGAACTTATAGGAAGTAACGAAGACGTTGGGATTGGTCATACGTACACACAGACAAAGGTTACAAGCAAGTGTACATTGCCCAATATTTTAGTATATTATTATTATTTTATTTATTGTTGTATTTTATTTCTTGTTATAGAGATCGTGGACATATGATCAGTTGGTACTTAGTGTCCAAGGGTTACTTGGGTGCCGATGTCAGTTTACAGTTATCAGGTATCAACACTAGGCATGACGTTGTATCTTATTTTGTGTCCATTGACATGATTGACCATAGGACACTGATACGTTCATGATGCAAGGTTTACATGATTATTCATGGTATTGACTTCGTAGTAGGACTGTTCCTTATTATTATTATTGCTATAGAGATGATTATATGGACTTGACCTTGATAGTTATTAGACATTGGGTGTGGAGAACTTGACTACAGTATAAGACTTATTATCTTATGGCCTGTTATTGTTTTTGTGAGCCTTTAGTACTGTAGCAGAGTAGAGGTTATCAGTATCGTGCTTGATTGATTGTCCTTGGTCCCACAATATGGTAGTGGGGACAATAGCCTTCTAAGGTGCTTGTGAGCTTCAGTGATGAAAGTCTGATATTATAGTACTTGTTCTCACATGCATATCACTTAGACTGGTTACGGTAGATACCCTTTTCTTCATTTATTTTAATGTTACTTGGCAAGTTTTTCTGTACCATGCTATGTCCCTTGAGGACCTGGTGATCTCTCTAGGTAATTAGTCATGTAGAGTTGGTCTGCTGATCATGGAGCTACTGCTATAACCGACTCAATTTTATCATGCTTTTATATTATTTCTATTACTTATAATCTCCTTTCAGCCTAGTTTTATAGACCCATGTTATTCTTCGGGTCTAATCGAATATGTATGTTATTGGAATGCAAACCATAATATATATTGTTCCTTCCTAATTTACTTATCATGTGGATTGGGGTAGATAGATTTATTATTGTTTGAGAGATAAAATTAGAACACCAAGACAGCTTATACGTACTCGAGCTGGGGAATTTTTCTCCATACGTAGCTGGCATGTATATAATCTCCTAGTCCTACGTATTTTGGGATTGGGGCATTACACGTAGCACGCCATCTCATCTTCTGCAAAGTTGATCACCCAACCTGTTGAAATTAGCTCTTGTATCTTCTTCAGCTACGGATCGTCCTTCTGAGCGATCTTAATATTTTACCGCAAGCTCTGCTCTAGCTATAGTTGCGCCAACTGTACTCCCTGAATCGAACCCGGAGGCCGATGTCCATCTCTACGAGGTCCGTAATAGCCTGTTGTTGATGGATATGAAGGCAATGTATTTTTGACTCAAAGTGTCTACCCTAACATTTTCTTTGCCAGGCCTGTAGTCAATCGCTAAGTCTAGTCCTTGATTAGTTCTAGCCAACGTCTTTGTCGCAAGTTCAGCTCTTTGTGGGTGAAGAGATACTTGAGGCTTTTGTGATCGGTGTAAATGCTGCATGCTACGTCATAAAGGTTGTGTCGCCATAATTTCAACACGAATACAATTGTCGCTAACTCCAAGTCATGAGTAGGATAGTTCTTCTCGTGCAACTTTAACTGTCTTGAGGCAAAAGATATCACATTTTCTCACTGCATGAGCACACATCCCAAGTCCTGGCCCGAAGCATCACTGGAGATTTGAAAATCCTCTATTCCATCCGAAAGTGCGAGTATATGGGACAAAATGAGCCGCTGCTTTAGTTCCAGGAAGGAAGCTTCACAGTTGTCCGACCACTCATATGTGACTCCCTTTTGAGTAAGGCGAGTCAAGGGCGATGCAATCTTCATGAAGTCCTTCACGAACCGTTTGTAGTATCCCACCAAGCCAAGAAAGCTTCGAATCTTACTAGCCGATGCAGGCTGCTTCTTGTAAGCACCCTAATTTTTGGGAATTATTTTATTTATTTTATATAATTTTTATATATTAGACTATATTTTATTTTAAATTTGACTATAGTAGTACTTTATCGTAGCATTGATTTTTGAAGCACAATAACTATCGATTTCTCAAATCTAATTTCATGTTTGAATTTTGGACAAGTCCACCTTTAGTTTGATATATCGTATCCCATCCAAACATGTTCTCTTGTGCTACATATTTCATGTACAACTTTTGGGATAGAATAGTCATTTTAGTCTCTACCATAAAATTTGACTAGTTTTTCAAATAACAATTAAGGCCCAACTATGAACCAAATTATTTGACCCAATGTATGATTTTGACCCATTTTGAGCCTCCTACGCACATGCCAATGATGTACTACTCAATTGAGTTCCTATGTGCTAATTATTTTTAAATAAATGACACATATGACCCATATAGTACAATTTTGTTGTTAGAATCAATTAGAATTATATTTGGAACTTATCCCTAGTCAACCCAACTTAGTGGGGACCATCCTAGGTTGCCAACCCATAGTGGAACTATATTAGATTGATTTAATTTAAATTAAATGCATCCATGTGCCACAAATTCTTGTATCTTTGACTCAACCAATCAACCCATCCAAATGTGGAAACCCACTAGACCCACCTTGCCATAGTTGGAGATTGTAGGCCCAAACCTCAACCAAATCAACCCAAATCAAAGCCATATGAACCATAACATATAAAACCTCATATTCTTATATTTTAACCTTCAAAAACTGTATCTTCTCTCCCTATACATTGCAAAAAACCAAAATCCCCTCCCAGCCTATTTAGCCGATAGCACCTTATGGCGTTACGATAACTTTCGACCCCTTTTCAACCCCATACATTCACAATCCCTTCCACTATACCAAAATAGCCCTATAAGTCAATCAAAGTTTGGAATCCAAGTCTGAATTCGTTACAACAGGTATGCTGTTTTGCATCTAGGGTTTCGTATACTTCTTGACCTCATCTTCTTATGAAACCAAAAGTAATGGAAATATATTTGTGTCTGTTTTTATTTCTAGTTGGTCATCCACAGTTCCAAACGATTTCTCCGGGATGCCTGTTCTACGAAAAGGTGTCCAGAACAGACCAGTTCTGTTGCAAGTTAATTTTTACCTACTTCTGGGTCGATTCAATCTTCCGTATATTTTTTTTTTTGGTAAGAAACTAGACTTCCAGAGCTTTCCAATGCATATCTTTTTTTACTGTATTTTTGGTTTGAATTAGTATTTAATAAAAGTCTTGACATTTGTCATAACACCAAAAATAATGTGTTCCTCTTATCCAAAAGATTTGGAACTTCATATACCTTTACTAAAAATACTTGTTATGCAAGGTTTGATAATAGAAACATTATTTTAACTATTTTCGGTTATTTTTTAAAATTAACTATTTTAAATATTTATTATTTTTTTGACTCAATTAGAAGGCCAAGCATGGAATTAATGATGTAGTATCAACATAGGGCTATTGTGCTTGATTTTCCACCAATAAAATTATATTAATAGTGATATAAAAATATTTATGAATATTTTCTAAAAATTAATTTGCTATTTTAACTTGGTGGGTAATGGTTGTGGTTGCTAGATGGAATTTATTTGGAAAAAGTTAAGAAGAGGTTCTCGTTAAATAGACGATGAACTCCTAATTAGATAAGGAGTCTAATAGATAAATCTCCCCAAAAATTTAAATCATAAAAATTTTTAAATCAAGATCAATCTAATCACAATCCTATAAATGATTGCAAATAATAATTTAAAGTTATATTCTATTTTATCAAATAATTTGAATCATATACCTTCAAATCTTAGTCAAATATTTGACTACCATAATAATATTCCATAAATATTCATGTCATAAAATAATTGTAAAATATATTTTTATAAATCCAAATCTTTATTTAAAATAATTTGCCATATCCTTTAAGGATAATAACTAATAATTTCAAACTAAGTTAATCAAATCTACGTCAAATATTCATCATAACAAATAATAGTAGTTACTTCCATCAGAACAAAATAAGATATATATTTCTAAAGTAAATAAATAATTTGGAAATACTTTTCTATAAATATTTTATTGTTCAAAATGCTTTGATTTTTGAAGCACAACATTGAACAATTCCTCGACAAGTTCTATATTCGAGTTCTAGACGAGTCCACCTTTATTTTGGTATATTATGACACACTCAAACATATTTTCTTGCACAACATATTTATTGAACTTTGGGGTCAAAATAATCATTTTACCTATCGATGCAGTTTTGATATATTTTTCCAATCCCAATTTGAGCCCGAAACCCGATCCAAATTTTTCAAAAAGTATAATTTTGACCTATTTTGAGCCTCTTACACATGCCAATAGTGTGCTACTTAATTGAGTTCGCATGTACTATTTACTTTCAAATGGCACACAAGACCAAATATTAGACTTTATTGGACTCAAATCGATCCAAATAATTTCACCAACCCAAAACTAGTCCAAGTAGGTTTGTACAACCTATTTTAGGGTACTCTAACCTATTAGACATATTTTCTACTATTTTTTTATGAATTAATGTGTAGCCACATTAATTAAATCTATTTTTAAATCAACTCCATAACAACTTCTCTAATTTGGACCCGATCAAATATCTTTGAGATACACAATTGATTTAGATTAATAAATCTCCTCCAAATACTATCAAACCAAATCTAAATCTCCCTCAAATCCCTTTTTTCTTACGTAAACCCAAGCCCCTCCTTTTCTATGCAGATTGATATTTAACACCTCAAAAATTGAACACTCTTTTATTTCTTTTCTCATGTGCGCGATTTTGTTCCAACCAACAGAAACACAATAAAATCGATATCTCAAGACCTTGCACCACCTTTCTTGCCTTCCCAACACCTTCCTCCAACGTCCTAACAAGTCCCCGAGGAGCCGAGGCAACTTTGTGAAGGGGTGCGATGGCTGGAAGTCACCTGAAGATTAGGTTTCAAGTCTGAATTTGTTCCAATATGTGTGTTGTTTTGCATCTAGCATTTCGTATGCTTTTCGACGTCATCTTCTTATGAAAGAAAAACTAATGAAAAGATATCTATGACTATTTTTATGTGTAATTGGCCACCCATGGGATTTTTTACGGTTTGTCCGAGCGTTCTTCTGCAAAAGGTTTCCAGACTGAACCAAATCTTTCGTGTGCAAGTTTTCATCAACTTCCTAACCTGTTCGACCCTTCCCATATTTTGATAAGAATCTAGACATCCTAATCTTTCCATTGAATATACTTTTGCATAATTTTATCGAGGTTTACTATTTTTATAAAATTTGGACTTGCCACCGTAATGTCAAAACATCAAAAACTCATAAAATCTATGTGTCCAAATGCTTGAGAACTTCATGAGACTTGGCTAAATTAATTGTAGTGTATATTTTGATATAAAAAAAACCCTATCCTCCCCTATTTATCAGTATTTTTTTTACAGAATTGTAATGTTAAGAATTTATTATATTGGGAACAAAACTTTGGACCAACTCCATAAATATTGATGTTGGATCAATATGAGACCTTGGTACATATTTTCAATGAACAAAATAGGCTAAATATTATAAGAAAATATTTATAAATAATTTTTCAAAAATAAATAACATAGTAGATGGAAAATATATTTATCGTATACGCAATTAGAGACTACAGGCAAGTGTACCTGACCAATGTTACAGTTCATGTTCCTTTCCATTATTTTTGTTTTATTTCTTGTTTATTATCATTTACAGAGTAGGAATAGTCGATACTTTGCTTCCTTATTATATTCGGGTGCCAATGATATTTTGTAGTATCGATACTATATATTACGTGTAATTTACTCGTATTTTATTGACACGACCATATGACACCGACATGATTCATGATATAGAGTTTACATGAGTATTCGTGGTTATGGAATTCATGATAGGATATTAGATTGATACTTTCACTTGTGACTTGTTATACTGGACTTGACTTGACTTGCTAGTTCTAGACATGGGGTAAGGAGAACATTACCGTAATATCAGGATATATATATATATATATATATATATATATATATATATATATATATATATATATATATATATATATATATATATCCTCGTTTTTATATATGGGACTTGGTTGTTATTCTACTTGTTTAGCCTCGTTTCCATACAGGGACTTGGATGGTATTTTACTAGTATACATTCGTCTCTGTAACAAAGATTGGGTGGTTATCTACTTGATCTACTTGTATGCCATCGATTCCATGACTCGGTGCCTTAGGGCAATAGCCTGCTGAGAAGCTTGTAAGCCTCAGTGGCTGAAGCCTGATATCCGAAAAAATGTTCTCATGTGCATATCACTAAGAGTGGTTTGAGTAGTTACCCTTTAGTTCATATTTGTTTACAGTTACATTAGCATATTTTTTGTACCTTGCTATGTCCCCTAAGGACCTGGTGATCTCTCCAGGTAGTTGGTCATGCAGAGAGTTCACTGATCATAAAGGTATTGTTGT
>JANAVB010011397.1:1221501-1281501 GCA_029216955.1 Iris pallida | reverse complement strand
TTTTATTTCTCTTGGTAGAGATGATCAAATCAATGCCAAAAAAGTAAGTTTTGCTCAAAGTTTACTTTCTGCTGGACAATCGTGTCGTGCTAAACGTGCTGGGACAATATGCGTAGAGCAACAGGGCATACTGCCCACTCCACATCAAACTAGCTAGCGCTAATCAGGCTAAAGTCAGATTCTCCCTACCCTGCACATATTATGATCAAAGCAACAAAAATTGATGGTGTCCCAAACTGACAAACAAGTGGCACATAACACTGATATGCATGCTTATCTTAACAAATGCAGAGCAAAATTCCTTCATCAAGTCATATGGCATGCCAGACAAGTCAAAAACAATCTGCGCCAGCCACCAACCCGCATTCAGTAAATGCTTTTAAGAACCCTCTCACTTATGCCAACGAACTTAGCACTTCCTTGTACACTTAGGGAATACAAAATCTTAGAAAAAGAATTTATGTTCCTAATATAATCAGAGAACATGTGCCTTCTTCTTCTTCTTTTTCTTCTTCTTCTTCTTCTTCTTCTTCTTCTCCTGTCAATGTAACTGATCTCCACAAAATTCTTATACAAAAGTGGAAGACTACAGGCCCACTTCATGCAACTATAACTCCACATCATGAACATCAATGTAATCAGTATCATGAGATAGTAATAAAGTGTTGTTGTCAATCAGCAAAATGGTCTGTTTTTGACTGCTTGAATTACACTCGGGCTCCTGAATTGATCATGGTGGACGAAGATGATTATTATTTGCCTCAGTTAACATGACGTCTCATGGTACTGGGGGTAGAAGACGTCCAAGATGTAACTCATCATGCATGCCCAGTCATCAATACCTTGATTGACTCCGCGATTCTGGTGAAGGTGTTTACTAGAACACACGATCAAGAAACCAAAATCTTCTCGGTCAAAGGAATCTTTCCACTCCTAATATATAGGTAGCAATTTATCTGACTTCGATACCGATAGCAAAGATTCTGATCGGACTATCTTGTCTACTAGCTCATCCTCAATGTCTAGAGAAGTATCTGTCTACGTTACGAACGAAGAGCAAGACGCTTCCAGTTCGGCTAGCCAAGAGCAAAGAATTACTGCTCTGGAGGCCAACCTAAAAGCCATAACTGACATGGTTACGAGAATGCATACGGTGATTATGACACAACATGCTATTCCGTCGGTTGTGATCCAATTACAACCCAAGAACACGCAGCAGGTTTTGTGCCTAACAACACTAGTCTTGGAGCACAGCCTCTTCCAAACACTACCATTCTGGACGTTATGCAACTTCAAATACAGGCTACCCCAAGTCATTCTGGTACCGGGGGTGGTGCTTATAACGCATTCCCACCTCTATATCCTTCAAATTTGTCTGTTGCTCCTCAAGCATCAGGAGATCCTTTCGAAACAGTCAAGCTTCTACAAAATCTGTTTGAGGCTTTCAAACGGAAGGAAGGATTACAAAAGTTAGGGATCAATCAACCCTATCTGGCAAAGTTGAAAGAAGTTCCATTCCCGCCCAAATACAAGCCGCCGACCATAATGCTATTTGACGGCAGCACATCACCGAATCAGTATATCAATTACTTCGAGATAACGACTGATCATCTTCAGCAAAACGATGCTCTACTTACCAGAGTCTTCGTCGGATGTCTAGCGGGGGTCGCCTATGACTGGTACCGAAGCTTGCCAGATAGTTTTATAACATCTTTCATGGCATTGAAGCAGATGTTCTTGGAACAGTTTTATGAAGGGACCGACGACATGACTATGTCGGCCCTTACTAAAATCAAATAGAAGCCAAATAAAATAGCTAAACATTTTATTGAGCGCTTCCAACGAGAGGCACTCAAAATGCCTCTAGGTACTCCGGGCACCTTGACAATAGATATATGCAAATCAAACTTGTTACCTATCGTCTGTATGTGGATAGGACCAACACAATTCTTAGATTAGGGTTCCTTCATAATAAGTGCCAGAACAGCCGAAGACAGTGGTGAGAAATTCAAGCAACTAGGCATTCTGATGCCTAATCTTGACAAAGATAAGCATCCCACTACCAGCAACAGTAGTCACCAAAACAATCGCAAAGGCAAAGAAGCTTTAGTTATCAACATAGATTAGTCAGCACCTACAACAACAACACCTCCACAGAGGGCAGTACCACAACCCAAGGAAGAGTATTCTTTCGACAACAGATGATATCATGAGCATCTTTGACTGCTTGATCAAAAGTAATAAACTTCAACTGCCAAAAATCAAACGACCAGATAAAGTAGGTAAAACTGACAATCCAAAATATTGCATGTATCATAGGTTTCTGGGACATCCAACCAGAGCATGCTATGTACTCAAAGAAAACATCCAGGAGCTGATCAATGCCAAAGCAATCACCCTTCGAAAGGATGAGAAAACGGTAGCAGCTAATGTCGTCTCTTTGCAATTTGAAAACTTAGCTCGTTAATTAGTTCCCAATGGTGTTGTCCCAATTTTGAAGGCAACCATGGAGATTGTCAACCTTCCACTAGCACGAAATGACGGTTTGGTTCCACTATCAACAGCCAAAGGCGAGATAATATGGGTTCATCCAGACCTCATCGGTGAGTTTGAGCAGATTTCTATCCCTTCCACTAAATCAAAGAAGTCAGTCAAGTACAAATCTTGTAACGTGACTTTGATTGAGCATTCCTCGCTTGATGTCTGTGTTCCTTCTTTGAAGACAACTTTCATTTTGGCAAGATTTGCGTCTTCTTCAGAGACTGCTTCGTTAATATCAGAAGTCACCTATATGCCCGAATTCTATTGATACAGTCAGCAATCTTGGGAGCTGATGATGAAAATGGGATATGATTTTCAGAAAGCCCCGGGCTTGAATGATGGACAAGGATCTTTGATACCCTTATCCTTACAATTTTAAGACAACAGGTCTCATGATGGATTAGGATTTGGGGTAGATCACACAATTCCCCAACAGAGAAAGGAGCCCTCTAAAAGCAAAATATGAGTAAAGACCTGTAACATGGTCTCTCTCTCACCTGCTCCTGAAGAAGTATTGAATGGTACTCGATCTGGTAGACACTACCTTATAGACTACCCAGATGGTCAAGAGAATGAAATTATTACCCCATCCTCCTCCTGATGCTCCGATAACATCAACTCCACCAACTTACTTAGTTCCACCTAAACCGACAACAGCTTGTAAAGGCAAGCAGCAGGTTCGCTTTGATAAGAACATGAAGAAGACAACTCCATTACAAGGTCTTCAGAAACTACACAACTTTGACATATTGGCCCAGCTAGCCAATACTCCGGCAAGATTATCAACTTTCGAGCTTCTTCTTCTCTCGAAGGAAACTCGAAAAAACACTAAGCAAAGCTCTGATTGGAGCTAATGCTTGTCTTACATATCTCAAGAAGTCTGACGATAAGCCAGTAGCTTGTCCTCAATGTCATAGTATGATGGAAATCATGTGGAACACCACTTTCACCCAGGATGACGTACTATTGGAAGACAATCGGTATGATCGACTTCTTTATTTCTCTGGGTACATTGACACGATGAGGGTGGATCGTATCCTTGTCGATCCTGGGTTTGTACTCAGCATAATCCTAAAAACTTTTCTGGATTCTTTAAAGATTCGAGTCCACAGTCTTTCAGCAACGGTTACGACAATTCTCAGATTCAACTCTGGGAAGAGTAAAACGTTGGGAAAGATCCTTCTTAGAGTCCAAATCGACAGTCTTCGAACAAAAGTCACCTGTTATATGATTGACAATTATGTTTCCTACAAACTATTGTTAGGGAGGTCGTGGTTGCATGAACATAACATTGTGCCATCCACTCTTCATCAGTGTTTCAAGTACTTAGATGATAATAGAGAGATTAAGAAGGAAATAGATGACCTTAATCCTTTTTGAGGTGTCGAAGCCAACTATACGAACTCTAGAATGTACAAATAAGAGTACATGAAGGTCGTGTTGGCCATGGACACCGAGGAAGACCCAAAAGACGAATTAAAAGACGTCATGGTGATTCCAGTCAAAGGACGCATTTCTTATCCTTCATTATCGCAAATGCTGACTTTCACTCTTGTTCATCCTACTGAAAAATAGAGCAAAGGAAGCTCACCTCTTCTGAGCCTCTTTTATCGACCTTCGTAGTAACAAGCCTACTCCTTCTCCTTCTCTTTCTCCTTTTCATGCTATCGACCTGACGGTATCTCCAGCCAAGCTCACGAATGCTATTTAACTATTGAGGCTGGAAATATCAATAAAACAGTATATCCTTCGAAGTATACTGATGTTAACTATTATGCACAATGTTACTTAGAAATTCTAAACAAATTTGAACCTTCACCTTAGGAGCAATTCAACCTTTTCAAGATGAGTTAGAGTACGAACTAGTACAGAATTCATTCTCTGTAGTTCTACCTCAGAACGATGAGGAGCACCAAATCCTCTTTAGTGGAGAACGTAACCAAAGAACTATTCTCGACAGCGATTCTGATAATGACGATCATGGAAGAATACAACTGCGTTGTTATAGTCAGTAATCCAAAACCGTCATTCAAAAAATAGTGTAGAAGCCCTGCGCTACTCATAAGAAGCGCCAGCATTCAGATCATCAAGTGGTGCCAGTCATCAGATGACGTCATACATCAAGTGGCGCTACCCTCCACTTGGCCATCTTCTCGGAGAAGCTAAATAGTTATCATCATGACTGACAGCACAAGAGTCAAAAAAATCTGTTCGAATCAAAGCGCATGGCGCTCGAGGAGATTTGGTCAGATATGTCAGATCCGCCATTAATGACCAATAGTTCACAAGATCTGCAATTGGAACGAGATCGTGATCATTAGTATCATATCAGTCAGCGACGCCACTCAGCAAGTAGCGCCTTGCACCACCTAATAGTGGGTACCATTTGATCAAATCTTACTGAAGCAGTTATATTACATGGCACATATGCCACTAATCTCGAAGAATGTGTACATGACACTGCCAATGACCAAGCGCATATCAATCACAACATGCCACGCATTCAAATAGTTAAACTAATCGTTCGCACCAAGGGGTGAATGGTGCGCCACTTGCAATGTGCACCAATCAGGATAACTACTTAATAATTATCTCTAGAACTCTATAAATAGAGTTTCAAATCACTTACAAAGAATCACTAATGATTATAATCTCCTGAGAATTTGCTACAGCACTCTCCAAAGGCTTTGTTCTTTGACATCGCATCGTCTAAGGGATAAAGTGATTATTTTCTGATCAGATTCCTATAGCTATACTTTCCCAGAAATTAATTGTACTCTCGTATTTTTTTTAGTTTGTAAAGGAACACTTTTGTTTTTGCAAACAAAATGACGACTCTGGTGGGGATGACTTTCTCCTCTGACAAGAAAGTGACAACTCAATGCGATGTTGCGTTGGTTGGAATGACGCAGAAGACATAGATCATGAAAGTCGACCAAACTGCCTATGAAGCAATGATTGGCACAGGGGGTGCCAAACGCACCATTGTTGCTGCCAAAAACAAGGTGTGCACCATCTGGACTCCAAAGTCCTCCAGTGTACCAATCACTGCTGATGTGCCAGTTATGGAGAAAAGTTCTGTAGCTACTTCTTCCTTCTCACTAATTCTGAAATTGGTAGAGAACACTCAAGCCAATGCTCAGGCGCCAATCAGGGGATAGCGTCGCTAGGCCACTCCTTCTTCCTCCTTAGTTCTAAAATCGATGGAGGGTGCGCCAGCCAATACTCAGGCGCCAATCAGGGGACAGTACCGCCATGCCACTCCTTTCTTCCAGTTATAAACTCGATGGAGGGTGCGCCAACCAATGTTCTGGTGCCACTCAAAGGATAGTACCGCTAGGCTACTCCTTCTTCCTCTCCAGTTCTAAACTTGGTAGAGAAATTACTAACTTCTGCCCCTTTGCAGAACAAAGAAAAGTGCCCTATAGCCTTTCCATATCATTCTCCACTCTTGGACATGGTAGAAAATGTATCTGATTGTTCCTATGTGTCAGTCAATGCAAGAATACTTCTGAGTAGAGATCCTACTCCTCTTGGCAAAGACAGTCAAATCAATGCCAAGAGACTAGATTTTGCTCGAAGTCCATCTTCTGCTACTCAATTGTGTCTTACCAAACGTATTAAAAAATGCTGTGCAGAACAACATGGCATCCTGCCCACTTCTTATGGCCAGTGTCAGTCAAGCCAGAGCCAAGCTCTGTCCACCCTGTACATTGTAAGAACAAAGCAGGATAAATTGAAGGTGTATCAGATAGATAGTCAAGTGGCGCACAATCCTGACATGCGCACCTACGTTAACCAGTACAGAACGATATCAAACATGCATTAAGAACAACCTACACCACCTGCCAAGTTGCGTACAAGGGAAATTTCTCGAATCAAGAATCCTCTCACCTATGCCAATGAAGTCAGTACCTCTTTGTACACATAGGAAACAAGGTACCTCAAGAATCGAAATCATGTTCCTAACAACATCAAGGAATATGTACCTTCGACTTCTCCTTATCTTGTCACTATAACAGACCTTCGCGAACTTTTTGTACAAAAGTGGAAGATCGCAGGACCGTCTTGTCCATCTGTAATTTTATATCAAGAATATCTCTGTAATCACCACTAGGAAGTAGTGATCAAATGTTGCTTCCAGTCAGCTAAACGGTCTATCTTCGACCATTTGAATTACACTCAGACTCATGAACTTGTGATGGTGGACGAAGATAAACTATTGTATGCTTCAATCAACATGACATCTCAAAGCACTAGGGATGAAAAATGTCCAAGACGTAATGTAGCCTGCAACCCTAGTCAATAATACCTTGATCGGATCCGTGATTTCGGTGAAGGAGTCTACCAACATACTGGATCAAGAAGCCGAGAGACAATCGGTCAAAGGAATCTGTCTTCCGTCCAAGAGATAATCTGTCAAAGGAATCTTCCTTCCGACCAAGTGACAATTGGTCAAAAGAATGTTCCTTCCGACCAAGTAACAACGGCCAAAAGAATCTTCTTGATTTTAACCAAGATTTCCTCAATCAAAGAAATCTTTCCACTCTTCATCCTGGAGGTGGTTCCTTGCATAACTTCGATACCGATAACGAAGGCTCTGAATCGACCATCTTTTCTACCCGTTCTTCCTCGGTGGCCAGAGAAGTGACTACCTATGTCACTAACGAAGAGCAAGATGTATCCAGCTCCGACAGTTAAGAGCAGAGGATCGCTGCTTGAGAGGCCAAATTGAAGAATATGGTCAAAATGATGGAAAGTATGCATATTATGATTATGGCACAATATACTGTTCTGCCGGTTGCAAATCCAGTTCCAACCCAAGAACACTGCAGTATCAGCCCCTACTAACACCGGTTTGGGAGTACAATCTTCTCACAATATCACCGTGCCAGCTCCAAGTCATTCTGGTGTTGGAGGTGGTGCTTATCATGCAGTCCTGCCGTCTAATGTATCAAACAAGTGTACTGCTCCCCAAGCATTAGGGGATACTAAAGAGGTAGTGAAGCTTCTACGTAGCCAGTTTGAAGCTTTCAAGCATAAGGACGGTCTGCAAGCAACCCTACCCTATAGAGTGGAAGAAAGTCCCATTTCCACCTAAATAAAAGCTGTCAACCATCATGTTGTTTGACAAAAGTTCATCTCCAAGTCAATATCTAAATTACTTTGAGGTGATGACTGATCAGCTCCAGCCGAATGATGCTCTACTCACTAGAATATTTGTCGGGTGCTTGGCGGGTGCAGCTTACGACTGGTATCGTAATTTGCCAGATGGTTGCCTAACCTCCTTTGTAGGGTTCAAGCAGATGTTCCTGGAACAATTCTATAAGGAACAAACAATAGGACTATGTTGGCCTTCATCTTCAATAGGGTATTCTTTACCCCCAGTAACAGTTTGGCTATCTTCAGCTATTGGATTTTTATCTTTTTGGATTACTGTTCGATCTTTCGAAGCAGCGTTTCCAAGATCTTCCACAATCAGATCATCACTGAGGTCACAGTCGTCTAGGGCCCCTATCCTCTCTTTGTCTTACTGAGAGGGTATATGAGTTTGAGTCTCAAAGGAAACTGAAACATTAAGAATATCTTTAGGAGGTATGATCTCCAGAGTTTCCTTGGTAGGGGAAGGTAACATTATTCCTACCGCAGCGAGTACAGTCACTGGAAGGGTGATTGTTATAGACGTTGATTCTGAAGAAGGAACCAAAGGAATATTCGCTGCAATAGTTAGAGTCAGAATATTTGTTGTTGGAGTTCTTGCAAATAGAAAACATACACATCAACACAAAACCCCAACAAATTAATATTTGCGAGGGCGAGAATATTACCTTTCAGAGATAGTGGGACTTACAACAGCAATGACGAGTCTGGGTGACCAGGGGACCATCCTAATACTGGAGGAGTATGCGTAGTGGCAGTTTCTTGTTTCTCAACTTCGGTTATCAATAGTCTTCTCTTCGTCTTGCACTCGAGCGGTATTGGAGGAGATCCTACGGATTCAGAAGACTCATCGTGCACATCTGATATCTGATTTTCTTTTGGGATCGAAGAAGGGGTTGTCCCTGTTCTCCAGAGGAAATCCATGCTTCAGCTTGTCGCATATGGGATATGGTTCTCTATGCAGGTTGTTCAATAATAACAACTGCTTCCTTCATCTTTTTTCCCCCGGGCCTTAGGGGAAAAGGTAGTTTAGCTGGGGTAGAAGGGGTGGGTGATTCCCCGACTCTTCGTCTTTTACTAGTCCCTTTTGCTGGAGATTTTTCTTTCCACTTCTTAAAGAAGATTTCTAGCGGTTCATTCACCTCATCAGTGAGGCCGACAAAGGTAGCTTCAAGAGGCTCATCTGTAAAAGTATTCTCTTCAACTTCTCTGAATTCAAGGGTGGTTCTAGCCTCCAACCGTGATCGTTTGGCACTTACAAAAGTTTTAGACAGGGTAAATCCCTCAGAGAAGGTATTGGCCGAAGTATAAAAGTTTATGTATGTATATAACATACGCGGGCCCATCTCAGGAGTAGCATTAGGCATAGAGAAAGTAGCTTCAGTGTCCCTAGCACTGTAATACCTCCATCCTCTAGCGCCATCGATCAAATAGCAGAAGCTTGTAAACAAGTAGTCGTATTGCCAACATGCATCTGATCATAGCCTAATTGACGAGCAAATCGGCTAGGTAGGTATGGCTCCAGACTACATTCACCGCTAAATCGATATACCAGGTGGGAAGATCTGATCATCGTCAACCACATGAAGGCAGCTGGTGACGGACGATTCTCGGTTCCATGAAGAGGAGGAAGATTTTCGGTTTCATGGAGTGGAGGAACACAGTAAAACCTCTATTTCGAACCCATATTCAATACTTTTCGGCAGTCGGCAAGAGAGTTCACTTTCCACCGGCATGTGGCAAAGTGTCGGATGAAGTCCCCTCCTACGATGTCTAGAGTTGGATCCATCAAAATAGGGTTGTGTAACAATAACCAACTGAACAGATAAGTATACATTATTTCAGTACGGAGGAAATTATCCCGGGTATTAGGATCCGTCATCATAGTATCTGTGAAAGAGTGAAGACCCGCATTCAATAGGCAAGTCATCGCAGAGAGAATATACATCTTGTGTCTGAATACTAAACGTACAGCGGCAAATAGTACACCACGATAGATCCTATCTACAATACTGGCTCCGGGGACCACAAATCATCACAACCGTAAGGATCAGAAGCCAGCCAAAGTTGCTTCTCGAGGCATTAGTCCCCTACCTTGTCTGACATAAGCCTCGATGGGAGTACCAGCTATGAATTCATGTCGATCCTTTGTCAATTATTTATCAGTATGTCGAGACCTTTCTATCAACTTTTGGATAGTACTCCGGTCGAACGGCTCGAAGAAGCTAGGATAACAATCCAGATGTTCTTGCGCCTTATCTTCATGAATATGGCCCAGAAATAGATGTCAACCATTTGGATAAATAGCATGTCCCCTGTGCATGGCTCTTGTATAGAATAGTGCAGATCATGAAGTAGCATAATGACTCTTCGAAGACTGTGACCATTCTTGAGCTCTTCTCGGCCAGGGCATCCAATTCTTTATTGGTTGGTATGTACTCTTTATAAGGGTTTTCACCCATGGGCAAATGAGAAATATACTGCATCTCATAAAGAGCGAAGCCTATCTCTCCGTGAGGGATCACAAAAGTGTACATTCTACTGTTGTATCTCTCCGCTAAGGCTAAAAACAAATTAGAATTGGAGCGTATTCCACAAGAAGTAGTCCAAATAGGCTCATAAAGCTCCAAACCCAGTACTTCATCTTTAAAGTTGTTCAGAGCCCAGATCAAAAGACGATTCCAACGTTTGTTCTCTGGACTCATTAGACATGTCAGCTACATATTCTTATCTGGGTATCTCCCTTCAGCGCATACAATTCTCAAGCCAGATAGTGCATCATATCAATTAGCGCATAGTCTTCGCATAATAATAGATGGCTCATCACATCAACTAGTGCATGGTTTGCGCGTAATGACAGATGGTGCAGAATGCTAAGAATATGACATATGGGGCATAACATCATTGGTTATTAATTTTTAGCCCAACACTCTGAAATAAGTGGCCCAATGTGTAGACGGCGCATAGCATCGACCAACACTCTGAAAGAGGCGGTCGATGTTGGCCTTAGTCGTGCTTCACGAAAATGGCGTAAGCTGTCCTACTGTAGTCTTCTCCATTCGAGTTCCTTACCTTCCCAGGCTAGGTTCGCCTCTGTCATGCCCTGCTCCCGTAGGAGCGATCGTCCTCGCTAAGGAGTGATGCTGCACGAGCCTAGATTGCGTTCGTGTAAGGCAGTTTCATAACGGCCGATTACAGTGGCTGCGACGGGGACATCGCACAGAAGTCCCAAACATAAATATTGAATATGCAGCAGAAATTTAGAAAAAACACACAAGTTATTCAAAAGTGCTCTTTATTGATATTGAACAATAAGACTACAATGGGGCGCAAGGCCCAGATTACAAGTCTCTCAAGCTCAATTTTCTTTCATTTTATAATTCACTCTGCTCTCTCTCTCATCTCTCGATACAATGCTTGAGCCAGCGGATGCTTCGGAAGGCAATGTCCATAAATTATGTCCCGTATAAGTCTTGATTTCACGCGGCCGTATGCTTCAAATCGCCTAGGAACTCCATGCCTCAGCGTATCAAAGCGAGCTCCGTACCACGAGCTTCTACCTGTGCCTACACATAAAAACTGTGTGGGTGTCAGTACTCAACTGTACTGGTGGAGTGGGCTCCTCGTCCACCCATACAAAATCGATACGTTCATTTACTTTATGCAGTTAATGCCTTATTGATTGCCTTGCTAGTCTTGCCTTAGGATCAATTTTAGGACAAAGACGTCTTGGCCTATACTTGGCAACGCAACGACAGGGTCGTGCTATGCTCTATTCGTGACTTTGATATATTCGAGGAAGTGCCTCGTCGAGTAAAAACTTATACAACTCAGCCGTGCCAAGACTTTCCATTCTTTATGTGCCTTTAGACCATTCTCGTGCCAACGACGTCAAGGGGACGACTCGTGCTGGTCGTTCCAATACACTTGCTTGTGCCATAAGATCGAGGCCGTGTCTCCCAAGATCAACCCGATTTAACCAACTTGCCTTACGGCCCTTCCTGACTTAACTCGAGACGAGGCCACATTCATGCCAAAGCACGTATCCTTGCAATAGCCAACTCTTAGGCTCTAGAATGGTGATACAACCCTGCACACCCTAACCCGTGCCGATTCAAGGTTAGCGCTTGCTATAAGCATAACTTGACAACCAAACTCGTAACCTGCTAGTATCCGACACAATCCAAAGGCATACACATGGATAACCGCTCCTGTCGACACATCTATATGAGTGGTCACTAGCAATGTCAAGCTATCCTGGATCTTTTGCGTACGGTGACCATTCGCGTAGCGAGGTACAAGCTCCCACCGAATGACCAGCAGCCTATATTGTAATGGTTTACTTCAATCGAGTCGTACTGTCGATGAAAGTCGTATAATATCTGCAATTCCTCCTAGGCCGACACGAACCCGACGCCTCGGGATCGCTCGAGGAAATTTGCCCTTCCGTGTAAGTTGTCCAATGACCATGCAAGACTCAACTCGATCTATCAAGTCCTTCCTTAATCATGACCATGTTTTCTATCTTTCTATCGAGACTCTCAAGTAGCGGGACCGATCTTGCGTGATTCCTTATCGAGACTCCCAAGTAACGAGACCGATCTCGTGTACTTCCTTCTCGAGACTTAGCGAGACTTCCAAGTAGCGGGGCCGATCTCGTGTGCTTCCTTATTGGGACTTAGTGAGACTACCAAGTAGTGGGACCAATCTCGTGATTGAGACTTATCGAGACTCCCAAGTAGCGGGACCGATCTCGTGTACGAGACTTATCGAGACTCCCAAGTAGCGGGACCGATCTCGTGTACGAGACTTATCGAGACTCCCAAGTAGTGGAACCGATCTCGGTGACAACTAGTTGCGTGGACTTCCTTTGTCCGTGGCATGCTTTTTACTAAACCTACCGTGGCTCGTGCCATAGACAGACCTTATTCTCTAGGCGACGCTATCGCTCTAGTCACATACCTTATACGGCGAGCCTTGTTTTCGAGGGACTATATGACTTGACAACCGCAGATAGAGCAGAATAGTACTAGAAATGGCTTAGATCGACCGTCATAACTTTGCCTAACTTATTTGCGCAACGACTTGACGAGCAAAGACTACGCCAAGCTTCGCATCAAGGGAACGTGTCGTGCACGTGTTCGACTTGAACAACCAAGTTCTCGGGTGCCTAGATTTAAGCCACAAGCCGTATAATACGACTTAACCCACGGGACATATGAAGGCTATACCAAGCCTTGGACGACGGGACCGTGCATGCTTTATCAAGCATTCATGCGGGCGACGCCTATGACTTAGGCTATTTCGTGTGTTGTGGCAACTTAGCAACTTAGGCCAACTCCCTTCTCCCAAGCCACGGGACGAAGGGCCAAGTGTCATTTTGAAAGAACACTGAGCAGAATTCTAGCAGACCGTGGGATATTTTTCCATGTTCTAACACATTTCGACCGTCGAGATTATTCCCTTAGCTATGTGGATGTCTCTTTTATTATCAAGCCTAAGTTGTGAATGTTAAAAACATGCGAGTTATTATATGAAGGCTAAGATGAGGCAAGTTCATCGAAACTACCCCACCTGAGTGAGTCTTCGAGCAAGCTGTTGCGAGACTAAGTTCGAACGTCGTCGACATTTTGCTTCCTCCGATTGACTGAGCGGGACGGAGCACTACATCATACACCACTCAGAATAAGTTTCATCCTCGAAACTAACTGAGTACTTACTTATGGACCACTTTGATCCAAGGACTATCGTACACATTCCGCCTACGCATTTCTTCAATCCGAGCCATGCTCGTACTACCCTCAATCTTTCCTTTAACACGATTTCGGAATCCAAGACACTTTCCCGTTCCTCAAGTCTCACTTGAATTCAACGTATCTCTTGGTTGGATCGTACACGCATTCCAGGCGTCCCTAAAATACTTACATTCAGCCAAGACACATGATAGAGAATTCGTCATTATCACTCGAGTCACATCGTGCACATATTCAGGCGTCCCTGAAATATATTTATGTCAGCCGAATCTCGTGAGGGGTATTCCTATATTTTTGATTCACTCTGTCCATCCATACCAATCCTCAAGATCAATATTTTCAATGTTATCTCTTGAAATAGGGGTATCTCGCGTAACCGTTAGGCCATTTCGCAAGGCTAAAGTCAATGTCAGGATTGGAATCATAGTTCTCCAACAATAATGCCAACACTGACCCCAATCCTAGGGTCAAACCAAGTTGATAATACACGATTTTCTACCTAAGCTCGCTTCACTCAGACTTCTTAACATCGAGCATGATCACCAAATTCGCATCAAGGCACTCGTTGCACATATTCGAATATGTTCAAATCACCAGTTCTAACCAATTTATGTATTCGATCACGAGGTCACCTAGCACAATAATTTGTCATGCCTTAATCTCATGCAAGTTCGATTATCTATGTTGGACATGAATCACCATGCCACGTTCTCGCAGGATAACCGTCCTTATTGGAGCGTAACTCTTGCTTGAGTCTAGACTAATTCATTCTCGATACGCGGATTAGACCAACTCAATCCTCAAGTTCAATCGTCAAGCACACTGAGTCATTCTCGAGTCCACCTTCGTATCAAACCATAAGTCAAAGCAATCAAATTCCCACGCCATGCAAGTTCGATTACCCCCGCTGTATGAATCACCATACCAGCGCTCACGCGGAGTGATCACCCTATTCCAGCGTGATGCATATACGAGGCTGGAGTTGCACTCATATAAGACAAGAACGTCAACATTGTGGTTATCGTCGAAGCAATCCAAACATTTCATTTTCATCCAAGCTAAGATCTCAATTCGATAGTCTGACCGTCATTCATTCAACTAAAAAAATTCTCGAGCCAAGTCTATCTTTTCCTCGACATATTCCAACATCCCGAGTATAGTATCCATCAGAATAATGACATTTTACATGATCATCGTTCCTCGAATTAGAGTACCCCCGAGTTATCGCACATCGATCTTTGATACGCCTCAATACCATCGATGATGTACGTAACCTGACGATCTTCCTTTGCAATAAACTCCAAGTTGTGCAACTGATGCTATTGTCCGAATTAGACATACCACAATTCCATTCGATCAAATCCGAAATCACAAGTGCGATCCCCTAG
The DNA here is from genome assembly GCA_029216955.1 of Iris pallida. Taxonomy (NCBI): domain Eukaryota; kingdom Viridiplantae; phylum Streptophyta; class Magnoliopsida; order Asparagales; family Iridaceae; genus Iris; species Iris pallida. The sequence goes on along the minus strand of JANAVB010011397.1, from coordinate 1,266,659 downwards.
GCTTCCTCGATCAAGACATTCACTTTTATTCATCGTTTCGAATCGTTTTTCTAACTCGCGTTGCCTATTCACAAATTATCCGAACGACGTCTCATTCGGGACATTCGAAGTCACAACCAACTAAGCGTAATGTATTCTAAGGCTTTGCGCAATCGTATCGCCTCGCCGACATACTCGTTGTCACCTCTAATCCTCAATTTTTGCTCGAATAAATTCCAAACGGACCATACACCACTCAGGATTCAAGCCATCCGATTTAGTCCACAATTATGTTCGTATTATTCGCTAAAACATCTTTCAGATTCGTTCGACGAATCTCTAGCGTAATCACTCACGTCGTCTCGACGTACTAAGTTGTTTGGACTATTCCTCAAAAATCTAGACCAATCTTTCGTGTACGCCAAAGTGTTAGTCCGATAGTGTTTCTATCGATATACACTCTAAGTGTATATCCGTTCCCGACCGAGCAATACTTAATATCGCTCGCAATTCATTTGCACCATAAAGTTTAGGTGCGCGACGCGCGGCACAACTTAGCTAAAAGGCCGTGTACATATCTATCCCATACGGACTATACTCCAAGTTTGCATGCTGACTAATTAGGCACGCACGCGACTTGCTAACTTTAGCATGTGTTTTCTATCAAGTCAAGTTCGACACCGTTCGGCACAAAGGCCATCGCCTACCGATGCGTTCGATTGAACACTTGTACGAGCTTTTAAAAATATTTAGACTTATTATATGGACATGCCGGGGAATATTTGAGAGAGTGCGCATACTTCTTTATCAACGACGAGCTTTCAAAACTGAGAGATCGACATGAAGTCCATGGACTTAAAGCCGTGCTCTGATACCATTAAGTCACGTCCCGCTCCCGTTGGAGCAATCGTCCTCGCTAAGGCGTGATGCCGTACGAGCCTAGACTGTGCTCGTGCAAGGCAGTTCCATAACGGCCAATTACAGCGGCTGCGACGGGGTCGTCGCACAGAAGTCCCAAGCAGAAATATTGAACATGCAGCAAAAATTTAGAAGCAACACACAAGTTATTCAAAAGTACTTTTTATTAATATTGAACAATAAGATTACAATAGGGCACAAGGCCCTGATTACAAGTCTCTCAAGCTTACTTTTCTTTCGTTTTATAAGTCACTCTGCTCTTTCTCATCTCTCGATACAATGCTTAAGCCAACGGATGCTTCGGAAGACAATGTCCATACATTATGTCCCGTATAAGTCTTGACTTTATGCGATCGCACGTTTCGAATCGCCAAGGAACTTCGTGCCTCGATGCATCCAAGCGAGCTCCGTACCACGAGCTTTTACCTATGCCTGTACATGAAAACTGTGTGGGTGTCAGAACTCAACTGTACTGGTGGAGTGAGCTCCTCGCCCACCCATAAAAAACTGACACGTTCATTTACTTTGTGCAGATAATGCCTTATTGATTATCTTGCTAGTCTTGCCTTAGGATCAATTTTAGGACGAAGACGTCTTGGCCAATACTTGGCAACGCAACGATAGGGTCGTGTTATACTCTATTCGTGACGTCGATATATTCGAGGCAATGCCTCGTCGAGTAGAAACTTATGCAACTCGGCCGTGCCAAGACTTTAAATTCTTTCATGCGCCTCTAGACCATTCCCGTGCCAATGATGTCAAGGGGACGACTCGTGCTGGTCGTGCCAATATACTTGCTCGTGCCATAAGATCGAGGTCGTGCCTCCCAAGATCAACCCGACTTAACCAATTTGCCTTACGGCCCTTCCTGACTTAACTCGAGACGAGGCCACATTCATGCCGAAGTACGTATCCTTGTTATAGCCACCTCTTAGGCTCTAGAATGGTGATGCAACCGTGCACACCCTAACCCGTGCCAATTCAAGGTTAACGCTTGCTATAAGCATAACCTGACAACCAAACCCATAACCTGCTAGTACTCGACGCAATCAAAGGCATACACGCGGATAGTCGTGATCACTAGCAATGTTAAGCTATCCTGGATCTTTTGCATATGGTGACCATTCGCGTGGCGAGGTACGAGCTCCCACTGAATGACCTGCAACCTATATTGTAACGGTTCACTTCAATCGAGTCGTACCGTTGATGAAAGCTGTACAATATCTGCAATTCCTCCGAGGCCGATACGAAACTAGCACCCCGGGATCGCTCGAGAAATTTTGCCCTTGCGTGCAAGTTGTCCAATGACCATGCAAGACTCAACTAGATCTATAAAGTCCTTCCTTAATCATGACCATGCTTTCCATCTTTCTATCGAGACTCCCAAGTAGCGGGACTGATCTCGCTTGATTCTTTATCGAAACTCCCAAGTAGTGGGACCGATCTCATGTACTTCCTTATCGAGACTTAGCGAGACTCCCAAGTAGCGGGACCGATCTCGTGTGCTTCCCTATCGAGACTTAGCGAGACTCCCAAGTAGCGGGGCCGATCTCGTGAACGAGACTTATCGAGACTCCCAAGTAGCGAGACCAATCTCGTATACGCGACTTATCGAGACTCCCAAATAGCGGGACCGATCTCGTGTACGAGACTTATCGAGACTCCCAAGTAGCGGGACCAATCTCGGCGACAACTAGTCGCATGGACTTTCTTTGTCCATGGCAAGCTTTTCACTAAACCCACCGTGGCTCATGCCTTAGACAGACCTTATTCTCTAGGCGATGCTATCGCTCTAGTCACATACCTTATACGGCGAGCCTTGTTCTCGAGGGACTATGCGACTTGACAACCGCAGATAGAGTGGAACAGTGCTAGAAATGGCTTAGATCGACCGGTATAACTTTGCCTAACTTATTTGCGCAATGACTTGACGAGCAAAGGCTACGCCAAGCTTCGTACTGAGGGAACGTGCCATGCACGCGTTCGACTTGAACAACCAAGTTCTCGGGTGCCTATACTTAAGCCACAAGCCGTACAGTACGACTTAACCCAAGGGACATGTGAAGGCTGTACCAAGCCTTGGACGACGGGACCGTGCATGCTTTATCAAGCATTTATGCGGGTGACGCCTATAACTTAGGCTATTTCGAGTGTTGCGGCAACTTAGCAACTTAGGCCAACTCCCTTCTCCCAAGCCACGGGACGAAGGGCCGAGTATCATTTTAATAGCATGCTGAGCAGAATTCTAGCAGACCGCGGGACCTTTTTCCATGTTCTAACACATTCCAACCATCGGGATTATTCCTTTAGCTATGTGGATGCGTCTCTTTTATTATAAAGCCTAACTTATGCAGGTTGAAAACATATGAGTTATTATGTGAAGGCTAAGATGAGGCAAGTCCATCGAAACTACCCCACCCGAGCGCCGTTGGTGTTTTGCCGTTGCGAGGCTAAATTCGAACGCCGTTGACATTTTGCTTCCTCCGTTTGACTGAGCAGGACGGGGCACTATAGCCTCTTCGACTCTCGCCGACGGCTTGATGTGTTGTTGCGCTCTCAGTGGAGGCATACGTGAAGTAGCTTCGGCTACTTTCTTTCCCTTCTCAGCCACTGTGGATCTCTTCGGTGCCATTGAGATAAAAGTTTTGAATGTTGGAGAAGAGGAAGAGCTTGAGAGAGGGAAATTACAAAGTAATATATTTTCTCTCTCTTTTTGACTATTTATAGCCAAGGCCTAGCCGTAACAGTCGTACGATCTGCACCTGAAAGTTGGGTCGGTTATGATACTGCTCTGTGCCAATTACTTTTTATTCAAAGTATTTCAAATTTTGAAGCTTTTTAAAACTGAAAACTTTGAAGGGGGTCCTGTAGAAGCCTAAAAAATACACTCAGCACCTGTGCTACTCGTAAGAAGAGCCAGCATTCAGATCATCAAGTGGCTCCAGTCATCAGATGGCGCCAGACATCAGATGGTCCCATACATCAAGTGGCGCTATCCGCCACGAGGCCATCTTCTCAGAGAAGCTAAATAGTTATTATCATGATTAACAACACAACAGTCGAGAAAAATCAGTTTAAATACCGAGCGCGTGGCACTCGAAGATATTTGGTCAGGCATGTCAGATCCGTCATTAATGAGCAACAGTTGTCTCGGGCCATCTGCAATTGGTGCGAGATGATCATTAGTATCATATCAGTCAGTGGCGCTACTCATCAAGTAGCGCCTAGCGCCACCCTACAGTGGATGCCATTTGATCAAATCATCATAAAGCAGTTAGATTAACCTTTAAAGCACTAATCTTGAAAAATGTGTATGTGACACTACCCATGACCCAATATATATCAATCATAATATGTCACGAGTCCAAGCAGGTAAATAACCTTTCGTGCCAAGGGATGAATGGCGCACCACTTGCAGTGTGCGCCAATCAGGATAACTGCTTAAAAGTTATCTCTAGAACTCTGTAAATAGAGTTTTAAATCACTTGCAAAGAATCACTAATGATCATAATCCCCTGAGCATTTGCTGTGGCACTCTCCAAAGGCTTTGTCCTTCGACATCGGATTGTCCAAGGGATAAAATGATCATCTTCTGATCAGATTCCTATAATTGTACTTTCCTAGAAATCAATTGTACTCTTGTATTATCTTTTTTCTAGTTTGTAAAGAAACACTTTTGTTTTTGAAAACAAATTGGTTATAACTTCGGGCCCGGATTGAAAAGAGATAAAGGTAGACGTACTCCTGTTCGAATACCTATTCCGAAAGGAAAGTCATCATAATATTACAACAAAACTAAACATGGGTTAGGCTATATTATGCCGAACATAACCCAGATAGACCTGAATCAGACAAAAAGGTTCGATCTTATTCTTCTGATTCTGTTTCATGGGACTCAGACACCAACATAAGGGAAGTTTATCAACTGACTCTATCTGTCAATATGGTGACAACTGAATTCCCAAAAGGCGATGATAATGATGACTTTACTGAGGCTTATAAGGAAGAGCCTTGGACACAACGGATGGATATTCAATGGAAGCTTCGCTTCGAACAGCGTGAACCACCCACTGAAGACGAATTAATCCAAATCGACATCGGAGACGAAGCTTCTCCAAGGCCAATATTTATTAGCAAAAGTCTCCCTAAAGCGGACAAATAAGACTTGATCCAGCTCATTAGGGAATACATTGAAGTATTCACCTAGATCTATGAAGATATGCCATGATTAGATCCTCAAGTTGCTACCCATAAGCTTAATATTTTACTAAATGCTAGGCCGATCAAACAACAGCAGCGACAGTTTCACCCATATATGATGGACGCCATAGAAACTGAAGTCAAGAAGCTCATCGCTTATGGCTTTGTTAGTGAGGAACATCATCAGGATGTGTTGCTAATATCGTCCCAGTCTTGAAGAAAATAGGGAAGGTCTGAGTCTGTATCGACTTTAGAGACCTTAATGTAGCTTGTTCCAAGGATGAGTTCCCTCTTCTAATCACTGATGTCATGATCGACAAAACCTACAGGTTCGAGCAAATGTCATTTACGGATGGATTCTCTGGCTATAATCAGATTAGGATGAATCCCGAAGATAAAAAGCATACATCTTTTTGCACTTCTCTGGAAGTCTATTGCTATATAGTCATGCCATTTGGTCTCAAGAACGCTGGTGCCACCTATCAGCGGGCTATGAGTACTATTTTTTATGAACATTTACGAAAAATAGTCGAATGCTATATAGACGATATTGCTGTGAAGAGTCATCTAAAGGAAGATCACATCCAAGACTTAAGGACTATCTTCGACCTAAGGCATTAGCATCAACCCAAAATAAATCCTACCAAGTCATTTCTGGGAGTCTCTAGTGGCAAATTTCTCGGATTCGTTATTACCTCTAAGGGTATACACGTTGACCCCAAGAAAGTCAAAGTCATCAAGAGATGCGTCCTTTACGCAATCTAAAAGAGCTACGAGGACTCCAGGGATGACTTGCCTATATCATGAGATTCATCTCAAATCTTTTTGGACGATGTAGACCGTTAACCTAACCAATAAAGAAAGATGTGTATTTCATTTGGACTGACGAATGCTAGCAAGCATTCGAAGACATTAAGCGGTACTTGGTAAACCCTCTAGTCCTAGTTTCTCCAATCACAGCAACATCCTTCCTGATGTTTGTTCGAGCAATGGACCATTCTTTTGGTGTGCTCTTAGTCCTGAAGAATAATGAAGGTCATGAATAGAAAATCTACTATCTCAGTCGTACAATAATCGATACAGTCTGTTAGAAAAAGAGTGCTTAGCCTTGATGTTTATCGTCCAGAAAATACGTCATTACATCATGCGCCAGACCATTCATGTTATCACCAGAGTCAATCCTCTGTGGGTTCTAAGGAAGAAGCCTAATACACGCAATTCTAGACTTGCTACATGGGCGATACTATTAGCACAGTATGATATGGTCTATGTCCCGCAGAAGCCTGTCAAGGGTCAAGCCCTAGCTGACTTCTAGGCTGCTCATCCAATTCATAAGACTTTAAAACTCTATGATAAAATTCCTAATAAAACTCTAGAGTCCAACATGACTTCGGAAGGAATACTAGCTTGGCGTGTATTCTTTGATGGTGCATCTAGAATTGGACCCAACGGTGTCATCATCGTTGGAGTGGGAATTGTCCTCGTATCCCTAAAAAGGCTAACCATTCAAAGAGCCTACTCTCTGGATGAGCCATGCTCTAACAATGTTACTGAATACAATGCTTTACTCATCGATCTCCAGTTAGCTAAACAGCTGGGTATCGACTATGTTGAAATATATGGAGACTCTAAACTATTTGTCAACCAGCTTAGAGCTACATACGAGGTCCGACACCAAGATGTCATCCCATATCAAGAAGCAGCAGTTAAACTAGCCATGTCATTCAATGGTTTCTTTATTGAGCACATATACCGAGCATGCAATACAGAAGCTGATGCGTTCATGAATCTAGCAGCTGTGTTGGCAATTCCTGTGAAAGTCAATAATTAATCATCACCATTAATTAAGAATTATTTTGTGTCGAGAAAAATTTGAACATTGAATTTAGTAATGATGTTGAGATTGGAACTACTAACAGGGACTGGAGAACTCCCATCATCGACTTCGCAGTACATGACATTCTGCCAGAAGCTTTTTTTGCTACAGCAGGTAAAAGATGATCAACATGGGCTGACTGAGTAGAGGATGCCCCAGTCTTTTACTTTTTACTTGCTTTCTTCGCAGAAGACTTCTCTTTTTTGCTTCTTGAAAATAATGCATTATCACGCCCCAGAACCAGAATACTGGAGAGCGGGGGCGGACACAGCCAATGACGTATATTGAAGTATAATCTACCTCGCTATACGGTCACGACTGCCTAGATACATGAGGGTTTAACTACAAGCCATCAGTCTCTTATGGTCATGAACAAGCCTATTGTCTCAATCTTAAGCAAGTAAGTAAATGTAACAAGATGTTATAGCACCAAATATACAATAGTGAGGCATCCCATACATTACATATTTGGACGATTATGAAGCTAGTCGTACAAAAGGTGAGGACTAGCAAGAGTTTCAGTCATACATGATCAACCCTAGGATTTGTCAATTATGTTATAGCCCGTAGGCAAACAGTGAGTAAAGTTGCAAACGAGCTAACACTTGCCCGGCAGCTAAACGCCTCAAAAGAATAATTTTACAATAGAGTGGGAGAGCCAAAATAAAACCCACTCGTTGCCAGGGTTACGCCTGGTGGTCACCATCTGGCTGGAAGGTAGGGAGGTCCTCTGGAGCTGCTCCGGTATCTGGCCATACAAAACCAGCTAGGTCAGATCCCAGAAAGAGCAAGTGCCACAAGGGAGGCTTCACTTAAGAACTAAAACCAGCAATTAGCACACGAACATAATTATATAATAAATGACTAGAATTATGGAAAATCATGATGATATACGATAAGATAACCATGGGACTATTCAGATAATCAAGTTACAACCCTTAAACCAAACAAGGACCGGGGTTGTAACCCTTCGTCTGAATATAACTTGGTTTCCCACCATTTATCGATAAAGTAAAGGCATAAGTAATCAGGTCCCATAACAATCTTGTACAGTATCAGGACAAGACTAGACTGGGTTAGACTCAATCAAATCAACTACGGCCAAGCAATGAGTACGGCTTGATACTTTAACTAACTAGGGTTATCACAGATCTAGTTACTAGCAAGATGCAATGAGATTGTTCCAACAGCCACAAGCCCTGCAGACCATCGAGACTATCCGGACGCAAGTTAGGAGTTGAATTCATGTGGGTACATCATCCAGGAAACACATGTACCCTTAAGTAGCTTGAAGGGTGTAACACAAGACAGTGTGCTGAAAATGTGCCCTACTCGACGGCAGGCTACAGATCCCAGGTGGGGCACCTAGATAACGGGATTACCTGTAGCTGGGAAATCTCTTCATGACTACTGGATTATTCTAGTTGTTATCCTTAGTCAATTTTAGTAGGTACCCCTGACCGTGGTACTCAGGGGTCCCTGCCCTAGACCTGATGCGAGACAACACGGGTTTATTTGTACAAACACAATCGTCCACGGTATCCAGGTCATTCATTCTGGCCATGACATGCTAGCCATTGTGTAACACCCACTTTTCTAAATGAGGGTAATTTTGAACTTTTGTAAAAGTTTATTATTTAATAATAGGATTTATGATTTATGGAAATTTTTAATTAATTTAATACTATTTAAAATTGGTGAATTATAATTTTAATGTGTTAGCTAGTAAACTCTAGAACTGTTGAGCCTAGAGACTAACCATGACCATAGGGACCTAACCATGTGATTAGAATGACTATTTACAACTTTTTAGGCTAAGAGTATTTTGGTCATTTTGTGACTTTTGAATTATTTAGGATTTTGGTTAATTGGTGAATTTTAGATTATTTTAATAATATTTAAATTGATGTATTATAATTTTGGTCATTTTTCATATTTTAATATTTTGGGAAAATTTTATATTTTTAATATTGTTTTTATTGGATTTGTTTAGTCGGGTTTGAGTTTCGTCTCGTTCCGACTTGTATTGTGACCCGGGTAGCTTAAACTCTAGATGGGACCCAATATTAAGTTAAGCATGGCTCACAAGACCCAATATTTAAGTTAGTTAATTAAACTAATTTTTATCATGTTAGAATGGTTAAGTTAGAGACTCAAAACTAGATCATTTTGACCCCAAACTTGAACCTAGTCTAGACTTAACCATATGAGACTAGAGATGGGCAATTAGGACATTTCCTATTAGCCCTAATGGACTCTTTATGGCAGCCACCTTTAGGGGAGAATGATTTATTTCATTCATTACAATCTTGCCTCTTTTATTTTCTTTTTGTTCTTCCCTAATTTTAGAGAGCCTTCCTATTGATTTGATCTCCAAATCAAATCATTCCTTCACCAAACCTTTCCTCAATCATTTCCATTCTCCAAGGGAAGGGTGCTACCAAGGATTGGAAGAGGAGTGCAAGAAGGAGTGTCCACTTTGAGGGATCTTCGTATCGAAGCCGTGTCCTAAAGGATTTCATTGGGATTCCACTCCCAATAGGTAAAACCCATCCTCTAAATCGATTTCATTTGCATATAAATTAATTTTGAATCCGTAGGATCCAGCCTCATGCATGTGTTCTATTTAGATTCAAATTTGAGGCCATTTGGAGCTCTCTTGAGGATTTTAGAAATGTGTCTTGTGTCCTACTTGATAGATCCCAAATTAGGACACCCCATGTGTATATATGTATGATAATAGTTTAAATAGATATTTAAATTCAGTTTTAGAATGGTTAGAGAGTGGATTGATCTTAGTTATGATGGTTAGAATGAGTTTCATTTGGATACCTATGTTTGTATCCAAGTATCTTGGCATGTATGTGTTCTTTTGTCCAAAATAACTCAAATTCGTCATAATATTCATCCACGTTTTTATTAACCAAAGCAACTTAGAAATATCATAACTTTTAGCTTAGAACTCCGATTTATCTCCTGTTTTTTTAAAAGAACCGTATCGAAGTTAGCTTTCTAAATATATATTTTATTAAGCCAAATTCATTCTGAAACTTTCTGTAAAATTATTTGAGTGTCAGCTGTACGAAAGACGAACGCATTTCGGTCTTTTTGCGATTCCGGGAGCTTCCGGACACGAAAATGCGATCCGTTTAAAGTTTCATAAAGCTAACACAAAGGGCTACAACATAATTTAATCCTAGAATTTAGTGAAGGCCCAATTGGTACAGTATTAGTTTTAAGTAGAAGAGTGACTATACGAAATATGCATTTTGTGTAACCTATGAGCCTATGTAGTATGGATATTAAATGAATATAGAGTATATAATGCATGATATGTTAGATGAATGAAATGATATATATATAATATATATCCTCTTTACATTAATGTATATATGGTTGAATGCAAGCATGTAGGAATGCAATTAATATAATGTATGTAAGTAATACATAAATGCATGAATGAAAGAATGATATACAATGTATGCATGAAAGTATATAATGAATGCTAGATATGAGTGCAAGGTATATATGTAATGATAGATATGAATGCATAATGTATAAATATTGTAATGCAATATATAATGATAACATGTATGGTAATATAGAGTATATGATGCAAGCATGAATGAATAGAGGAAATATATGTATATAGGTAATATAGAATGTAATATATGAATGCAAGCATGCAAGATAATGTATTGTATCCATATATGATGTATTAAACTTAAAGATAATATAATATATGAAAGGAATGAATGACAATATATAACATGATATGTAAGGTAATACAAGGTATGAAATATATGATATGTGCATGTTTGTATGCCTCTATGTTAATGTATGAAATGATATGCAATGTATGCATATGTATAAAACATGTAGGTAATGCATAGATGCATGAATGAAATGAATGTATACAATATGTTAATATAAATACAAGTATCTAATATACATGAATGTAAGTATAATGTAATGCAAGTATACATATATGTATCATGTAATGTAATATACATAATATGTATGTATGCATGTATACAGGAATGAATGTAATATAATGTAGAGTATGCATATATGAATATAATGTATGCAAGTATATAATGTATTCAAATATGTATGTATGTATAGGTGCATGAATGAATGCAAGTTGCATATATGATATGTATGACTGCATATATACAATGTAAGTATGTATGTATGCATTTCTATAAATTGAGTTAACCTATAACCTTTTACACACATGCATTCATACACCCTTTGACACCATGTATCCCATGTCACATACACCTACATATCACTAAATCTGAGAACATTAACACATATCCTTTCACACACATGCCAAACACACACATACTCACTTACTCTTTTACCTCTCTTTCTCTATATATATATATATATATATATATATATATATATATATATATATATATATATATATATATATATATATATATATATATATATATATATTTTTTATATATATATATATATATATATATATATATATATATATATATACATATATATATATATATATATATATATATATACATATATATATATATATATATATATATATATATATATATATATATATATACATACTCACTTACTCTTTTACCTCTCTTTCTCTCTCTCTCTCTCTCTCTCTCTATATATATATATATATATATATATATATATATATATATATTTTTTATATATATTATATATATATATATATATATATATATATATATATGTGCCTATATATAGTTTTCCTATATATATCTATGTATATGAATATGTGAATGTGAATAATATATATATATATATATATATATATATATATATATATATATATATATATATATATATATATATATATATATATATTATATGACTAAGTTTGTGTCTTGTTAGCTTATGGTTTAGTTTTGTACTTGGTTTAGCAAGTGACTTAGGCTATGAGTTAGTAGCTATCTTGGATACTTAATTTGCATATACTTAGTTTGTTTAGACCTAGAATTGACTAACCTAGACTAGTTGACCATTGTTGACTCAACCCTAGCTAGTTTGGCCACAGTTGACTAGAGTTGACCTAGTTTGACTTTATAGTTGACCAAAGTTGACCAAGAGTTGACTTTGACCTAGATTGACTTAGAATCATGTAGATTGTATTATAATTTCAATTACCATATAAATTGAACTCTTTATAAACTGTGTTGCTATAACTAGGACTCTGTGACTCCAGTTGGCCATCTTTTTATATCAGCTGTTCAGGGTGTCAGACGAGTACATTCTCTGATCATTTCATATCCTGTTAGAATTATTCTCCTGCTTTAAATTACTTTATTTGATGCTGTCACGTTGGTCACACGGATTAGTACTATATGGATCCTTTCTTGAGATATTATTCCCTCAGGGAGCATCGGATACTACATGTTCTGTGCGTTTCACTTACATTGTGTATCACTATACTTCATGGTTCATTGAATCACTTGTGACATGTACTCTCATGATCATAGAGTCTTCCATGAATTCCCATTTATGGGCACTCTTAGAATCCCTATTTATGGGACTATCATGTACCACCCTTCGGGGGCCATTATATGAATCATAACATAACCTGGCTAGATCCTTGTGTATTAATTGGGGGTACGGGGGAGTAGAAGTGGACATGTGAATAATATCCAAGTAGTGTAGCATCAGAATTATTCTATAGTATAGTATCAGAATCATCCTATGACATTCACATGTCTATATTGTACTCTGACTCACTAGCCACTGTTAGTTCTCTATTTATAGTAGATATTTCCATTACAGCTATCTCCTTTACATTCTGTAATTTCTTTCAGATCCTGTATCTTACTTTACTGCATGATTATATTTTCTAACCTGCTATGATCTGTTGAGATGTATTGTGCCCGCTCCGTCCTGATTGGGCACCGTTGATATGTTTACAGAGGACGATGATGAGGTTGGTGTTGACACTTTTTATGGGACAGCTCTAGAAGACACCTGTGATCCGAATTTCCAGCCGGATCTACTAGCTATAGAGACTGAGGCTCCCTAGTCTAGGTTTTTACTATTTCTGTCATTTGAGATCTGGATTGTATATATTCTTTCATATTCTGTACTTGAGACTTTGTTTTTCTGGATGTTTGCTGAGTTGTTATCTTAGACACTTAGACTCTTCCGATCATCTGTATTTCATTTTGAGTTCTATATCATATCGTACTTCTTCTTCCTTAGTTGTGATTGAGTTTACATTATGCTATGTCACCCCCATTCGGGGAGTATAAACTGCTTAGCCTTATACTGTTAGATGCATGAGACCTAGGACAGTGTTCTACCGCCGACACTGCGGCATAGGCTGGACGTACCCACGTCTCGTGCTCTTACTCTAGGGTACGGGTCGTGACACGTTTTTAGTGGTGGCCCATGCAGGTCAAGTTTATGTAGTGGTATTCGAACTAGAGTATCACTACAGCCTGTAGTAGAATTAGGATATTTTTGAGGGTACTCAATCACACTAGAAAAACTCTTAATCAGATTTATTTTATCTAAATTTGCTGTTTATTGTCTTCCCTTGAGTATAAACTGTCCTCCTTTGAATTTTTGCTTCATTCTCAAAAATTACTTCTTGTTTTGATATGTCTTCATGATGGTTATAGAGACGCGATCTCATAGCTCCGGTTCGGGGGATACTATCGAGAGGCTGGCCACCTCTCGTCCTGTTCATCAGGGCCTCGAGACCGCAGCTCCTGTTGTACCGGCTCAGGTTGGCATTTCTGCTACATTGGAGGTGCACCTTCGTCTGTACAGAGACCTTTTTCCGTCATTCTCGATTTCTTTCAGCAGCAGCGGTTCATGCAGCATCAGCAGCAGACCAGGAGAAACCAGCAGGGCGAGCTATCGTCAGGACAGTCGAGGATGCAAGACTATTGGAGATCTTGCTGCAAGTTCCGTTCTTCTCTGTAGATCTTGCTGCAAGTTTCGTTCTTCTTTGTTCCATTTCCGCAATTGTCTCTTATAACTATCTTGAAATTCGATTCCATATGTTCCTTGTTGACTGATCAATTTGTTCTGTTGTTCCTGTGTTATGTTTTTTTCTCTTTTCTTCTGAGAAAAATCATATGGGCTAGATCACCTCAGTTATGGGATCTAGAATCTTCGATAGTCATGTTAGCTGGCATGGTGAGGACATATAGTTAGATTTTGGACGTATTTCTCGGGTGTGGAAATTTAAGGTTTTTGCCGTCGCATGCGGCAATGCGGAAATTTTAAATACCATGATTCTAGAGGTATGTGCCTTAGTCGAGGACTCTGTGATTATCGTAGCCATGCTTACTAGTATGACGAGGATTTAGAGTACCATAATTTTGGATAGACGTATATGATTATCAGATTGCACCTTAAATGCTCTTGAACAAGTTTTCTCTACTTTTGTTCAGTCTTTCAAAAAAATTATTTTTTTGTTTTGTTTCTCATTATTTAACTTAGGAGTAGGAGTATCTTTAGCTGTATTATAAACCTTTGTGTAACTTCTTACTATGAATCTCTTCTTAAAATAATGAATCGATGATTTTGCTAGACCTTATCTTGGATTTGATATTATAGCTCTGGTTTCAAAATGGTTCCTTCTTTTAAACAGATAAGAAGAACATATTTTATCGTTATTTCCTTCTTGCTATTTTTCTTGTATTAAATAATAATAATAAAACTGTCTTGATTACATCAATCACCTGCTTTGCAATCTTGGTAGGAATCTAAATGTTGGTCTTGATATAGAATTTGATTTTTATAATGGGACATGAGAATATATATATATAGTGGACACAGACACTTTGTCTGACACGTATGCATGCTACACTTTGATTACCAACCCATCTAAATGCATATTAATATATTTTTGATGTTAAATTCTCAAAATTCCAATATTCTGATACAGTACAGTATCAGAGACTGGTTCTCTGCTTTTCCAGTTTAAATTCATAATTTAAATATAAATTTCATGTTATTAGTTTTGTTTACATCACTGCACATGTATGTTATATATACATGGTTTCAATTCTTAAAGAAATTGGTTGAGTTTTGTACTTAAAATTGTCAAATCTGAGACTGTGTGCATATTAACCCTTAATACTGGATTCTAAGTGATTAGTTCAATTTGCTATTTTTAAATGTAATATTTTGAGCTGTATACATTGTTGTATATAGGGATATAATGTTAGGTTTCATATTCTTACATGTTAGGTTGTGGTTGTGATGAACATTGGGTTGGTTTGATGTTCAAATTTCTCCAAAATCCTAAAACTGAATAAATGTTAACATTTTTACATTGATTTCAAATGTTTAGTTCAATTTCAGATTTAATATGCAATATTGAACTGTATGCATAGCAAAATGTATGGATAGTATGTTAGGGTTTTATCTATATCATGTTAGGATGTGTTGGGAGCATTGAGTTGGTTGTGATATTTCAAACCCCTAAAATCTGAAACTGCATTATGTTAATATTACACTGGTTTAAATGTTAGTTTTTTTTTCAGATTTTGTATGTAAATGCTGAATTAAAACTGGGTTTGACCTTGCAATACTAAAGCTATAATCCTGTACAAGGACACACACACCCTAACTTAGTATAAACTGCCATGTAAACCTAACCCTTCCTCTCTATGTTATGTTCATATATCTATATAGATATATATAGAGTTTATGCATACATGTTATAATGTATATAGATACATAACTAAATTTCTACCTCTTTATATATATATATATATATATATATATATATATATATATATATATATATATATATATGGTTAGCCATGCATGTTATGAGTAAATAGGTTGTGCATTGTAGATTGTTAATCAATATGCCATGAGTAGTGTAACTGATTAGCTATTGTTTTGAAACCCAAATCCACATATACACTTTCATGTATATTTCACATACACACATGCCTACTATCTAACCATATGAACATGTCTACATACACCCATACACACACGAACCACATAACCTTTACATAATGCTAGCTTTTCCCTCTCTAACGCTCTCTCTCTCTCTCTCTCTCTCTATATATATATATATATATATATATATATATATATATATATATATATATATATATATATATATATATATTGTGATTGAATTTCAATGCAATTGACTTTCATTCTTTAACTTTTGATTTTGATTTTTCTTTGAATAGTACCCTTTTATATATAATTGGTAGTTATCTTATTTTATTTTCTGATAAGTACCAGTTTTCATAAATGATGGTAGACTGCCTTACAGTTTTGATGATTTGTTATTTCTGTATCTTTTCCAGTTTAACACCCCTGATTGCTTGTAAGTTTTGATACCCTATGATTGTTTTGGTCTAGTGTAACTAGTATACCTAGATGAGACTTATACTACCACCATATGCCATGACCCTGTATGCCATTCTTTTAAATTGTATGATTTAGGTAAGTTCTGAGACTTTGATTGTTGGGGACGAGACTCTAGAAGAAGTATGACCATCTTAATTTCGAGGACGAAATTTTCTAAGGAGGGTAGACTTGTAACACCCACTTTTCTAAAATGAGGGTAATTTTGAACTTTTGTAAAAGTTTATTATTTAATAATAGGATTTATGATTTATGAGAATTTTTAATTAATTTAATACTATTTAAAATTGGTGAATTATAATTTTGATGTGTTAGCTAGTGAACTCTAGAACTGTTGAGCCTAGAGACTAACCATGACCATGGGGACTTAACCATGTGATTAGAATGACTATTTACAACTTTTTAGGCTAAGGGTATTTTGGTCATTTTGTGACTTTTGAATTATTTAGAATTTTGATTAATTGGTGAATTTTAGATTATTTTAATAATATTTAAATTGATGTATTATAATTTTGGTCATTTTTCATATTTTAATATTTTGGGAAAATTTTATATTTTTAATATTGTTTTTATTGGATTTGTTTAGTCGGGTTTGAGTTTCGTCTCGTTCCGACTTGTATTGTGACCCGGGTAGCTTAAACTCTAGATGGGACCCAATATTAAGTTAAGCATGGCTCACAAGACCTAATATTTAAGTTAGTTAATTAAACTAATTTTTATCATGTTAGAATGGTTAAGTTAGAGACTCAAAACTAGATCATTTTGACCCCAAACTTGAACCTAGTCTAGACTTAACCATATGAGACTAGAGAGGGACAATTAGGACATTTCCCATTAGTCCTAATGGACTCTTTTTGACAGCCACCTTTAGGGGAGAATGATTCATTTTATTCATTACAATCTTGCCTCTTTTATTTTCCTTTTGTTCTTCTCTAATTTTAGAGAGCCTTCCTATTGATTTGATCTCCAAATCAAATCATTCCTTCACCAAACCTTCCCTCAATCATTCCCATTCTCCAAAGGAAGGGTGCTACCAAGGATTGGAAGAGGAGTGTCCACTTTGAGGGATCTTCGTATCGGAGCCGTGTCCTAAAGGATTTTATTGGAATTCCACTCCCAATAGGTAAAACCCATCCTCTAAATCGATTTCCTTTGCATATAAATTAGTTTTGAATCCGTAGGATCCATCCTCGTGCATGTGTCCCATTTAGATTCAAATTTGAGACCATTTGGAGCTCTCTTGAGGATTTTAGATATGTGTCTTGTGTCCTACTTGATAGATCCCAAATTAGGATACCCCATGTGTATATATGTATGATAATAGTTTAAATAGATATTTAAATTCAGTTTTAGAATGGTTAGAGAGTGGATTGATCTTAGTTAGGATGGTTAGAATGAGTTTCATTTGGATACATATGTTTGTATCCAAGTATCTTGGCATGTATGTGTTCTTTTGTCCAAAACAACTCAAATTCGTCATAATATTCATCCACGTTTTTATTAACCAAAGCAACTTATAAATGTCATAACTTTTAGCTTAGAACTCCGATTTATCTCCTGTTTTTTTTAAGAACCGTATCGAAGTTAGCTTTCCAAATATATATTTTAATAAGCCAAATTCGTTATGAAACTTTCTGTAAAATTATTTGAGTGTCAGCTATACGGAAGACGAATGCGTTTCGGTGTTTTTGCGATTCCGGGAGCTTTCGGACATGAAAATGCGATCCGTTTAAAGTTTCGGAAAGCTAACACAAAGGGCTAAAGTATAATTTAATCCTAGAATTTAGTAAAGGCCCAATTGGTACAGTATTAGTTTTAAGTAGAAGAGTGACTATACGATATATGCATTTTGTGTAACCTATGAGCCTATGTAGTATGGATATTAAATGAATATAGAGTATGTAATGCATGATATGTTAGATGAATAAAATGATATATATATGATATATATCCTCTTTACATTAATGTATATATATGGTTGAATGCAAGCATGTAGGAATACAATTAATATAATGTATGTAAGTAATACATAAATGCATGAGTGAAAGAATGATATACAATGTATGCATGAAAGTATATAATGAATGCTAGATATGAATGCAAGGTATATATATAATGATAGATATGAATGCATAATGTATAAATATTGTAATGCAATATATAATGATAACATGTATGGTAATGTAGAGTATATGATGCACGCATAAATGAATGGAGGAAATACATGCATATAGGTAATATAGAATGTAATATATGAATGCAAGCATGCAAGATAATATATTGTATCCATATATGATGAATTCAACTTAAAGATAATGTAATATATGAAAGGAATGAATGATAATATATAACATGATATGTAAGGTAATACAAGGTATGAAATATATGATATGTGCATGTTTGTATGTCTCTATGTTAATGTATGAAATGATATGCAATGTATGCATATGTATAAAACATATAGGTAATGCATAGATGCATGAATGAAATGAATGTATGCAATATGTTAGTATAAATGTAAGTATCTAATATGCATGAATGTAAGTATAATGTAATGCAAGTATACATGTATGTATCATGTAATATAATATACATAATATGTATGTATGCATGTATGCAGGAATGAATGTAATATAATGTAGAGTATGCATATATGAATATAATGTATGCAAGTATATAATGTATTCAAATATGTATGTATGTATAGGTGCAGGAATGAATGCAAGTATGCATATATGATATGTATGACTGCATGTATACAATATAAGTATGTATGTATGTATGTATGCATTTCTATAAATTGAGTTAACCTATAACCTTTTACACACAAGCATTCATACACCCTTTGACACCATGTATCCCATGTCACATACACCTACATATCACTAAATCTGAGAACATTAACACATATCCTTTCACACACATGCCAAACACACACATACTCACTTACTCTTTTACCTCTCTTTCTCTATATATATGTATGTGCCTATATATAGCTTTCCTATATATATCTATGTATACAAATATGTGAATGTGAATAATATATTTATATATATATATATATATATATATATATATATATATATATATTATATGACTAAGTTTGTGTCTTGTTAGCTTATGGTTTAGTTTTGTGCTTGGTTTAGCAAGTGACTTAGGCTATGAGTTAGTTGCTATCTTGGATACTTGATTTGTATATACTTATTTGTTTAAACCTAGAATTGACTAACCTAGACTAGTTGACCATTGTTGACTCAACCCTAGCTAGTTTGACCACAGTTGACTAGAGTTGACCTAGTTTGACTTTATAGTTGACCAAAGTTGACCAAGAGTTGACTTTGACCTAGATTGACTTAGAATCATGTAGATTGTATTATAATTTTAATTACCATATAAATTGAACTCTTTATAACCTGTGTTGCTATAACTAGGACTCTGTGACTCCAGTTGGCCATCTTTTTATATCAGTTGTTCAGGGTATCAGGCGAGTACATTCTCTGATCATTTCATATCCTGTTAGAATTATTCTCCTGCTTTAAATTACTTTACTTGATGCTGTCATGTTGGTCACACGGATTAGTACTATATGGATCCTTTCTTGAGATGTTATCCCCTCAGGGAGCATCGGATAATACATGTTCTATGCGTTTTACTTACATTGTGGATCACTATGCTTCATGGTTCATTGAATCACTTGTGACATGTACTCTCATGATCATAGAGTCTTCCATGAATCTCCATTTATGGGCACTCCTAGAATCCCCATTTATGGGACTATCATGTACCCCCCTTCGGGGGCCATTACATGAATCATAACATAACCTGGCTGGATCCTTGTGTATTGATTGGGGGTACGAGGGAGTAGAAGTGGACATGTGAATAATATCCAAGTAGTGTAGCATCAGAATCATTCCATAGTATAGCATCAGAATCATCCTATGCTATTCACATGTCTATATTGTACTCTGACTCACTAGCCACTGTTAGTTCTCTATTTATAGTAGATATTTCCATTACAACTATCTTCTTTACATTATGTACTTTCTTTCAGATCCTGTATCTTACTTTACTGTATGATTATATTTTCTAACCTGCTATGATCTGTTGAGATGTATTGTGCTCGCTCCGTCCTGATTGGGCACCGTTGATATGTTTACAGAGGACGAGGATGATGCTGGGGTTGACACTTTTTATGGGACAGCTCTAGATGACACCTGTGATCCGGATTTCCAGCCGGATCCACTAGCTATAGAGACTGAGGCTCCCTAGTCTAGGTTTTTACTATTTTTGTTATTTGAGATCTTGATTGTATATATTCTTTCATATTCTGTAGTTGAGACTTTGTATTTCTGGATGTTTGCTGAGTTGTTATCTTAGACACTTAGACTCTTCTGATCATCTGTATTTCATTTTGAGTTCTATATCATATCGTACTTCTTCTTACTTAGTTGTGATTGAGTTTACATTCTGCTATGTCACCCCCATTCGGGGAGTATAAACTGCTTAGCCTTATACTGTTAGATGCATGAGACCTAGGACAGCGTTCTACCGCCGACACTACGGCGTAGGCTGGACGTACCCACGTCTCGTGCCCTTACTCTATGGTGTGGGTCGTGACACGTTACAACAGTATTCAATATTTTCCATCATGCTTACTAGTCATGTCTTGTCATGTCAAGTTATGTCATGTCAGGTCATGTCAGTTACTTATCATACCATACCATGTACAATTATCAGTCCAGTCGTGTCAATCAATTCAAGGTTATCAAGCTCATGACAAGAGGGTATAAGCACAAAAGGCACACGGGTACGTATAGGGGATCAAACCTCTACGCGAACAAAACTACGCTAGGCTAAGGGGCCCCGAGCGTAAAATATCTTTACGCGAGCAAGACCAAGGAAGGACCCCTCTACGCGAGCAGGCACTGCACGCGAGCGAAACTCTACGCACGCGAGCTCTATGCGAGACTCTACGCACGCGAGACTCTACGCGAGTCTCTACGCACGCGAGACTCTACGCAAGCGGGAGACCCCCTACGTAGAGCTCGAATGAGCTCGGCGTAGAACGGGTTACGCGTGCACGCTATGCGTGTGCGTAAAAAGGGAAATACTATGCGGGCACGTGAAAATGTGTACATAAAGGTGGGAAAATGCAACGCTGGCACGTAAGAACGTGGGCGTAAGGTAAGTCACTATGCGAGCACGTATGAACGTGTGCGTAAAGGGCTCATTTTCTTCCCAAGGCCGAGACCTTCAGCCATGGAGACTCAAGAACTCAAGGAACCCCATCTCGGCCAAGTCTTGATGAAATCCAGCCATTCAAAAGCTAAACTTACATAAAATCAAAATTCCTACCACATGGAACTCTCTATTTCGAAAACAACTAAGTTTAGTAGATCAAAACCATGAAGATCAAAAATACTAAAACTTAGATCTACATGAAATGAACCATGGAAATTAAAAATGCTAAGTACTAAAGTGTCTTAGAATGTCGTAAGAAAGACAATGGAACAACAAAAATTGAGTTCCTCCATGAAGCAAGTTGCACTTGCCTACTGCGGGTGGTCGGTGGAGGAATGGAGAAGAAGAAGAGAGTTATGAGGAATGAATGAAGAGAGAGAAGGGTTGTTGGGTTAATAAATAGGGGATGGTGGTAGGTAGGGGTTTGCATACTAACCCAAACCAAACCCAACCAGACCGAACCCAACCGAACCTGATGCATGCCCAAGCAAAATAGACCACACGAGCCATGAAATGCCAACTAACTCATGCCAATGCAAGAAATCCCAAGACTAGCCAGCCTGGACAAGTCGAAATACGGGTCCGAGATACGTACACGTATACCAAAATATGCATAACAAAATCCGAGGGTGACAACTCTACCCACCTTAAAAGAATTCCGTCCTCAAAATTTAATCAAGAGGCTAGAGATGTCGAGCAAGCTATACTAATCACAGGCAAGATACAACTAAGCAAACAATCAAACAATCAATCACGCAAGCAAGGAACCGAAGGCATGAGGCATAAGGAAGATATTATACCTCATGAGTCAAACAGGTTGGGATATCGCAATCGGATATCATCCTCATGCTTCCATGTTGACTCACCCAAAGAGTGATGACCCCAAGCAATACGGACTTACTTAATAGTCTTGTTCTTGAGTATCTTCTCTCTTCGGTCCAATATGGATACGGGTCTCTCCTCATACGAAAGGTTGGTACCCACAATCAATTTCGAATGATCAAGGACATGACTCGGATTCGGGATATACCGTCGCAATTGGGATACATGAAAGACATCATGCACCTCATGTAACGATGGCGGGAGAGCGAGACGATAGGACACATCTCCTGCTCGCTCTAGAATGTCGAGTGGCCCGATATACCTAGGACTAAGCTTTCCCCGTATGCCGAAATGAAAGACGCCACGGGTAGGCGAGATCCTGAGGAATACATAGTCGTCGACAGAAAATTCAAGCGGACGTCGATGAGAATTGGTCCAATGACGCTGGCGATCTTGTGCAACTCGAAGATGACCCCTGACTTGCCTGACCACCTCAATAGTCCGGGTAACCATCTCTGGACCAAGCATCTGCCTCTCGTCTATATCATCCCATGCTAACGGGGATCTGCACTTCCTGCCATACAAGGCCTCGAAAGGTGCCATCTGGACACTGGCCTGGAAACTGTTGTTGTACGAAAATTCTACTAGATGCAAGTGATCCTCCCACGAACCACCGAAATCGAGTGCACATGACCGTAACATATCTTCAAGGGTGTGGATCGTATGCTCCGACTGACCATCTGTCTGCGGATGATAAGCTGAACTGAACTTGAGACGAGTCCCCAAGCTTTTCTAAAGACTCTGCCAAAAGTGCGATGTGAATTTGGACTCTCTATCGGACACAATAGTGATTGGTACTCCATGCAACCTAACTATCTACCTAAGGTACATCTCTGCAAGCTGATCCGTCGACTGACCGATTCTAAAAGGGACAAAATGAGCTACCTTGGTGAGCCTGTCGACTATAACCCAGATAGTATCCCTTCCGGTTGGGGATCTAAGTAATACAGTTACAAAATCCATGGTAATGTGCTCCTATTTCCATTCTAGGATCGGCAAAGGTTGAAGAAGTCGAGCCGGTCTCTGATGTTCAGCTTTAACTTGTTGGCAAAATAAACATCAAGAGACAAACCGGGCTATCTTCCTCTTCATACCATTCTACCAAAAATGCTGCCGGATATCACGATACCTCTTCGTACCGCCCAGATGAATCAAATACTGAAAACTGTGAGCTTCTGCCTTGATCTCCAGTCTGATATCACCACTGGGCACACGAAGATGCCTCCCATATCGAAGTGTACCATCCTCGTGGATACATAACTCTGGTCTTCGTCCTTCTATATATTCTGTCCTAAGCCGCTGAAGCTTAGAATCTACTGACTGAGCTAACTTGATCCTCTCAACTATACTGGACTGAACATGCATACTGGCCATCAATGCCACACTGGTGGGAAGGACAACTTCTATACCCATCTTCTGAAGATCTGCTAACAACTCTGGTTGTGCGGTTAGAAAGTAAACTCCGGCTCTTCTGCTTAATGCATCTGCAACAACGTTGGCCTTCCCAGGATGATACTGCAGGTTAATGTCACAATCCACAAGTAGCTCTAGCCATCTCCTCTGACGCATGTTAAGACCCTTCTGGGTGAACACATACTTCAGGCTCTTGCGGTCGGTGAAAATCTTCACCCTATCTCCATACAAATAATGCCTCCACAGCTTAAGTGCAAACACTACTGCTGCCAGCTCCAAGTCGTGGGTCGGGTAATTTCTCTCATGATCATGAAGTTGACGTGACGCATAAGGTAATAACAAAGTAGACGTGACGCATAAGCTATTACCTTCCCATGCTGTATCAAAACACATCCTAAACCTCTGCCTGAAGCATCACAATATACTGAGAATCACCCGGTCCCATCTGGAAGCATGAGAATAGGTGCCGTCATCAAGCCTCGCTTTAACTTCTCAAATGAATCCTGACATTCTGCTGTCCAAGCAAGCTGCACATCCTTGCAGGTCAACTGGGTCATAGGTGCTGAAATCTGAGCAAAGTCCAAAACAAATCGTCGGCAGTAGCCGGCTAAGCCAAGAAAACTGTGAACTTCCGCAAGTGTGCTGGGTACTGGCCATGTCTCGATAGCCACGATCTTCTGGGGATCCACTTCCAGTCCACCTCTGGTGATGATATGACCCAAATATGAAATACGATCGAGCCAGAACTCGTATTTACTGAACTTCGCATACAACTGGTGCTCTCTGAGAATCTGAAGGACAACCCTGAGATGCTACCCATGCTCCGCTTCACTCTTGCTGTAGACCAGGATGTCGTCTATGAGCACAATCACGAACTGATCCAAATAAGGCATAAAGATACAATTCATAAGGTCCATGAATACTGTCGGCGCATTGGTTGCTCCAAAGGGCATAACAAGAAACTCCCAATTCCCATACCTGGATCTAAATGCCATCTTCGGGATGTCCTACTCTCTGACTCTGATCTGGTGGTATCCTGACCGCAAGTCAACCTTCGAAAATATGGACGCCCCTTTGAGTTGATCAAATAAGTCATCTATCCTCGGGAGAGGATATCTGTTCTTGATTGTCACTAAGTTCAAGGTAAGATAGTCAACACATAATCTGGACGTACCATTCTTTTTTTTTTACAAGAAGCATCGGGGCTCCCCAAGGCGATCCACTAGCATGGATGAATCCCTTGGTCCTGAGTTCCTCAATCATCTTATACAAGATCTCCAATTCTGACGGCGCCATCCGGTAGACTCTCTCTGACACTGGTGCTGATCCGGAGATCAAGTCTATGGTGAACTCGATCTCTCTCTCTGGTGGCACACCTGGAAGCTCTTTGGGGAAAACATCGGGAAACTTTTCTACAATTCTGGGAAACTGGACTGCCGCCACTGTCATCCAAAATACTGGAGGAGAAGGCTCTATTCCGCATCGAAAAAATGAAAACTCTAGCTCACCAGGAATACTAAAAATAACCTTACCGATATGGCAATCTATTCTAGCATACTGGTCCCTCAACCAATCCATCCCTAAGACCACATCATAATCGGCCATCGGGAATTCTATCAACCTAGCAAGAAACTCTCTACCGCTAACTATGATCCGACACAAAGAAAATACTCTATCTACTCCTACAAGTCTGTTACCAGTAAGTATATTAAGCCTTACTGATAATGACTCAGGCTCCAGCCCTATCCTTGTCGTAAATCGTGCAGACAAATGAATGCGATGTACCAGAATCAAATAATGCTGATACATGGAAGGAGTTGACGAGAATAGTACCTGCCACTACCTCACCTGATGCTAACTTCTCCTCCACGGTTAAAGCCATCACTTGACCATGTCCACTGGGTGCTGGTCCCCTCTGCTGGAAACCTTTCTGGCGATTTTTGATCTGAGCTTGGACTTGTACATACTGTTGGGGGTTCTGCTGTTGAAATACTTGGGCATGAGGCGGTAAGGGCCTCGAAAACGGGTACTGCTGCTGCTGTTGAACTGGTACTGGGGTTGGCCCCCTAACCGAGGGACTAGAAAAGGTTGAGGAAGATGAACTCCCCCTATTCGGGCAGTTTCCAACCCTGTGGTCCGGTGCCCCACAAGCCAAGCACAAACCCTGTGCTCTGTGACATTCTGACACCTCGTGCCCTGGCTTCCCATAATGAGTGCAACCCATTGCGGAAGACTGCTTCTGCTGCTGCTGGGGATATACCGGGGTCGAATGCTGAATCGACACAACGGAAGCCGCCTGCCTCGGAGCTCCAATGGTCAAAGCCCTGGCTGCCGGGGCTGGTGCTGAAGACTGGTTCATCTGGCCGTGAGACCGCTTCCGACTTCCGGTCCGGCCCACAATCCTCTGGAAGGTATACTCATGCCTCCTATCTGCTCTCAATACTGCATCGAAGGTCTGATGCTCAAACTGCTCTACCGCCAGTAAAATCTCCAGGTGCAGTCCTTGCTGGAACCGCTGAGCTCTGTCGAACTCGGTCACCACCAAGGTGGGAGCAAGCTGACTAAGCCTAGAGAACTCGGTCGTATATCCATCAACCGTCATGCCCATCTGCTTTAAGTTCGTGAACCTCGTCAATAGATCATACCGAGCTACAACATCAAAATACTTGGTCTAAAATCTCTCACGGAATATTGTCCATGTAATAGGTGCCCTTAATCCAACGGCCTGCGCCGTCCACCAGCTGCGGGCTAGATCCAATAACTGCAGGCGCACCACGGCCACCTTCTCATCTTCTGGGGTCCTGGCTGCTTCTATAATAACTTTAGTATCCTGCAGCCAAGCATCTGCGACAATAGCAACTTCGCTACTACTGAAGAAGGGAGGGTTCAAGTGCTTGAAGCTGTTGGCCGCACTGTTACCTTGATGACTACCTCTGTTCAAAGCATCTTATACTGTCTGGTGCAATGCATCACCTCGACGATCTTGTGATGTAAGCAACTCCCTGATGAGTCCAACCAAGACTCCATCATCCTGTCATGCAGGCTGGGCTGGCTGTACTGGGGGTTCTGGATCTCCGGGAAGCATGACTCGAAAAGCTGTTCATGAGTGCTGAGCTTGATCCTCTTGTCGCGGGAGTACTCGTTGAGCTCCTTCCGGCTGATTGGCAGGTCCAGGAACAGTATCGCTGAAGAAGCTGACACAGCAAACAATAAGGAAGGACCAGGACAGATCAAAGATACAAGCATGTGATTAGGTCAAGATTTTAGGGATTTAGAGGATACGAGCAGAGAACAAGGACGAGTGCTGATTGAGACATCTATTCGGTAAACCCTCACATATCTTGATTCACAAGACCTGCATGGGCCACCACTTAAACCGTGTCACGTCCCAGAACTAGAATATTGGAGAGCGGGGGCGGACACAGCCAGCTACGTATATTGAAGTATAATCTACCTCGCTATACGATCACGGCTGTCTAGATACATAAGGGTTTAACTACAAGCCATCAGTCTTTTATGGTCATGAACAAGCCTATTGTCTCAATCTCAAACAAGTAAGTAAATGTTACAAGATGTTAAAGCACCAAATAAACAATAGTAACGTGTCCCATACATTACATATTTGGATGATCATGAAGCTAGTTGTACAAAAGGTGAGGACTAGCAAGAGTTTCAGTCATACATGATCAACCCTAGGATTTGTCAATCATGTTACAGCCCGTAGGCAGACAGTGAGTAAAGTTTCAAACGACCTAACACTTGCTCGGCGGCTAAACGTCTCAAAAGAATAATTTTACAATAGAGTGGGAGAGCCATAATAAAATCTACTTGTTGCCAGGGTTACGCCTGGTGGTCACCATCTGGCTGGAAGGTAGGGAGATCCTCTGGAGCTGCTCCGGTATCTGGCCATACAAAACTAGCTGGGTCAGATCCCAGAAAGAACAAGTGCCACAAGGGAGGCTTCACTTAAGAACTAAAACCAACAATTAGCACACGAACATAATTATATAATAAAAGACTAAAATTATAGAAAATTATGATGATATACGATAAGATAACCATGGGACTATTCAGATAACCAAGTTATAACCCTTAAACCAAACAAGGACCGGGATTGTAACCCTTCATCTGAATGGAACTTAGTTTTCCACCATTTATCGATAAAGTAAAAGCATAAGCAATCAGGTCCCGTAACAATCTTGTACAGGATTAGGACAAGACTAGACTGGGTTAGACTCCATCCAATCAATCACGGCCAAGCAATAAGTACGGCTTGATACGTTAACTAACTAGGGTTATCACAGGCCTATTTAGTAGCAAGATGCAATAAGATTGTTCCAACAGCCACAAGCCCTGCAGACCATCCAGGCTATCCGGACGCAAGTTAGGGGTTGAATTTATGTGGTTACATCGTCCAGGAAATGCATGTACCCTTAAGTTGCTTGAAGGGTGCAACACATGAAAGTGTGCTGGAAATATGACCTACTCGACGACAGGCTACAGATCCCAGGTGGGGCGCCCAAATAACGGGATTGCCTGTAGCTGGGAAATCTCTTCACGACTACTGGATTATTTCAGCTATTAGCCTTAGTCAATTTCAGTAGGTACCCTTGACTGTGGTACTCAGGGGTCCCTGTCCTAGACATGATGTAAGACAATACGGATTTATTTGTACAAACACAATCGTCCACAGTGTCCAGGTCATTCATTCTGGTCATGACATGCTAGCCGTCGTAACAATATTCAATATTTTCCATCATGCTTACTAGTCATGTCTTGTCATGTCAAGTCATGTCATGTCAGGTCATGTCAGTTACTTATCATACGATGCCACGTATAATTATCAGTCCAGTCGTGTCAATCAATTCAAGGTTATCAAGCTCATGACAAGAGGGTGTAAGCACAAAAGGTACACGGGTACGCATAGGGGCTCAAACCTCTACGCAAATGAAACTACGCTAGGCTAAGGGGCCCCGAGCATAAAATGGCTTTACGCGAGCAAGACCAAGGAAGGACCCCTCTACGCGAGCAGGCACTGCATGTGAGCGAAACTCTATGCACGCGAGCTCTACGCGAGACTCTACGCACGCAAGACTCTACGTACGCGAGACTCTACGCAAGCGGGAGACCCCTGCGTAGAGCTCGAATGAGCTCGACGTAGAACGGGTTACGTGGGCATGCTATGCGTGTGCATAAAAAAGGGAAACACTACGCGGGCACGTGAAAACGTGTACGTAAAGGAGGGAAAATGTTACGCTGGCACGTAAGAACGTGGACGTAAGGAAAGTCAATACGCAAGCACGTATGAACGTGTGCGTAAAGGACTCGTCTTCTCCCCAAGGCCGAGTCTTGCAGCCATGGAGACTCAAGAACTCAAGGAACCCCATCTCGGCCAAGACTTGATGAAATCCAGCCATTTAAAAGCCAAACTTGCATAAAATTGAAATTGCCACCACATGGAACTCTCTATTTCGAAAACAACCAAGTTCAGTAGATCAAAACCATGAAGATCAAAAATACTAAAACTTAGATCTACATGAAATGAACCATGAAAATTAAAAATGCTAAGTACTAAAGTGTCTTAGAATCTCGTGAGTAAGACAATGGAACAACAAAAATTGAGTTCCTCCATGAAGCAAGTTGCACTTGCCTACTGCGGATGGTCGGTAGAGGAATGGAGAAGAAGAAGAGAGTTATGAGGAATGAATGAGGAGAGAGAAGGGTTGTTGGGTTAATAAATAGGAGATGGTGGTAGGTAGGGGTTTGCATACTAACCCAAACCAAATCCAACCAGACCGAACCCAACCGAATTCGATGCATGCCCAAGCCAAAATTGACCACACGAGCCATGAAATGCCAACTAACTCATGCCAATGTAAAAAATCCCAAGACTAGCCAGCCAAGATAAGTCGAAATACGGGTCCGAGATACGTACACGTATACCAAAATACGCATAATAAAATCCGAAGGTGACATGCACAGTGGGTCCTGGACTTTATCATGGAAACCTGCATCTACGGTCTCTAAAGGTTCATCGGCAGGAACATCCTCTACAGCCTCAGTCAAATTAATGGTAGCCTTATTCCCATCAAGCACTTTTTTCACCCCCGATAAAGCTATCTTCCATAGAATAACCTTCAAAGAAGGTGTTGGCTGAAGTATAAAACACGCGTATAAACCCAACATATGCAGGCCATTCTCAAAGGTTACGGAGGGCATAATAAATACAGCCTTCATGCCTCTTATACTAAAATATCTTCATCCCCGAGCGCCATCAATCAAGTGCTCGAAGGCTTTAAGACAAGTTGTCGTATTTCCGACGTGCACCTAGTTATAACCAAATTAATGTACAAAGCGGCTTGGCAAGTATGGCTCTAAATAACTTTTAATCTCAAACCGGTACACCAGATGAGAAGGCCTAATCGTTTTCAACCATATAAAGGCCTCGGGAGATGGACGAGAACCAACAGGTTCTAAGTCGATGGAAGAAGCTGGTAAGTCCTTATATCCAGGTAGAGGAGTAATGGAGAAAAATTTCAAGTCTACGCCCATAATTAATGCTTTTCTGCAATCTAACAAGGACTCCACCTTCTATTTGGACTTCGCGAATCGACCAATGAAGTCCGCTGCCAGCGCTCCCGTAATGCCAAGAGAGGGTACATCAATGAAGGATGGTGTAGTAATAACCAGCCGAACAAATATGTGTACAACATCTCGGTGCGAGGAAAATCCTTCCGAGAGATAGGATTCTCCATCATGGTGTCCATAAAATTTTAGAGTCCTGCGTTCAGCCGACTTGTCATAGCGGATAATGTGTCTATCTAGTGCCTAAATACTAGACAAATAGCAGCAAATAGCACACCTCGATGAATTCGATCAACGGTATTGGCTCCCAAAATTATAAACCATCGTAGCCACAAAGAAAGGAAGCCTGCTAGAGTGGCCGCATGTAGCGAAGATTACAATCACTCAAGCTTACTTTTCTCTCTTATTATAAGTCACTCAACTCTCTCTCTCTCTCTCTCTCATCTCTCAATACAGTTGACGAGCCAGCGGATGCTTCAGATAGACAATGTCCATATATTATGTCCCATATAAGTCCAGACTCCATACGACAGTACGCCTCAAAATGCCAAGAAACTCTATGCTTCGATGTATCTAAGCAAGCTCCGTGCCAACAAGCTTCTACCTGAGCCTGCACATAACCACTGTGTGGGCCTCAGTACTCAACTGTACTGGTGGTGTGAGCTCCTCGCCCACCCATACAAAACTGACACATTCATTTACTTTGTGCAATATAATCTCTTATGATTGTCTTTCTATTCTTGCCTTAAGATCGATTTTAGGACATACACGCCTGGCCTATTTGTGTTTCTAGACCATTACTGTGCTATTGTACCGATAACTTCCATATTCTTACTTCTATACCATTCTTGTGCTTGCAACATCAGCGTGTCAACTCGTGCTTGCCTTATGGCCCATACTTTGGGACGTAGCAACATGATTCGTGTCATCGACTTGGTCCGTGACTCAACATCGAGGCCGTGCCTTGTAACTTAGCATGACTTAACCAAACTTGCCTTATGGCCTTTCTTCACTTAACTTAAAACAACTCAAGTCTAACTTATGCAACTCTATGCCAATGATTTAATACTCGATGCCACATTTTGTGCCGAAGCACGCGTCTTTTCTATAGCCAAATCTTAGGCTTCTTAAGACTTGTATTACAACCGTGCATACCATCTTTATCCTTTTCGTGTCGTACTTGTACTTTCTTTTATTCAACCGACATCATGCATGCAGATTGTCGCTCAGAATGCCAACTTATCCATATGAAAGGTCACTAACAATTCAAGCCATCTTGGACATGTAGGTGGTACAAACAAGACCCTTGCAGCTAAGGGTGGCTAGCCCTGCTCAAGTCCTCGAATCACTGACGGCATGTTCTTGCCTAACTACCTTGCTTCCTTCTAGGGCCGATACGGTCATGTAGCCCCAGGCTATCGAATCGAGGGCGCAAAACCTTGTCGACAAGTTGTCCATGACCACGTACCTATGAGAACTTCTAGACTCGACGTAAATGCATTGCCTGACCATCACAACTTAGTTTTCTTGCTTTAGTTCTTTTACTTTTCATACTTCTTTTACAGAGCCCAAACCAGGGTTGCCTCAGTGATTTACCTACAGTCCCGATATATTTATCCTCGGCAACTGACCTACAGTCCCGACATATTTCTTTTCGGCGACTGACCTACAGTCCCGACATGGTTTCAGTGTTTCCATACTCTTATTCTCAACTCATCAATGGCTAATTAATAGCCTTCAAGCATAACTTGAACAAAACGTGTTCAT
Organism: Iris pallida; assembly: GCA_029216955.1. NCBI lineage: Eukaryota > Viridiplantae > Streptophyta > Magnoliopsida > Asparagales > Iridaceae > Iris > Iris pallida. Next base: position 1,234,417 of record JANAVB010011397.1, on the reverse strand, counting down.
CATGTGACATAGACCGTGGCTAATTTTTTATTGAACCAACTGTGGCTCATGCCTTAAAGCAACTTGTGTTCTGTGCGACACTACCGCCCAAGTCATACTTTATATGACGAGCCTTGAGATCGTCGGACTAGATGACTTAACAATCGCAGAAAGCGTGGGACGATGCATAGAATGACTTCGATAAGCCGATATAACTTTTGTCTAACTCAACTGTGCAACAACTTAACTGTTGGGATGAGCAAAGGCTATTCCAAGCCTTGCATCGTAGAAATATGCACTAAGACTTAAGGGACACTTTGGATATCCCAAGTTTCAAACAATAGGACCGTTCATGCTTTATCAAGCATTTATACATGTGACGCCTATGACTTAGGCTAAGTTCATAACTTCATGGCAACTTAAACCAACTTTTCTTCTCCCAAGCTACGGGACGAAGGATTGAGTGTCATTTTGAAAGCACATCGTGCAACACTTCTAAGACGACCATGGGACCTTTCCATATTCTTACTTAGTCTAACCTAACTTGGGATTATTCCCTTAGCTATGTGGTTTCATCTCTTTTATTATCAAGCCTACATCTGCAGTTGAAATTTTTCATTTTATTAGTGTGAAGGCCAAGCTGAGGCAAGTTCACCGAAGCCACCCACCTGAGCGAAGGGTCGCCTCGGCCGAGCGAAACTTCGAGCAGGCCGTTACATAGCTAAGTCCGAACATCGTTGGCGTTTTGATTCCTCCGATTGAGCCGAGTGGAATGGGGCATTACAGTACAGAGAGTCTGTTCCAGCGTATGATATTCGGGTTCATCAAACCCATCAGTTTCTTAGATGTGCTAGGAGAATATGTCTCAGCCGGTACGCAGCTTGGCTTCAAACCTCTCAAGTGCCTACTATATTTCTCAGAAGCATAGAAGAATATGTCTCACCTGTGGACTCCAAACTTTTGACATATCATTCCAACCCTACCTCGTTGAAAGGGAGGCCAATCCCATGACTTCTTCCTCGGGTAGCTGGTATGGGCATACAGGGATAGGGACAAGTTCCTTATCATATCAGGGAGATGTACTAATTTGTTCCCTCTTAAGAATACTCTAGACTCTTTCTTTGACTTTGGTAGAGAGTCTGCATCTGTGGCTTCTCCGAAAAGGAAAGGTGGCTTCTTGTGCGGAGTCTCATCCGCAGTCAGAAAAGGGGTGCCGTTCATTAGGCACAGTAGATCCCTATCTTCTTGGGTTTCCAAAAGAGTTCGTCTAGAAGTTAGCCCATCATACTACAGAAACTTGACATACAAAAGATCCTCTTAGTACTCTGACACCCGAAAAGCGGAGGCCAATACTTCAACATAAGGGTCTTCCCTCAGATCAACTGCAAAAGAAAACAAAGAGTTAGAATCATGAAAGATTGTACTTATAAAATTAATTAAGAACTCTTATGTGATTATTTAATTGTGCTAATCATGAATGGCACATAGCACATGGGGACAGTCCTTAGTTCGGACAGACAAATATGACAGTTCTCAGTTCAGTTCACAGTTTGTGCATATCATTGGATAGTTAATGATTGGCACATGCATCATATCTGATTTAATTTGTACAGTAGGACAATACGCACATGATCTCAAATCATGGTACATGGCATATGGTATGATAAGAATGCATAATTCATGATTTAGGCCAACACTCTGAAAGAGACGGCACGTTTTGAAAATAGTTCATGTGTTGATCAACACTCTGAAAGAGGCAGTCGACGTTGGCTTTAATTGCGTCAAGCGTGAATGGCATGAGTGTACTATTTGTCTTCCCCGATCGGTTTTCTCACCTTCAAGGGTGGGGTTGGCTTCCTCGCCTCTCACCGACGGTGCTACATACTACGGCACCATTAACGTCGGCACATGCGACGTGGCTCCGACCGTCTTCTTTTTTTTCTCGGTTGCGGTTCTCTTAGGCGCCATTTAGTCAGAAAGCTTCGGGAACATGGGAGCCAGAAGACGATGAAGAGATTTCGAGAGATAGAAAATTCTGAAAAGAACTTTCTCTCTCAGTTTCAAGAGCTATTTATAGCCAAAACTTAAATGTAACAGCTGTGCAAATTGCACGTGAGACACGGGTAGGTAGAGATTTGGTGCGCCAAACGTGCAAGGTTTCTTCTTATTCAAAGTATTTCAAATTTTAAATTTTTTGAAATTTTGAAACTTTGAAGGGGGTCTGGTAGAAGCTCAAAATATATCAAATATTGCAATGCGCCATTCGTAGATAGCGCCAGATCGTATTTACCAAATGGCACAGATAATCAGATGGCGTACCTTCTCAAATGGTGCTGAGCATTGGCCACGTGGCAAGTCCGTTTGAGAAGCCAAACATCTATCATTATGACTGACAATACGTTAATCAAAAAAAATCTCTTTAAATCCCGAGCATGTGGCGCTCAAAAAAATCAGTCAAAGTCATTGTTATCATTTTTGTCGTTTACTCTGCACCTTGTATGGTTGGCATGAAGTAATCAATATTCCACAGTTTCAAGATGCCTATCACTTTTTCATAAATGGCGCCCAAGAATAGTATGCGCTATTCATCAATAGCACGCACCAAACAATCAACTATCATCTAGAAGCAGATGACGTGGCACGCATCTCGTTAATCTTAAAGAAAATACACGTGACACAGTCCACGACCAAGCGCATCTCTCTCACAGAGTGCCATGTGTCACATGCAGTTAAGCCAACCGTTCATGCATATGGATGATGGTGTGCCAACCAGCGTCATGTGCCAATCAGGATAACTACTTAATGGTTATCCCAAAACTCTATAAATAGAGTTCAAAATCATTCCTTCAGAACCACTAATGATCATCGGTTCTTGACAAGAATTCTCGACAATTCTTCGTCTCTCCGGCGGCAAGGTTCAAGGCTTTCTCCTCCGACATCGCATCGTCGAAGGGGTAAAGTGATCATTTTCTGATCAGATTTCTATAGTTGTACTTCTCCAGGATCTTTCTTTCTTAGTTTGTAATCTTGTTTTCTTGAAAAACTTTTGTTTTTGCAAAAAATATTATATATATATATATATATATATTTTATATATATATATAATTATATATATATATATATATATATATATATATATATATATATATATATATATATACATACATATAAAAAATATATATATATATATACATACATATAAAAAATATATATATATATATACATACATATAAAAAAATATATATATATATACATACATATATATTATGCATTATTTAAGGCTGAGCTATAACAGAGTTAAATAAGAAACGTGCATAATTGTAGAAGCATGGAAAAGATGGAGTTTATGCTGATCATCACTCCATGCGGCTAAGTGGACTTGAGCCGCAGAAGCAAGGCTCTCGAAGATCCCATGCGGCCAAGTGAAACAAAGCCGCAGAAGGAATGTTCCTGGAGACCCCATGCGGCTAAGTAGACTCAAGCCGCAGAGGGAAGGCTCTCGAAGATCCCATGCGGCCAAGAGAAACCAAGCTGCAGAGGGAAGGCTCTCGAAGATCCCATACGGCCAAGTGAAACCAAGCCGCAGAAGGAATGCTCCTGGAGACCCTATGCGTCTAAGAAGACTCGAGCCGCAGAAGCAAGGCTCTCGAAGACCCCATGCAGCTAAGTAGACTCAAGCCGCAGAGGGAAGGCTCTAGAAGATCCCTTGCGGCCAAGAGAAACCAAGCCGCAGAGGGAAGGCTCTCGAACCTCCCATACGGCCAAGTGAAACCAAGCCGCAGAAAGAATGCCCCCGAAGGTCCCATGCGGCCAAGCGAAGCCGAGCAGCAGAAGAAAGGCTCCTAAGGCCACTATGCGGCCAAAATGATTCTGGCTCTACTTTGTGGGGGGGGGACACGTGGCAAGTTGACCAACTCTCAACCACCCAGATTTGCTACAACAGAGAAATCTCATCAACCCCCACCAGCTGGCAGCCCAAGATCGAGTCTTCGTGTGCTGTTACAGACACATGGCCACGTGGCCCTTTATGCGGCCCAAAATCTGCTTTATGCAGGAATCACTATAAATAGCAGGGTACCACACCCATTCTAAAGGTTGGCAATCAAAGGCTGACAAATTTCTTCAAGTTTAAAGACTGTGTCCGATAGTCCAAGGAGTAAGGCAAAGTTGTTATACTTTTTCGAGCCTCCATCGTCTCCCCCCAGAATAAAAAAAACAATTGTGCTTAGATTGTTTCCTAGGATTTCTTTCTAGGCTCTCTTTTGTACTTTCAAAGTTTGCAATCAAATCAAGTTTCTCTATCATTCTTGTTTTGATATTTAATGGCAAACACGATGGCGACTCTACTAGGGACTTCTTCTCCTCTGATAAAAAGTTGGTGATGCAATCCGACGCATCCAAGCTCGGCTATACGCAACAAATGCTTGTGGTTCATTTTGACCAACAAGCATTCGTAGAAATGCTCTCTGAAGGGAGCACCAGATCATCACAGAAGCGAGCCAACCCGAAGAGAACCCGCACGATGTCGAAGCACAAAACTGCTGTCCCTCGCCAGGTTCTCGAAGAAGCTCCTTCTGTGGCCCAAGACGGTGATCAAATATCTCCTGCGACCTGGCTTCAGACCGCAGAGAACCCCATTATCCCCAAATCCAGCAGAGGAAAATACTACGATGCTGAGCTTTTGGGGGCACAAGGGAAATCCATACGGACGAAGAAGAGGTCGCATAAGAAAAATGGACAGTCTGCATATGCGGCAGCCAACTCTGGCTGCAGGCAGATGGCTTATGCAGTAGCCAAGCCTGACCGCAGACAGGCTGTCCCATACGGCCCTATCAGAAGCTCTTTTTTCGACCATCTCTCATGCGGATCCGACCTCGTGCGGCCCATTGAGAATGTGGAATGTTCCAATTTGGACTCTTCTTACTATGCGCCTACGGGTGCTAAGTCGAAGAAGTCTAGGACAGTGCATGCCCAACAAGCCCAGTCAACTGTCCAAGTTGCTGACCGTCTGCGGGTACCATTAACTGTTATACGGGCTCCTGATGGAAAACTGTACAGAACCACCCGCGTCCAGCCCCCTGGGCAAACGGACGGGGTGGGTCTCAAAAGTCTTCCAATTATGAGTGAAAACAGGTGCTTTTACTAGCCTCGGATCAGGGAGCAAACATGATACTTACGTACCCGTGTGCTCGGGATACCAGAGTCCATAAATTGGATACAAAGGTAGATCAATTTGCTATCGACTTACGAGAGGTGATTACTCACAAACGCAAGGATAGAGAAACAAACTTGGCATGTGATGAGTCCTTTTTAGGACATCATGGCACCCAAGTCATCATCAATTATTGCGACAACAAACGGCAGCACCTGAAGATTGGCAGTCCGTTTTCCAACGATTGCACCAGCCAGCACCTGTCCGATGATAAGTCGAGAAACAGGTACAAATTTCAGGAGACGAGGAATTTCCTTTCGCCTTCTGTAATTCAACTCGAAAGGTTTCTGTCGCCAAGGGAGGAAAGAAGACAGGCTCCTCCAGTCCGGCAATCTCAGCCAGCATTGCAAGAAAACTTTCATTTGGAGGATTGCCGCCGACAACCACAGGGGGTGTCTACCTAGGCACCCGTTCCAGAAAGACACTTCCAAGTGCATCCTCGAGTTCCCTGGGGTGAACGAAGCTGGGGGTGGTAGTCCTCTGAACATATGCAACAACCCGGTATTCTAAGAGGATACACAGAGGGTAGCAATCTACTGGAATTATGCAACAGACATGGATGTCCCCATGGGTGACCACCTTCGCCAAGATGATGCAGCTTCCTGCACAGGGGGTGTCACCCTTTCAGAATCCGAGGAGGAGGACATTCTGACATTTCCCGACGATTTTACTGTATGGGAGTATGACACGGAGAGCACCTCTTCTACGGTCCCTTCTACGTCTACACATGTGTGGACAGTCTTTATGGCCGGCGATGATCATAAAGGACCTACTGATCAACAACGCCTAGAAGTACTTGAAGCCATGCTCCTATCTTTGGTCAAGTTAGTAGACAAAATAAAAGCTGCCTTGCCGATTCAACCGGCAAGGACGCCTGGACAAACCAGCTTGGGACCCGCAGTCAACATGGACTACAACATGACCGTTCCTACTTTGGGTAATAATCCTCTAGGAGCAGCAGACAAAGCCAGGGAGGCTAGGAGGGAAGTCCAGGAGCTTCGAGCAATGTTCAATGCCCGAGACTCCTCCCGGGACCTCAGAATACGGCGGCCATATCCCGTTGCATGGAGAGATGTTCCTTTTTTCTACGGTACAAACTGTTTCACTTTGATTCATATGACGAAAAGGCCTCTGCTAGCCGGTACATGACTTATTTTGAGGTCACAACAGACCACTTGTCGTATTGTGATGCCATCCTCACACGATTATTTATCGGATCCTTGGAAGGGATCGCGTTCGACTGGTACCGCAACCTCCCGGACAACTGCATCCATTCCTTTGATGGCTTCAAATACATGTTCCTGGAAAGGTTCTACAAAGTGGGACATGATATGACGAGGTCGTCTCTCATGGACGTCCTTCAGGGAGAAAAGGAGCTAACGAGAAACTACATCGAGCGGTTCTGCTAAATTGCGATGAGATTGCCCCAAGGCAATCCCGAAAGCTCCTTGATTAAAATCAGCCAGAAGAACTTGCTCCCCACAATTAGCCTCTGGATGGGCAAAGATTAATTCAGGGACTGGACGACCTTCATCATAAGCGCTACAAATACGGAGGCAAAGTTAAAGAAGGCTCGCCAACTGGGATTACACATCCCAGATGGAGAGGACAAAGGCAAACGTCCTTGTACCACCACCAATAACAACAACAGTGGCGGCACCCCCAATAACCGGGACACCAGAGGCAAACAGGCCACGGTTGCTGGTACAACCAAAAAGCTTAAAGAAAAACAAGCAGAAGTTCTGAAGCCCAAGGAGATGACATATTCCTTTGAAGATAGCCATGTCAAACCTATCTTCGATATGCTCCTGAAGGCAGGTAGGATCCGACTCCGTGATGTAGAGTGCGAGCCTCGACCAGCAGAGATTGAGGATCTGAAGTATTGTCACCTCCACCGCTATGTCTACCACCCTACGCAGGAGTGCTTCACATTAAAGCGGTACATCCAGAACCTTATCAACTCTAATGCTCTGTCACTAGATTTCGAAGAGGTTACTGTAGCTACGAACATGGTATCAGTTCAGTTCGGTGGCATCCCCCAAACAAAAACTCAAAATGGGGTAATACCTGTTCCCCGAGCAACGATGGAGGTCACTAATTTTCTACCTGTCCGGGACCAGACGGCTGGGTTGGTGCCTCTCACCATGTCACGAGGAGAGGTCATGTGGGTGCACCCAGACCTAGTGCCCGAAGTTACCCAGGCGGTGTCATCTTCAACCAACAAAAAGAAGGGAAGAAAGTCCAGATCCTGCCATATAATCTCAGCCGAAGCTGAGGAGGCGGAGGTCGTTGTTACCCGGTCTGGTGCACAATTCCAGCCCAATCTGGGTAATTCAGTTGAAGACCCCCAACCGATAACGCTGTCTGCTACTGATGTTCCGGGGCCATCTCAGCCCCCATCGGCGGACAGATCCAAGCCGAAGGAAACCCGCTTCGACAGGCCGCTCCGGAAGGATGCACCTCAAGGGCTGGAGAGACCTTACAACTTTGATATATTAGCACAACTGGCTAATATGCAGGCAAAGTTGTCGTTATACGAGCTCTTAAGGCTCTCTAAGGATCTTCGTGTCGTATTGAGCGAAGCGCTCAAGAATGCTGACGCCTACTTGGCCCAGGTCAAGCCTACAGGGGAAGACTCGTCAGCAGATCTCCAGGGCAGCAACTGTGCAGATGCAATACCTAATATCGTATTTACCCTACAGGACATGTTAATCAAGACTAACTTGCATGATTGCCCCTTGTACTACACTGGATACATAGGCGACATCAAGGTGGATCGGATGCACATCGATCCTGGTTCGTCAATAAGCATCATCCCGAAAAGCTTGCTTCAACTCCTGGGCATCCCTATGCACCGGCTAGTGGCGACCAACACTGCCATTAGCGGTTTCAACTCGGAAAGGAGCTATCCCCTGGAAAAGAACCGCTTGAAATGTCATATCGGCGACCTGAAGACGGAGGTTACCTGCTATGTCGTAGACGAAGATATGTCCTATAATATCCTCTTAGGGCGTCAGTGGATACATGACTATATGATTGTGCTGTCCATGCTCCACCAGTGCTTCAAGTATGTCAGTAAGCATGGCCTCGTAAAGACGAAATTTGTCGACATCGATCCCTTCAAAGGGGTTGAGTCTTACTATTCTTCTGAGACTTGTCTATATGAGGCATCCAAAAAGCACATAACTGACAAACTGGAGACCATAACAGGGTCAGAGAAACCTCTGAAAATCTATCTCCAGGCCCGTAAATCGGGCAAAGCCGTACCCTTGTCGCAACTTTGTATAAAGATGAGCCCGGTTCCCTCGCCCCAGCTGCGCAGTTGGAACCAATGGTCATCAGACTCCCGAGGTCTAGCCAGGAGCCAAAGCCCGTCATGGAGCCGATGATGATCCGATTGCCAAAATTCAATCAAAGGTGATTAGAAGATACGAGGTCCTCTGTGTGGCCGATGGTGATCCGATTGCCGAAATCCAATCAAAGGCGATCAGAAGACGCAAAGTCCTCTGTCGAGCTGATGGTTATCCGCCTCCCTAAGACAAGCCAGCAGCCAAGTGTTGATCCAAGGCCCTTAGGTAAGCCGATGCCACAAGAAGAACCCTTGGTGGTCAAGCTGCCCAAGACATCATCCTAACCTCCGGTCACGCATGGGGTAGCTGAAGAGGAGGTAGAACTCGCAAAATATCTGGTTGCACAGGTTGATAGTCTCTTTTCTGATGATGTAATCCCTGTAGACAAAATTCCTTATTTCATCAATAAGAGGCTACCTTTGAACTGCCCTGAGTGCAATCTGATGTATGTTGTGTAGCACGGTCTGGACATTAACCTGCACACACAAGTGACAACCGTCCATACCGCAAACCGACTTACTTCCATTAGAGGTGCCTACTTTCTAGTCCCAGGCAGAAGAAAAGGGGATCACACGATCATCTTTGGCCGAAAAGAAGGTCCTTAACCTTTCATGCTAGAAGAGTTTGATCTCGAACCCGACACTGGAAGATTGTCGCTCTTCCTATATAGTTTTTGAGCTAAGTACTTCATGCAAAAGTAAGGGTATGACATGGCGACTACCCCAGGTCTGAATTACCGCAGCGGCCGACGATCGCCTCTGCAGCAGTCAGCCCCGGCTGGGAAACCTCGGGATTATTACAGCAAGTCCAGACATGGTCTCGGTTATTTTACACCAGCAACAACGCCCGAGCGCTCCGATGAGGAATGTGAGTGACATTCTCACTCATCCGAATCACCTATATGAAATTTCGATGACAGCATCAAAAATATATTCAGGCAGACTTTGTCTGCCAACATGGCATCCGCTGACATTGAAGAGGAAGACGAAGATCTACTTGAACCTCTTGAATTGGAGCTATGGGTCCAACAACTGGACGTACAATGGGAGAAGCGCTTTGAACAATGAGACCCTCCTACTGAAGACGAGGTCATGCAAGTTGACCTCGACGACGAATCCTCTCCAAAGCTGATCTTCGTCAGTAAAAGCCTGACGGATGATGAGCGGGAGTCGCTATTGCAACTCGTCAAAGAATATATCGACGTCTTCGCTTGGAGCTATAAAGACATGCCAGGACTAAACCCTGAGATCGTACCTCATAAGCTCAATATTCATCCGGATGCAAAACCAGTCAAACAACAACAACGGCGGTTCCGTCCAGACATCATGAGCTCCATCGAAGCGAAATTAAATAAGCTTATAGCTAGTAGTTTCATCCACGAGGAGTAACACCCAGACGGGATAGCTAATATAGTACCAGCCATCAAGAAGAACGGAAAGATCCGAATCTGTATCGTCTTTCGCAATCTGAATACGGCATGTCCTAAGGATGAATTTCCTCTTCCGATCACCGACATAATGATCGATAATACGTGTAGCCTCTAGCGCATGTCCTTTATGGACGGCTTTTCAGGATACAATCAAATTAAAATGTCTTCTGGCGATGAGAAGCATACGTCATTTCGAACACTGATCGGCGTATATTGTTACACAGTCATGCCCTTCGGCCTAAAGAATGTCGGTACTACATATCAACGAGCATGAGTGTCATCTTCAGATATCACTTGCGCAAGACGGTGGAGTGTTACGTTGACGACATCGCCGTTAAAAGCTGCTCCAAGGATGATCACTTACACGATTTAAGGACAGTGTTCGACCTTATACGAGCGCACAATCTGAAGATGAATCCAACAAAGTCCTTCTTAGGCGTGTCCAGCAGGAAATTCTTGGGCTTTGTCATTGCTTCCCAGGGTATTCATATAGACCCCGATAAAACAAAAGCAATCCTGGAGATGTGTCCACCAAGGAACCTCCGCGAATTCCGAGGCCTTCAGGGAAGACTAGCCTACATCAGGAGGTTCATATCTAACCTCTCAGGGCGATGTCAACCATTCACACAACTAATGAAAAAAGGCATCTCTTTCGTATGGAATGAAGAATGTCAACGCGCCTTTGATGACATTAAGGAATACCTGTCGAATCTGCCAGTTCTGGTAGCCCCGGTCACCGGAAAGCCCTTCCTGCTCTATGTACGGGCAATGGAACACTCCCTCGATGCCTTGCTAGCATAGAATAATGACACAGGGCACGAACAAGCCATCTATTACCTTGGCCGAATGATGGTGGGGCCGAAGCATAGGAACACCGCCGTGGAGAAGGAATGTCTTGTCTTGGTGTTCGCCATTCAGAAAACACGATACTATGTGACAGGGCTGACCATCCATGTTGTCTCACGAGAAAACCCCCTCAGGGTTCTCATGACCAAGCCAGGCGCACTCAGTTCTTGTCTAGCCACCTGAGCGATACTGTTATCCCCCTAAGACATGGTTTTCGTTCCACCGAAGGATGTCAAAGGTCAAGCCTTGGCCGACTTCTTAGCAGCCCATCCAGGCTCAGAAACAGCCATAATCTATAAAAAAAATCCCAGATGAAGTCGTTAACTCAAATATGACTTCACATGATGCCGTTTGGCGAATGTTCTTCGACGGTGCTTCAAAAACGGGGCCCCAAGGTGATATCGTCGCTGGAGTCGGGATAGTATTAATTTTTTCCTTTGGATTGGTAGTCAATCGGGCATATTCTCTCACAGAACCCTGTTCAAACAATGTAGCTGAATATAATGCTCTGGTCATCGGGCTTCAACTCTCAAAGGAAGTGGGGGTCGAATACCTAGAAGCGTATGGCGATTCGTAGTTGATTGTTAATCAAATCCGAGGCTCATACGAGGTCCACAACGAAGACCTGATTCTTTATCATCAGACGGCGATTGCCATCATTTCAACCTTGGAGGGGTTCTTTATAGAGCATGTTCCTAGGCTCCAAAATATTGAATCCGATGCCCTAGCAGGCCTCGCCGCTTCCTTGGCGATGCCAAACCATGCTCATCATTTAGTTGACGTAATAGGCCATGAGCTGGTATGTCCCAAAAACAACGTTCAACCAGGTACGAGTTACTCCGCCCAGATAACCAATGACGTACAAGACTGGAGACTTCCGTTCATCGACTTTGCAGTCTACAAAATTCTGCCAGAGAATATGAAAGAAGCAACTTCAAACAGAAGGCGTTCTCTCGGATTCTTCTATGATACAGAAACAAAAATGCTATATCGATGATCCTACGACGGACTACTGCTACACTACCTATCAAATACAGAAGCCAAAAAAGTCCTACATGAGGCTCACGATGGCGTTTGCAGGGCTCATCAACCTGGCCCAAAGTTGCAGGATCGTCTCCGCCGGATGGGTTATTACTGGCCTACGATGATAGCAGATGCTGTCGATTATGCAAAGAAGTACAAGGCTTGTCAGATCGGTGCAGACTTTATACATCTGCCATCCGAATTCTTGCACCCAACAGTGGCCTCTTGGCCATTTGAAGCATGGGGAATGGACATCATTGGCCCAATCACCCTGCCGTCGTCTAGGGGACACCGGTTTATATTTGCAATCACCTACTACTTCTCCAAATGGGCAAAAGTTGTTCCGCTTGGAGAGGTAAAGACGACAAACATGATTAGTTTCATAAAACATCACATCATCTACCGTTTTGGACTGCCCTGGCGAATCATTCATGACAATGATCCGTTGTTCGCAAGCTATGCTTTCTATCGATTCTGTGACACGAATCGGATTCAGAATGTGGCTTCAACGGCATACAACCCATCAGCTAATGGTCTGGCTGAAGCTTTTAACAAGACCATAATCAAGCTTCTCAAAAAGTTTGTGTCTTCAAACAAGCACGACTGGAATAAAAAGTTGGGTGAAAACTTATAGGCGTACCGCAGTACAATTCGGACGGCTACAAGAAATACACCATTCTCTCTGGTTTACGGGAGCAAGGCAGTTCTTCCATTGGAGACCCAGATCCCCTCACTCTGCGTGGCCCTTACTTATCGGTTGACGACGGACAATAACTATCACCGACGGCTACAAGAATTGGAAGTCTTAGATGAGAAGCATTTGCAAGCTCAACAAAACATCGAGCTCTATCAAGCACGCATCTCTCGAGCCTTCAATAAGAAAGTCAAGCAAAGGATGTTCTAAGTAGGTGATCTCGTCTTGGCCGTTCGCAGATCGATGGTCATGACTCACAAAACCGCCGACAAATTCCAACCCAAATGGGAGGGTCCACTCATCGTCGAGACCGTATTCTCCAATGGTGCATACCGTCTCGCGAAACAGAATGGAGACTTGCTCATGATGCCCATAAACGGCAA
>JANAVB010011397.1:1196501-1216501 GCA_029216955.1 Iris pallida | reverse complement strand
CCACCCCCGCAGTTTCCTCCGTATTCTTCACCACCAGCACCCGTTCTGCCCCCAGCATCTGTCCTACCACCAGCACAAATTCCACATCCAGTACCAGCCATGCACCCGGCACCAGCGATGTATCCAGTATTTTCTATGCATCCAACGCCGACGATGTATCCAGCTCCTATTATGTATCCAACACCTGTTCTGCCTCCGCCACCTGCATTGGACAACGCTGCTCTCCTCAGAATCTTCCAGCAGCTCATCACTTCCCAGACGGAGCAGGCTAACACCTTTCGCGACACCTTGAGAGAGGCTCTCCAGACTAGAGATGCTCCACGATCGCGGCCTGGAACTTCCAAGAATATCATGGACCTTATGCCCAGGGAATTCGAAGGAACGGAAGGGATTCTCTACGCGGATAAGTAGTTAGAGAACGTAGATTGAATTCTTCGGATGACTTGAGTTCCTGAAGACCTGAAGATCGAGTCAGCTAGCATGCAGCTTTACGACATCATCCGCACATGGTATAGAGATGAGCCCCGATATACCACACCAGATGTGACTTTGGAAGAGTTCAAGGAGCTGTTCAAGACAAAGTTCTATCCCGAAGCAGCCTAAAAGGAGTTGGAGAACGAGTTCGAGAGCCTGGAATAGGGCAACCTCTCTATCGACGAGAACACCGTAGAGTTCTCCCACCTCAGTCGCTTCGCAGATACCTTGACCCCTGCAGCCAAAGCCAAGAAATTCAGAAAAGGGCTATCATATCAAATTCGTATAGCCATCGCCACCACCTAGGCAACAACCTACGAAAGAATCTTGAAGGTCGCACAGGCAGTAGAGAAAGAACTGAAGCACAAGTGAAAGAGGGACAGAGACGCATACGGAAGAGGTAACAGCCAATCGGGATCGACGAAGCGATCCAATGCCCCAGAGAAGACCGCAGCACAGCAGTACCCTCAGTAGCCACGAGCAACCCCACATCAAGTCCAAGACGTCCCCATCTGCCAGTATTGCATGAAGAGAGGCCACGTACAAGAAAATTATCGTGGTTGGTTAGCTTTGTGTTGGACTTGTGGGTCCAACCAACATAGGTCTCGAAATTGTTCGAAGAGAAATGTGAGTGCCCCACCACTACCAACCTCACAAGGAGGGCAAGCTTTTTCCATGATTAGGGAGGATACGATAGCCCTACAAGGAGGAGCTGACGATAAATTCTAGTAGATTAAAGTAGTGGTATTTAATTGATAGTCCTGCATTAGACTTTAATTTGCGAGTACTTGAATCATTTTAATAGCAGAATATTTTAGACTATTTATTCTAGTAGATCTTAGCCTTATTGAATTTCGAGGACAAAATTATTTATAAGGTGTGTAGGATGTAAACCCCCATTTTGATTTTTTTAAGTATTTTTGACATGAGATAGTGATTTTGGATTTGCAGATATTATTAAATTAATTTCTAGAAGTTCATTATAGGGAATATGTATATCTATATAATAAGCTTAGCAATAGAAGGGAGTTTGTAAAATCGAATTATAGAGGGGCTTAGTAGAAGTTTTCAAATTCAAATTCTGAATCCTGGCCGACTCCTATAGATAACTCTGTTCGATTGAACAAGACCAAAGAGGGATTGCTCCAAAATCCTCAAACCCAATCCAAGGATCAATCCAAAACCAAAATTGAAATCCAATTCCTCTTCCTTATCCATCTACAGCCGACTACTTGAGACCCTGGCCCTGCAATCGAATTGAATCAAATTCAAATTCGATTCTCTCTTATATTCTTAGGAATAGCTTTCAATCCAGAAATCGATATATATATATGGATATAGGTTTCAGCCGACCCTCTCCACAAACCCTAGATTCTCATCTCCTTTCAACCGCAAGAGTAGTCGAACGAGAAGTCGGGAGCAGCCGAACTCAAAGAGGTAAATTCCTATTCTCTGAACTCTATTAATTCCTGTCAGTAATAGAAAGAAACTAGTAGTGTTTGTTTTAATGCCTAAAAGATGATATAGGATGTAATTCATGGTGTCAGCCATGGGAGGCGCCAGGATACTGCGACGAGTATCAGATAAATAAGTAGAAAGAGGGGTGTCCGCATGGACCTGGGTACATTCGAATAGAGGAATCTTGTAGCAGTAGTAAAGACCACTACAACCTGGATCAAATCACCTGAACAAAGGAGTATTTGAGAAGTCAATAGAGGAAATTAGAGGAATGCATCCCTTCCATTCTCTACTAGGAGAATTACCAATAATAAGAGCATTCCAAGGGGCTGTTTCTTCTCTAGCTCTCGATCAAAACCTTCCATGGTTAGCATATCCGGATAACACAACTGCCCATAGACTGTCCCTTGTTACCCAATAGGTATCGACTTGTGAAACTTACTTTTGTATCCGGATATTGGGGTATCAAGGAACTGTAGTACTAGAAACACAAAGTATAGGTAGTTAGTGGTTTGAGAAACTATAGGGATGTTAGTCCTGCATAGGAAGATGCAGGTGGCTACCTTTAATAGATTAGGGTGGGTCTCGAGATAAGGGACTGACACATTCAGATGTATCAGTAAACAAAAGCATGGAGGTCTCTTAGCCTAGCCTAGATAATAAGGATTGAGTTCATGTAGAAGATACCTTATGAGTAAAGTAAGGATTAGGATATAAAGGATATGTACCATGTAGTACTAGGACCAATAGGAGTCAATACATAGCTATACTGGAACTAAACAACAAGCAAGTAACCTCTGTTGACACATAGACCATATTGCAGGGTTCTGGACTATATTGTAGGGTAACGTTATGTACCTACCTCCTTATGGACGTGGGTTTACTTCAAACAAGGAACTAGTATGGCAGAAGCTAAGAAACTCTGTGTAACCACTGTGTTGCTAAGGGTGGCTTTGCATCCATATGGCAAGGTAGTGGATACACAGGGCCAGATATGTAACAAGCAGATGAAAGGAATTAATGTATACCCGAAAATAGCAACCTGGGTGAATCTAAGGAGTGTCAGGCAAGAAGGCTATACCAGAGAAAGGGCAGTAGCAGAGCAATGTCCTGGGTAGGCAAATTAGAAGTAGGCTATGAAGGCTATACCAGCCTTACACAACGGGCTCAATAGAGGCATAGAGATGTATGTACAGAGGTAACCAAAGGGTGGTAGTGATAGGCCAGTGAGGTTGATGTATCAGGATTGCACAGATACATCAGTGCATATCTGTACCAGCATATCTGTGAACTTCCTATGTAACTATTAGATATTGTAGAATGAATTTCTCTATGTTTCACTAGTTAATGCTCAGTGAACCCTTGGTATCCATTAGATTCTGCCATATGGGTCTTCCCTGTGATAAAGGGGTACTGACATATAAACTATTTTTGCATCAAGCTAATAATAGCATATGGGTTTTCCTTGTATCCTAGGGATGTTGACATATTAAGTTCCCTTTGTATACAATTTGGTACTGACAATTGAATTACCTCATTGTATCTAAAAGGTACAATTAACATCTAACAGATTCCTAGTACCTGGGAATGTAGTACCAGAGTAAGCTTATAGGCAATGCCTATGGGACCCTAATGAGGTTACTGCCCTAACTTATACAAAGACAAACCATGCCCTCACCTCTAGTAGGATGCATATGCATGCAGTTTGCCTTCCGTAGGGCAGGGTATTTACTAACATAGGATTTGAGGGAACATTGTAATAACCATAACATTATGTAGGTAGTAGCATTAACGCAAGAGTACACATGGCTTGAGCTATGTACTAGCAGACCTATGAATAGGTGCTTGTACAAATAGAGGGTCTGTAGCAAGATTGGGGTATCTGTAATTTAAAGACCATTAGTAAATTGGGTAATGGAGTGTGTTAGCATCAGGACATAAAAATAGCTAATCAAGGGAGTCTGAAGTTGGGTTCCTGTGTCAAAAATTTAAGTGAAGGGCAGATAATGCATAGACCTTGTGACAATTTAGCTTTTGTGCTACCTCATGACAAGGTCTTTAGATGGCAATAGTATTAATAAGAAGATACACCTGATACGTAAATGGACTGAAGTAGTTTTATACTGATATATATATATTAAATTGCATAAGGTATCAGTTTATACCTTACTGTATTATTTGTAAATGAGAAAAACTGAAGAAGATAACAGTTTATGGGAGTCCCAAGGAAAAGGACTGTTGTATACAGGGACAGATAGGTTGGGTGTCATGGAGATGGTAAAATGATATGACATGTTGATGGGGGTCACTGGTAAAGTTTAGTGCAACAAGAAAGAACAAGCGCTAGACTAAGATTAGAATTCACCCTTGGTAGGTTCCTGAGCACCCTATCAGTATAGGTAGGTTGCCATTACTTGTGTGAAGCAGATTTGGGCCACATAAATTTGCAAAACCAGTCTAACCCTTAGAATTTGGAATACATTTAGATACCCAGGAGTTGGATAGACATCCACCCATGTAGAATAATATAAGAAAACCCAAGTAACTGAGTTAAGTTACAGTAACTGTGTCCTTGATTCCAGTTAGAACTAAATCATAACAGGTAGTGTATGGCACAAGTGTATATTGGTATCTATAAAACAGAGGAAAATGGCAGTAGATACTCAATACCTGTTAGGTTTAGGGTGCAGGTATCATGGGGTAAGAGGGGGGAAAGTAGGAAAGATGAAATTAGTAAGCTAGGTCTAATGTCTTGTTGTCAATTATAGGTAGGTTGACTTTGAGTGCAAATCAACTATTGGCTATAAATATGTGTTCATTAAACAGGTTACTTGGTCCTTGATACAGATTGTAATCTGTATTCGCAGCTCAGGACCTAAGGCAAGTATACCTTGCCATTATTTATAACTTTATTTACATGCTCATTTTTGTTCATTATCCAGTTGTTGACATGCGTTTCTTCATTATTTTATAGTCCTTGTTTACAGTTAGTCTTGTAGCCATATTGGATATATTTTACACTTGTGCTTGGTCGAGTCGTATCCTAGAATGAATGCGCTATAGCTGAACTGCTATTTCCTATTTGTCATTTACTCAACCTGCGAGTCCACACTAGGGACGAGGGTTGACTATTTGTACTTGCGAGTCCATAATAGGGGCGAGGGTGATTGCATTGAACTAATCTGCGAGTCCATACTAGGGGCGAGGGTTAGTGATTAGTTTCAAACCTGCGAGTCCACACTAGGGGCGAGGGTTTGGTTATCCGTTGATCTCGTGTTCACTTGTTTTCTTCCAGCAGTTCATATATACGTAGTTGTTCATATTCGTGTATCAGTATTGCTTAGTCTTTTCCTGTTTTATTCTAGATTTTCTTCTTGCATGATAAACTGTTAGAAAGGCTTGTATATTATGTATCTCGCTAGTCCTCTGAGGACCTGATGATCTCTTCATGTTTAGCTGGGTTTGAGCCAGGTGCACACGAGCGGGTTTGAGCCAGTTTCAGACCACGGTACTACTGCAGTGAAGATGAATTTGATGTTTAGCCTAGTTTGACAAATTTTATTTTATTTTATGTCTTTACTTTATTTTCGTCTATTGGTAGTGGATTTGTATCCACCGGACGAGACTTGGATTCTTGATAGCTTGGAAATATTTTAGTTTATTTTATATTATTATCCAGTTTATTGATCTTAATTGTATATCTTACTATTATGTGAATGAGAACTAGATTGCCATGTTGGTTACAGATTTTTGTGACTTGTGTATATTAGACAACGGTCTACTGTCGATACTGTGGCGTAGGCTGGGCTTGGACACGCCTCGTATCCGAAAAGCGGGTGCGGGTCATGACATAACTTAACACCTCTACCCAACCCGGGATAAAATTACGGTGTTAAGACTACAGAACCTATCATGTCCATATTACCTCTGTTAGATTTTATTTCTAATATACTACCCGCACTACCAGTACGCAAAAGGGTAATAGGTCCACAAAAATCATTCTAATCTATTACCCGCACTACCAGTGCGCAAAAGGGTAATAGGTCCACAAAAATTATTCAAATCTATTACTCACGTCATAGACGCACAAAAAGGTAATATGTCACAAAAAATCCCCCAGTGGAATGTCCTCTACCAACCACAAATGTTGTATTAGGCCCTCTAGTACAAGCACCACAGATACCACAAATAAAGAATAAAGTGAATGTATTCTTTTATTCAAAATCAGTTACATTCATAGGACTACATCTCCAGCAGCAAAAAGAAAAAAAGAAAGAAATTCACTACTCATCAGCAACACATAGCACAGTGAGTATCACCTCAAGTGGTGCAGTAGGGCGGTCGATCTTCAATTTAGCCCGACGTTCAGCTGTTTAGTTCAGTTTGGCAGCACAATGCCTTCATCAAAAGGCAGTTTCGTAGCCCTCGAAAGGAGTCATGTTTTACTGCTGAGAAGCAAACAAGGCTGTTGAACCTTCGAGAATCCATACGGAGGAGGACAAATATAGCATGCTAAAAGCATCTATAAGCGTTAACTTTCTCCCCTCCATATTGCGGACGTACTAGGCCCGTTCCTCCAAGAGGCCATACCTTCAAAACAACATTCCTAGTGTTGCTTTTGCCTACTTGGAGAGCCGTGAAAATACAACTTTCACGATGACGCCTAACCACTGTCCGACTCTCTGATGTATAAAGGGTCTTCCTACCATCTGAGAAAAACCCTTCCGAAGCATGGAGAGTTCTGAGCTATCTGATGTGCATGTCAAAATGTTGCATCTTCACCATATCTAAAATCGTCGATACCGGTCCTGGAGAAATTTGCTAGCCAGATCCCTATAAAATATAAAAAAGGAAAAAGAGGTTAGCAGTCAGAAGAAAACAAAGTGAATGGGTTTCTGTTTAGTTCATGCGGCCCAGTCACAATAGGACACACGTGACCCAGATCAGGGGAGAGCTCATGCGGCTCAATCGTATGGAATCTATATGGCTCAATCCATGCGGACCAGTCACACAGAGCATATGCGGCACATGCCCCATGAAGGCCAACTCTGTACTAAAGGCATCGAAGCCGTGGCACAACGGTAAAATATGGTCAGACTCGCGTATAAAATATGCGACATGGCTGTTTAAATTTGTGAGATCATTCTCCCTACTTACCCTTGATAGGAGGATGAACGTCTGGGTGGAAGGAGGGTGACTTCTCAGAAGAGGGCCCCTTCCCTTTGTCGGCGGTGCTAGTGGCTTTAGAAGCTTTGGAGGCCATGGCTAGTCGGAGAAGATGAAAAAAATGCATCAAAGAGAAAGAAAATCGAAAGAGAGTAGAAAAGATTCATTCTCAGTCACACGGCCTGTATTTATAGGCTTAACGAAAACTGGAAACGAATAGGTGCCGCTTCGGTTATCGTGCCATTAAAGATAGTGATGACCTTTTGGATTTGATCTTTAGTAACTGCCATCTTTATCTTGAAAAGAGAGCCCAAATCTAAAAAGCAAATCCGAGCATTAAATGCGGCAGTGACAGCTGGACAGAGTCTCTCTGCAACTCAAAATTTTCCTGCAGACCGAAATCTCCCTACGGCTCGAAGCTTCCCTGCGGCTTGACATTTTATGCATGTCTCCATGCTTCTTATTCAAAGTATTCCAAATTTGTAATTTGAAAACTTTGAAAGGGGTCTTGTAGAAGCATGAAAAAGATGGAGTTTATACGGATCATCACGTCATCCGACTAAGCGGACTCGAGCTGCAGAAGCAAGGCTCTCGAAGATCCCATACGGCTAAGTGAAACCAAGCCGTAGAAGGAATGTTCCTGGAGACCCCATGCGGCTAAGTAGACTCAAGCCGTAGAGGGAAGGCTCTCGAAGATCCCATGCGGCCAAATAAAACCAAGCCGCAGAAGGAATGCTCCTGGAGACCCTATGCGGCTAAGAAGACTCGAGCCGCAGAAGCAAGGCTCTCGAAGACCCCATGCGGCTAAGTAGACTCAAGCCGCAGAGGTAAGGCTCGCGAAGATCCCATGCGGCAAAGAGAAACCAAGCCACGGAGGGAAGGCTCGTGAAGATCCCATACGGCCAATTGAAACCAAGCCGCAGGAAGAATGCTCCCGAAGGTCCCATACGGCCAAGCGGAGCCGAGCCGCAGAAGAAAGGCTCCTAAGGACACTTTGCGGCCAAAATAATTCAGGCCCTACTTTGTGGGGGGACACGTGGCAAGTTGACCAAGTGTCAACCACCCAGATTTGCTACAACAAAGAAATCTCAACAACCCTCACCAGCTGGCAGCCCAAGATTAAGTCTTCATGTGCTGTTACAGACACGTAGCCACGTGGCCTTTTATGCGGCCCAAAATCTACTTTATGCAGGAATCACTATAAATAGCAGGGTACCACACCCATGCTAAAGGTTGGCAATCAAAGGCTGGCAAATTTCTTTAAGAGTAAAGACTGTCTGATAGTCCAAGGAGTAAGGCAGAGTTGCTACACTTTCCTGAGCCTCCATCGTCACCCCCTAGAATCAAAAAAACAATTGTACTTAGATTGTTTTCTATGATTTCTTTCTAGGCTCTCTTTTGTACTTTCAAAGTTTACAATCAAATCGAGTTCCTCTGTAATTCTTGTTTTGATATTTAATGGCAAATAATATGGTTTTCATAGACTTATATATGAATATTATTTTGGTTTTGGTTAAATTCAGAAAAGTCCTTTATGCCTTGCGCATGTTATATATACTATCTATCAGATGTTAAATACAAATAGACTTTCGGGATTTAAAAGGATTATATATATACATATATTAATATTCCAATATATATATATATAATATATATATATGTGTGTGTGTGTGTGTGTCCAGCACTCCTAGCGTAAGTGGCAGGAGGGGGGGCTCTTGGCGGGAAGACGCGGGATCGAGCCCCCCCCCCCTCCCGTACTAGCCGGCTGGGTGGTAGTGGCCATGGGCTTGTGCACGGATGACAGGACACCGAATATATATATATATATATATATATATATATATATATATATATATATAAACTAAAACTTTATTGAGTTAATAGGCACAAAATGCTGAAGCCTATACAAGTAAGCGCGCTAAACGCGACAAGGGAATACGAAACAAACCGCGCGGAACGCGAACAAAAGGGAACCGGATCCCTACGACCGCCGCAAAAAAGGGGAGGCGAGAGGAGCCCGGGAGACGGCCTAAGCAAGGGCCTCCCAAAAAGTGTTGGAGGTATGAGAGTATCGCCTCCTAGCTTTGAGAATTTGTCTGATGACCTCTCTGAATAATTATGGGTGAAGTAGTTGGTGGCCTTCATATCTAAATTTATTCCTATTCTTCCATAAAATCCAAATACCAGCAGCAACGACGATCTGATGTCTGTGGAAGCGGCTCTAGCTGGCCAGGAGATCGTGGAGGCCCCTGATCGGGGGGTCAATACTAAGTCTATTGTGAAGGTTGAACCAAATATGGGTCACCAACTCACCGGAGAGAAGGACGTGCTCGGCAGATTCCGAAGTGTGCTCTACGCAGCAGTAGCATCTAGATGCAAGGCTAAATCGGATGGATTTTGTGTGGTCGTCCGTCGGGAGCTTCTGACGAAGCACGTGCCAGATAAGGATAGACCATTTGGTAGAAATGCAAGACTGTCAAAACTTAGTACACATGGTATGCGGCATGCCGCTACCTCGGGCCACTGTTCTGACAGAAGCCAGCGTAAAATTCCTACACGTGTTAGGGGACCATCTCCACCGGCCGTTTGTGTCAGTGATCCGCAGATTAGAGCATCGACCGCCGGTTAACCAAGCTAATCTCTGACCCTACCCCAATTCTATCCGGAACCGGCCTCCCACAGGTCCCCAATTTCGTGCCCCTACGGTGTTCTGGCGTTGGGTTAAATGGTGTCCACTCTAAGCCACTGTTCTTTACATGCCGAAGAGCGCCCATTGCCTAACTGAAGACAGATTAAAGGTTCAACGAGGTTGCGACCCCGGGTTATACGATGCCACGATGTCGAAGATCTGTTGTTAACCACCGCCTCCGTCAGATGGGAGAATCTGGAGTATCTAGCTCTCATGAGCCTCGTCCATAACGAGCTCTCCGTGCGCAATTTCTACCACAGCTTCATGGAGCAGGCGTCCACGATGTGGGCGATCCTGCTGAATACCAGACCTCCATCTTCGGTTGGTTTGGTCATGGTGTCCCAACTGGCCCAGTGGTGTTTGTCCTTGCTGTCGCTGTGCCCCAGAAGAACTTGGCGAAGAAGGATTCAAGAGAGTGTAGGACCTTCTTGGGGGTGGAGTTGACAGCCAGGGTGTACAACGGGATAGACGAAAGGACATGTTTGATAAGGATCATCTTGCACCCTGGAGATAGGGTGGCATTGTGACATCCCACGATAAGTTTGCGGATCTTGTCTACAAGGTGGTTGTATATACCTGAGTTGGACCTACCGTACACCAGCGGGCAACCTAAATAAATAAAAGGGGGTAGGCCGTGCCAAACGAGGTGATGTTGGAGATCTGAGTTGAGTGGGATCTGTTAGCTTTGTGATGGGTGTAGATGATGCGCTTGTTGCTATTGACTCGCTGACCGGAGCATCTTGTGTATCTTACGATCATACTACGAACCACCTCGATAGATCCGATGTCTCCCGAGGAGAAGATAAGGATGTCGTCAGCGTATGCCAGGTGAGTGATAAGTGGGCAGCCAGTAGTGGTATAGAAGTGGTGGAAGGTGGCCGATCTGGTCATGCTATTGAGGCTTCTACTGAGAGCTTCTGCTGTAATGATGAAAATGGTGGAAGATAGGGGGTCCCCTTGTCTGACCCCGCGAGAAGAACGAAAGAATCCAGCGGTCTGACCATTGATGACGGTGGAGAACCATGCGTTGTTGATAGATCTAAAAATGATGTCAATCCAGGGTTCAGAGAAACTGAAAGCCCTGAAGACCCAGATCATGAATTGCCAGTCCAGGCGGTCGTATGCCTTCTCTATGTCCAATTTGATGGCAACGTTCTCTCCTCTGGACATGAATTTTATACATGTGATCATCTCTTGAGCGAAAAGGATGTCAGTGATGTTCCGGCCTTTAACAAAACTGCTTTATTCTTCAGAGATGATCTTGGGGAGGAGGTTGGACATCCAATTGGCAACGATCTTCGATATAATCTTGTTGGTGAAGGTGCAAAGGCTGATAGGGCGAAAGTCTTTGAAAGTGTCCGAGTTGTCTTTCTTAGGGATGAGGATGATGTTGGCGCAAGAAATAGAATTAGGGTATTTGGCCCCTTGGAAGAAGGCTATTGTGGCCTCCAATAAGTCAGTTTTAAGATGTCCCAACAAGCTCTG
Source organism: Iris pallida (assembly GCA_029216955.1). Classification (NCBI taxonomy): domain Eukaryota; kingdom Viridiplantae; phylum Streptophyta; class Magnoliopsida; order Asparagales; family Iridaceae; genus Iris; species Iris pallida. The sequence goes on along the minus strand of JANAVB010011397.1, from coordinate 1,205,229 downwards.
AAAAAGACGCCATTGAAGCCGTCGGGCCTTGGGGAACTGTGTTCATTTATAGACCAGACTGCCGCCTTAACCTCCTCCTCCGAAGGGGAAGCCGCCAAGGTCTCATTCTCGATGTCGCTGATAAGGGATGGGATCTCGGACAGGAGCGAAACGTCTTTAACGACAGGCTCTTTGGTGAAAAGGTTAGAGTAAAAATTCTCTGCCGCTGCTTGAATACCTTCATGGTTGTCCACAAGGGAGCCATTGTCATCATGTATCCTGTGTAATTTTAATTTGTTTCTGCGTCCTTTGACACACGCATGAAAGAACTTGGTGTTTCGGTCACCGTCGGTGTCCCAGGTCAATCTCGCTTTTTGCCTCCAGAATTCCATTTCCACTTTTAGCCTGGATTTAAGGAGAGCTCTGGCGAGGTTGAGCGAGGCGCGGTCTGCCGGAGATCGGTCTAAGGAAAAAGATTCCTCCGCGCGAGTGACATCGTCCTCTGCCTCCTTAATGGCCTGGAAAATATCTCCAAAAGCTATTTTGCTCCAAGACGTTAATGTCGTTCTAGTGGCTTTCAATTTGGCGGCCATCCGGATCAGGGGGTCAAGTTCTGAAACCGAGTTCCAAGCGGATGTCACGACGATCTGGAATTGGGGGTGGTGATGCCAGAAGTCGAGGAAACTGAAAGCTTTTATAGTGTTGGTGTGGTTGTTGTCGATGTTGATGAGAAGGGGGGAGTGGTCCGATTTGGTGGAGTTTAGATGGGAGAGGTTAGTAATCAGCCCCATGTCAGACCAATTGTCGTTGATTAACGCTCGGTCCAGACGGGAGTACTATCGCCGATGTCCTTCCTGCATGTTGCACCAGGTGAAAGCACTACTTTGGTAGGAGATGGGGGATAAGTGGCCGTGGAAGATAAAAAAATTGAAATCGTCCATCGCCGACTGGGGGCGTACGGCCACCAGATTTCTCCTCTTCGCAAGACATCGTGTTGAAGTCTCCGACGCAGAGCCACCGGAGACCATGGTGGGGTGAGGCAGCTGTAAGAAGGTCTTTCCAAAGCAATCTTCTCTCGGAGATGTCACAACTGTCGTGGACGGCTGAGAGGATGGAGCGGGACTTGAGATCCGGATGTTCTACCCAACAAAAGAGGGCCTGAGGCGAATCTTTTATGGTGCCGAATTTGAATTCAGGAGCTAAGAAAATCCAGATGTCATTACAACCAGTGATGGCGTGTGGGAATCCGAGCTTGAGTTGGATGGCTTTGACTCTTTTTTGAGGGATTTTGGGTTCAATAATGATAAGAAGGTCTATGTGATTTGTTTTATTGAGGCTGAGGATTCTATTCAACGTTGGTTTGTTACCGATCCCTCTAACGTTCTAGGAGAGGATGTTAATCATTAGTTGAGGTAGTGATAGGGAGGTGATTAAGCTTCATGGCGGACCTGGTTGTCATTGCCATCTGCCGTTGTTGTTCATTTTTCTTCTTTCTAGAGGAGTTTTTTTTGGTGGGTTTGTCGTTGGCCCCGATGACTCCGATCGCATTGATTGACCGGCCGGTTCGCTGTAGCCGATGTTATCTGTTGGGGGGGTTGTCGAGTCATTTTTATATTCTTCTAGGGCGCATAAGAGATTGTCACGGTCCAGGAAACCCGCTTCCTTGGCTTTCCAGAATCTGCCGGTTAAGGTGTTGGAGGGGGGAGGGGCCGAGAGGACCCAGCTTCTGTCGATGAGGTAGACGGCTCGGAAGCAAAACAGGTTGTGTGACCATCGAGGAGTCAGGAATCAGGATTCTGCTCGGAGCGGCTCTCCGTCTGAATAGCCTTTGGCTGATGAGAGTGGCAGGTGGTCGGAGGGGGAGGGACCACCGGGGGGGTATTGGATTCAAGTAGGTTGTGAGTTGAGATGGTGGGTGGCTCGAAGGGAGTGATGACATTGCCTAGGTGATGTGTGAGAGGGGGGTTATTTTGCTTGACTCGACGTCTTGTCTTGGAGGAAACCGATTGTACGTTTCCTCCCAGGTCGGACGCTGAGTGCTCACTGGCGGTATCGTGATCATTATCGGGGATAGTGCTTGATAGAAGTTCAAAGGAATTGATGAGCGGGATAGCGGGTGGGTGGAATGGGATGATAGCGGAGCTGGTCGTGACAGTTTGACGGGGGTTGGACGGTATATTAGGACCTCCAATCTGGAGGGAAGGGTTGGAAGGTGAATTCCGGTTGACCATGTCCGGAACACGATGCTCTGTCGTCGCCCACGGGTTGCGCGGGTTAGGCTTTTTCAGCTCAGGGTGGGCACGAAAGCAGTGTTGCAAGGAGTGACCGCTCATCTGGCAGTGGTTACAGAAGATGATGATGTTGTCATAAACAGTGGTTGGCTGTGTGTTTGATTTTCGAGCTCGATCTCTATTAGTTTGGGTGGGCCATTTGCGAGGTCTAACTCTATGCATATCTTCGCGTAGTTGCATTTGGAGAGGTTGCGGGTTTCTTCCGCAATAGCTACCCGGGTCCCGAAGGAGCTGGCTATCCGCTTGAAGGCAGCTGCTGGAAAGCAAACCAGAGGACGGTTGGGGAGGGTGATCCATGTGGATATGGTGCTCGAGTCAACATTGGGGTTGAATTTAGAAGACCATTTGACAATTTTGACGGTCTGAGTGCCGATTCTGGATGTGCCCTTTGCCCGGATTAATAAGTAGTCCTGTTCGGATGACAGGTGGAGGAACATGTGCTTGGGATCGAACGGGTCGACCCGGTAGGCTGTGGATAGGCCCCACTTAGCGACAGCTTCCTTGACTACTGTAATTTTTGGGCATCCGGAACCGAATTTGAGGACGAACATTCTGGTGAACGAGGCGGATAGGGAGGAGATCTCCAACGCGGCAAAGGGGACATGGATGGGGTGGCCATCAGGAGGTGGCGAGAATACTACGTCCGGGAGCTGAATCTCAACTGCCGAAGAGGGTGGGTGCCTCCTACGATCTAGACATAAGGCCTCTGCGTAAGAGGGGACGCGAGGGGCGACCTCCGGTCTTTGTGCGACCAAGATAGATGGGTCTTCGGGGGGACCACGGTACTTGGATAGTTTGACGGGGAGGAGAGATTAGGCACGATGGAGGGAGGGTGGCCGGCCGGGTAAGCCGGGGAGGGGCGGTTGAACTACCAAAGAGAACGTCGACAGCTGGAGGAGTGTCCCCCGTCGTCCGGGTGGGGGATCTAGGGTGATCTTGGAGGGCAACTCCAACCATCGAAAGCGTCGGGGAGGGGATAGATGTCAACGTGGAAAAAATAGCGTCAGACGGCGGGTGGCGGGGAGGAAGGAATGTGAGGGAGGGGGAGCACGAGACATCAGGGGGGCGTAGAGGGGGGCAACGCCAGCATAGCCAGGTAGAGTGGCGGTAGACACCGTGGAGGGGTGGTATGTCTGGCGTTATCGCCAGTCCAGCGCCAGCAGGACCAGGGAGATTGGCGCAAGACGACGCATGCGCCGAGGGACGAGGAGGGCCCATGCCTGACGCGGGGTACTCCAGGGGGAGGAGAGGTATCCCGTGTGCCAACGAGGCACCGGACGAAGCGCATGCCTTAGGGTGGCATAGGGGATGGGGGCACAAGTCAGCACTTGCGTGGACGGGCGTGAAAGAACCACTCTAGGAGAGCACGTGCACCCCGGGAAAGAGGGAGGGATGCCTGCCACGAGAGCCACCGCCTCACAATGAAAGGGGCAAGTGGTGGAATTCGAGGAAAGCGCCATCGAGATGGTGGTAGGCGCAGACCAATGCTGGCTTAGAGATCCTGGCTTGAGGGAACAGGAATCGCCGGAGCAAATCTGCTCTCCGACTGAGTCGAGATAGGTGGCATAACCCGCGGGTTGCGTCGAGGGGATGCCAGCTGTCGACCAGCAAAGGAGGCCTAGGGGGTCAAGCACAGTGAGTTGTGTTGCGCCAGGACAGCTGTACTCGTCGCCAAGGGGGGCAAGAGTTGAGTTGCGCCAGGACAACTGTACTCGCCGCCCAAGGGGAGAGCACACAGGCTCCTTGGAGACAGGAGTTGTCCGCAAGCAGCTGGTCCATGGTACCAGCGGGGGTCACAAGGAGCTGCACGTCTACCGAGGGGAAGGGTGGGTCTGCTGAAGCGACTCTAGAAGGGCTGAATAAAGGTGCACTGCCCGAGGTAGGCGCCTGCGAGAAGACAGCTGGCGCATCGCGTGGAAGACCGAGCAACCCTAGCGCAGGTGGGCTGTTAGCTCCGCATCAAGTTGTGCATTGGGCCGGTCTAGTCCGGGCCCGCCCGTGGACCGGACCGGCCCGTCCCCCTTATAGCCCGGACCGGCCCGCTGTTGGCCCGAACCGGCCCGGCCCCCCACTTCCATCCGGTTCGGGTCGGGCCCCCCTCCAGTCCGAGCCCGGCCCGGCCCGGACCGCTCCATTTTTTTTTTAAAGAAAATAGGCCCGGCCCGCTATAGGCCCGGTTTGACCGGCCCGGCCCGGCCCGCTGGGACCGGTCCAGCCGACCGTTGGGGGGATTTTGAATTTTTTTTTCCAGATTTGACCGTTTGGGGGGGGATTTCTTTTACCAAAATACCCCTCCCATATAACCGTTATTAAAACGTTGGGAGGGGTATTTTGGTTATTTTTGGCCTAAAATTACCAAAATAACCCCAAAAAATTCCTATAAATAGGCCAAAAATTTTATTTTTCAAACACAACTCATTCCTAACAAATTCTCTACATTTCTCTACGGTGCTCTGGTGCTCTACTGCTTTCCTTCCCCGGTGCTCTGGTGTTCTACGACTTTCCCTTCCCGGTGCTCTACGGCTTCCCGATCTCCCTTCCAACTCCATTCCGGCTCTACGGCTTCCCGATCTTCCTTTCAACCCCTTACTTTCTTCTAGCGTAGTTTACTTTATTTTATTTTATATATGGCTGGTGAAGGTTCAAACCCATCTGATCTTACTGGACAGACTTACCATTATTTTAGTAATTTTTTTGACGGTAATGAAATTCCACCTGAGCAAGTAGCCACCCATCCGATTCCGGAGGGGTGCCAACCATCTCCTCCGGAAGTAGCTAGTACCACCCAACGTCCTGAAAAGAAAAAAAAGGTCTAAGTATTGGAATTATTTTACTTTAATTTTTGAAACTAATCCTGATGGTTCGTTTGTTTTAGATGCCAAGGGGGAACCGAAACCGTACAAGGCACAATGAAAGAAATGTTGCAACCAATACGCATGGAAGAAGGGCGGTGGCACCGGGACTATATCCAGACACTACGACACTTGCTACGGAAAGAACACACTTCAAGCGTCCCAAACCCAAATAAGCTTCGGCGCCACCGGTTCTTCAATTGGTAACTTTACTTATTCAGCTGCTAGGCATAAAACCGAATTAACTAAACATATTATTCGTGACGAACTTCCTTTCACGACGGGTAAAAGCGAATCTTTACGAGATTATGTATCACTTTCTCTAAACCCCTCCTTTACTAAAGTGAGTAGGCAACAAGCTCGAAAGGAGGCCATTCGTCTCTTCAACGAGCAGAAAGCCGCTTTGAAAGCGGATTTTGAAAATATTAGTAAGTTAGCTATTACTTCTGATATTTGGACTACTAAATGGAGTTATGCTTATATTTGTATTACTGCACACTATATAGATGCACAATGGATGTTGCAAAAATGCATCATCTGTCTTAAACTTATAGAATGTCCACACACGGGCGCTGTAATTTCAAGTGAGATTTCAAGACACGTGCGTGAATATGATATTCACGCTAAAATTTTTTGTCTCTTTGGACAATGCATCAAACAACAATGCTGCTATGTCTTCTTTGTCAGTAATTTTTAAGTCTATTTTAGAAGGTAGACTTATGCATGTTAGGTGTGCTTGCCATATAATTAACTTAGTTGTTAAAGAATGTTTAAAATTTTTTGAACCCCATTTAGACACTCTGCGACAATGCTTGCTCCACCTAAACTCGTCTCCAAGTAGACAACAAAGTTTTGCATGCACTTGCGCACATTTTGGTATGACTTTTAGAAGATTTGTGAAGGATATACCAACTAGGTGGAATTCCACCTACTTGATGTTGAAATCTGCAATTCCTTTTAAGAGTGCTATTACATATTATTGTACTTCGGATGTCACCTTTGACTATCAGGTTACTGATGATGATTGGGTAGCAGCTGAAAGTGTTTGTAAATTTTTAGAAGTTTTTTACAATGCTACATTAACTCTTTCTGGTGTTTATTATCCCACATCTTGCTTAGCTTACGTGAACTTTGTAACATGTCTTATTTATTTTCTAAATATAGAGATTATCCAAATTTTGAAATTGCGGTGAGAAATATGGAAGCCAAATTCAGGAAATATTGGGGTGAAGTACCTCTTTTACATTGTTTGGCTTCCATATTTGATCCTACAATCAAATTGGATGGCGTAGAGGTTTTATTAGAAGGATATGGAGAATATATGGGTATAGACGTTACTGACATGAAGGCAGAAGTTAAAGTGGCTTTGGACAGGTTAGTTATACTGTACGAAGAAGGAGCAACGTCGACCCGACCAACTCAGGGGGGCTAGTAGTAGCTCCGGCTTGGCGTCTAAGCTATCAGCAGCCGGTCGCATACTACAAAGGAAGAAATAAAAGCAGTCTTCCCAACCTACTCAAGAGTTGTCTGCTTACCTTAACTCTTATCAAGACGAAGATGAGACTCCAGATCACTTCGCCGTTTTAGAATGGTGGAAGAGACACGACAAGAGATTTTCTGTGCTTTCTAACATAGCACGTGATCTACTGATGGTCCCGGTGTCGACGGTAGCATCGGAGTCCTGTTTTAGTGCAAGTTCGAGGATGTTGAGCGATAGGAGGAGCCGCTTGAAGTCCGATATTCTGGAAGCAATCGTGTGCGTACAAGATTGGATGAATGCCGATAAAAGAACACAAAACCAGAAAGATAAAGAAGATCATGACATCCACGAGCTGGATTTGGAATCGCTTTCATTGCATGAAGGCGAACAACAATGAGGCTACGGTGCAAGGTATCAGGTATGTACGTTTAAACTTATACATTTCAATTTTAAATTTTAACTTATACTTTCAAAAACTATTTTTTTTTACTTATACTATTTAAATTTATAATTTTAACTTATACTATTCAAATTTTTTAACTTATACTTTCAAAAACTATTTTTACTTTAAAAAAAAAATATTTTTTAACTCCGCCTATGCCAAACAAGCATTTGTCGGTCGCAAGTCCGGATAAAGGAAGAGGGAGAAATATTTTTTTTAATTTTTATAAATTTTTATAAACATTTGTAATATTTGTATAAACATTTTTGTATAAACATTTGTATATATTTGTATAAACATTACTTTTATAAATATTTTGTATAAACATTTTATAAACATTTAAGTTACAAATTTTTAAAATTAAAATACAAAAGAAAATGATTACTTTTACATGGTTTTTAAAATGGTTTTAAAAAAAAAAAAATACATATTTTGTAAAAATATTTTATAAATATTGTATTAAAAAGAAAACATTTTATAAACATTTTATAAACATATTTTCTATAAACATTTTATAAACATTTGTATAAACATAAAATTATAAACATTTTATAAATATTTTGTATAAACATTTTATAAACATTTAAGTTACAAATTTTTAAAATTAAAATACAAAAGAAAATGATTAAAAAACTAAATTAAACAAAAAAAAAAAAAAAAAAAGTCAACAAACCGGGCCGGTCCGGTTAACCCGGCCTGAACCGGCCCGAACCGCCCAAGGCCCGGACCGGCCCGTGGTCCGGTTCAGCCCGGACCGACCCCACTTGTGCCCGGTCCACTGGGCCGGACTGGGCCCAGAACATTAAAACCGGGCCGGACTTAGCCCGGACCGAATTATAGAGTTGGCCGGTCCTGGACCGGCCCGAACCCTGTCAGGCCTGCCGCCTCTGGACCGTGGGCCGGCCCGGACCGGCCCGAAAACACCTTGAGCTCCGCAGAGACTCGGCTCGACGCCCGAGGGTGGATTAGAGGCGCAGGCTGGCTTACTATGTGGAAGACCGTGTAGCCCAGGCGCAGGTGAGCTGGGGGCTACGGAGTGATTCGGCTCGTCTTCCGAGGGGGGATCAGAGGCGCAGACCACATGTTGCGCCTGATGAAAGCCAGCTGTAGTCCTGCCATTAGGCCTGAAGGGAACTGGCATAATTAGACGAAGTGCGCCATGGGGGAGCACGGCTCCTGAGGTGAGGGAAAGGGGTTGGACGCCTCGGGGACTGGAGCAGACACCAGGCGCGGGGAGCCTGCACGTCGCCCGGGGGAAAGTGGAGACGGCGGAAGAGACCCCTTTCGGGGGACAACTATGTGCAGCCCGGGGAGGGGGGCGTGGAAGCTGGGCCACCGGCATGTAAGTCGAGGCGACTTCCTGCAGGGGAGGGTAAGGGCGAACGAAAGTCAGAGTCGCTTGGGGGACGGAGGCCGGGTGAAACCAGATCCACCAGCGCCCTAGAAGGGCTAACTGGGGTTCCGTCCACTCGAGCGAGGGGGGTGCGCTGAGAATGGAGGGGGAAGACCTTGAAGAAGTGGGGGCTGCCGTGGGGGCCTCGGCCAGGGGAGTAAGGATGGCGGAAGCACCGTCTCGCCAGCGGATGGACGGAGAGGGCGGGCTGCGGACAGGGCTTCGACGAACTGACGGCTGGAGGAGGGGCTGGTAGGGGACCGGGGGGGGGGGGGGGGGGGGGGGGGGGGT
>JANAVB010011397.1:928889-1123010 GCA_029216955.1 Iris pallida | reverse complement strand
CAAGCAAGTCAAGTCAAGAGTGCGCCGCCACAGGCCACTATCAAGTTATCAAGGTAAATCATGTCAGGGTACTTGTCAGGGGTGCGCCATGACGGGCCACTATCAAGTCAGGTTGGTCGTGTCGGGAGTGCACCATACGGGTCGCTGTCATGTTATACTATTCCTTGTCATACCATGTTGTGTACAATATTATTCCAAACATATTAAGCAAAATCAAGTTCATGCCAAAAGCGTAAGGATATAAAATGGGCGTAAAATACCTAATAATACTAATATAAAAATAGGACTATAGAAGAGCCAAGATCAAGAAATAACAAATTCATCATAGACAAGTAGGTTGTGCAAGGGGGTCAGGGTAGGTCTGCGCAGGGTGTGTACTGCGCATGGAGAGCTGCGCAAGAGTTGTCTTGCGCAAGGGTTACCTTGCGCAAGGGTAGACTGCGCAGGGGTTACCTTGCGCAAGGGTGGTTTGCGCAAGGGTGGGTGCGCAGAAGTGAATTGCGCAGGAGCGGTTTGCGCAGAAGTGAATTGCGCAGGGGTTACTTTGCGCATGGCTGGATTGCGCATGGCTAGCTTGCGCCAGCGCAGTCCAGCGCAGCGCAAAGCGCTGGCCAAGTGACTGCGCAAACGGCCATGCGCTAAAGAGCACAGGCCAGGGTGCGCAATCGGCCATGCGCTAAAAAGCGCAAGGCAGGGGGCTGTTCTTCCTGGCCGAGAGCAAGTCCAAAAACACCAAGAACTTCAAATCTTCATATTTTTGTCAAATCAAAACCAAATCTAGATTTTCAAAGTTCTAACTTGAGTAAAATTGAATTCTCTTTCACATGGAAGCATCAAAACAAGCAAAAATCAAAGTTTAATAGATCAAAACCAAGGATTTCCGAAAATGGTTAAAACCTAGATCTAGAAGAATGAAAGCTCCAAATCATAAAATTCCAAGTTCTAATGTTGATCTACATGTCCTAATCTATCAAATGGACAAATAAATTGGGTGCTTATTTGTTGGCAAGGTGCACTTGCCTATTGGTTGGGGAGTTGTGTGGAAGAAGGAAGAAGAAGAAGTTTGTAAGAAATAAATGAGAGAAATAAAGAGGAGAGAGAAAAGTAGGTGGTGTTATAAAGTGGGGGAGTTGTGGTGTGTTGAGGGAGGAGTGTAGGTTAAGGTGTTCCATTCATGATGAACCAAACTAAACCAACTTTCACAAAATAAAACCAAGCCATGGTCCAAAATCCATTTACGAGAAAACAAATCCACAAGTCGAGAAAATAAAATACGTGCCAAAATCAAATACGAGCATAAATACGAAATACAGGAAATGGGGGTGACACATGTCAACAGTTTACTCAAAGAAAACAGTGCTAATGGTAGGCCTATGCACAAAATGTGACCCATGGTCCAACTTATATACAACCATACATATGACCCAATTTATTACAATATATACATATGTAAGGTAACACACATTACTCATGATACATGTGTCATAAGCATGATACAAAAGCTCTATGACACAAGGGTGTCCTTCACCATCCCCATATCATGACACAACGTTCAATATGATAGTTAGGAACATGGACCAAACCCTGGCCCAAAACTTGATACGAAATTCCTTTGAAAACTTGTATCAAACACTTGGTGGTCACAATCTCGTAACTACCCAAATGATACCATTCTAACCATAGAATTATTATAAATGGGTCCTCTAACACCTATTCCATCTTCTAGAGGGTTGGATCTAGCCATTAGAAGGGTCTCCTATATGAATACATGAAATTTGACTATGGAAAAGAGAGTTTAGAGGGTTATACCTATGTAGAAAAGAGCCTACAAAAAGATCCAAGAATTTGAGGAAGATAGAGGAAGAAGTGGCTCCCAAATCCTTGCTAGAGCCTCCACCAAGCCTCCTTGAGCTCCCCAAGTCTTTGGCACACTAAGGGAAGGAAGAAGGAAATTTTTGAGAGAATGTGGAATGGAGAAAAGATAGAGGTTTTGGGGTGGCTGCCATTTAATGGCTTGTGGGGTTTTATATAGGATATAGCTAAGCCCTAAACTCACCATGACACTTAGTATTAGGAAAGTTTTTAAGGGGACTAAGTGATTTGGCTCTAATTAGTGCTTGCACCTTAATTAACCATGATTAGGGCCAACTAAAATAGGAATTTCTAATTTTATGAATTTGGTTTAATTATCATACTAGTGGCCCACAAAGGGAAATTTTTAATTTGGTCGAAAATAACCCTATTCCGGAAAAGTGGTACTGACATACATACACTTATATTTACAATCACACTATATATAGCCTCGATTCGGCATATTTAACTAGACTAGTACCATACGATATGTAGCTACATCTAATATATTTCATTATGAAGTCACCACGATAAAATAATATTTTTATAAAATCAAAATATAATATTTAATTCTGAACATTTATTTAAAATATTTTACCAAAAAGTACTTTTATAATTACTGTATTAACTATTTGCACAATATGGCCAATTTGTTGATTTGATTGGAACCAAAAGCAATTCAATTCTTAATAATTATTAATTCTGAAATATTTAGAAAAATAATGAAAAATATTTTTTTACAAGGACACAAATAACCATTTAGAAAAGTGCTAAGAAGGTTCAGGTTCGAAAACAATATTGGTTTCAAGGATTTCCTATGTTCGATAACTTGTACGTCGGAAACAGATTTTTAAAATATAAAAAACTCAACGACATTACCTACTAGCATATTAGGATGATATAACAAGATTTTATAATCATTACCAATATTTTTGTGCGGTCAAAAGGCTCTGTAAATTGCCAGAATTACGCTCGCACCAAAATCAGTTCAGTCTGGACCAACGATCGTACAACGACTGCCACAGACAAACGGTATGGAACCACGTGGGTGGCTATTGGAGATGGAAGTAGACACGTAGAGCTACATGTTAGAAGTGGTTTCATGGAGACTTGATCAACAAAATGTACCAAAACGATAGTGCAAACAGAACTGACCTACAGTTTGAATTTCAGTGGTGCAGCTGTGCTTAGAGGTCGGGTTTGTGCTTATACCAACCACTAGGCTAGTCGTGGTCGCTTGGGGGCTTATGAGGATCGAACAAGGTCGTCTTGGGGTCACATGAGAGGTGGTGGAAGGGTTAAAGGAGGTCCAGAAAGGCGATGGTGGTGGCTAGGGTTAAAGGTGATGTCGGTTTGTAAAAGAGTAGGGCTCGGGTATGGTTGGGAAGGGAAGGGTGGTCGGCCAATTGGGGTAGCTATATTTAGGGTTTTGAGGATTGATGAGTTAGGGTTTGGGTATAAGAGTTTTAGGAAAGGTTTGGTTAACTTTGTGGATCATCTCGAAAGATTTTGCAAAGATGCATCAATGAGATTTGATTTGGTTTCCTTTTTAGGAAAGTGTATCTTGGGATGGGTTTGAACCTTCATGGCTGTACAAAATCAAAATAAAATCAATCTAAATTAGTCCCAATAGGTGATGGCAACATAACATAGGCTCTACCTATGCTTGTTGGACTAGTATTAAGCCTATACTATTTATTAAAATGAAATAGGCCCTGAAAGTCTATTAAATGAGTCTTGTGTGCTATTTGAAAATAAATAATAAATGGGATCTCAATTGAGTGGGACACTGTTGGCATATGTATTGTAGGCTTAAAATAGGTCAAAACCATATATTGGATCAAAAAGTTTGGATCGGATTTGGGTCCCTAATTCCAATTGGAAGATTACATTAAAATTATGGTGAATGTAAAATGATCATTTTGACCCGAAAGTTATGCAAGAATAAATTAGTGCATGAAAACATGTAAGAGTGGGACATGATATGTCTATGTGAAGGTGGACTTGTCTAGAACACAGTATGAAATTGGTTTTAGAAAATTGGTCTTTGTTGTGCTTCAAAAGTCAAAGTTGCAACAAAGTGTATTTATAGTCATAAATTTAAAATAGTAGTATATATTATTAAATAAACTAATTAAAAATAAAATAAAATAATTCTAAAATTCAGAGGGCTTATACTTCTCAAAATACCATGGGTAGTATGACAGATTTTAGTATTATTCACTGTCTTTTTCAACTATATATAAATTTAAATTTTAAGTCTATGTGTTGTTCGAGTTTCATATTTCAGTCAATAAAAAATTCGGTTCAATAAAGAAATATAGAATTGGAAACTTAATTATAAAGAACAGGGCCAGGGCTGAGATTTGTCAAGGACGACGGGGCCCAGTACGAAAAATAATGGAGGAATTATATATATAATATATATATATATATATATATATTATATATATATATATATATCTATAATATATATATATATATATATATATATATATAAATTAATTAATATATATCTATATATTTCCTCCATTTATATATATATATATATATATATATATATATATATAAATTAATTTATATATATATATAATATATATATAATTAATTAATATAGTATAATTATATATTATTTAAGTATAGATATATATATATATATATTTTTTATAGATATATATATATAATTATTTATATATATATATATATAAATTAATAATAGTATATATATATATATATATATATATATATATATATATATATATATTAATTATGAATAGAAATTAAATTATCCACACTTACATCAATTAAGAAAATCATTCAACTACAATATCTTTCAATGGAAATAATATTAGACTAAAAGAGATAAAATAAAGCTAAACATACAAGCATCTTTTGCCATCTTCATATAAAGAACAATCTTCTAGCATTTATAGCTCTAAAATCATCAATCAATCATTCATAATCAACACCTTCCAAGAACTCATTTCTAATAAAATTAGAACTAGTACATTTAATCTCCTATGATATGGTTGATTGAATGTACGATTTCAATAATTTCAACTTGAAAAAACTCCTTTCTGCATATGCAATTCACTGGAATTGTCAATAGAATTCTATAGGAAAAGAACTAAAAAAATCATAAAGTTTAATATCTCAAGTGCTGGATGTCTTTTGGTAGAAGATCTTGTAAAGTTTCTAGGTCCTGAAACAATTCATCTCCATCAATATCAGAGCAGTAACTATGTCTCAAAGTACTTTATAGACGACTACAACAAGCTTTCAAACTATCTCTATTTAATGAATTCAAAATTTCTGAGCTGAACAAAAAATTAAAAAAAATCTTATATATAGTTTTGATATTGTTCGAACATTCACTTGAGTGACTCAATAGCATGATCTACTATATACAAGAAGGGGTCGAGAGACAGACGGTCGATGGGGTTAGAGATATATAGTATTTTATTTGAATCCTATAAGTCATAGGATTTCCTATTAAGTGTTAGGATTTCCTATTGATTTCGAATATGAATTGAATGTAATTGAGAGAATATCTGACTTATTTCGTTAATTAAAAATAATAGAAGTCTTAGTTAATTGATTCATTAATTGGAAACTGATATAGCCTTAGTTAATTAATAGAATATCCACATTAGTTACCTTAGTATACTTAAGGGAGGCCAATGAATTTATAAATTATCAATTCATAAGTTACTTTATAGTATACAAAATAAATATACATATACATTTTTAAAATTATTTATTCATAATTTTTAAATTATTTATTCATAAGTTAATTGAGTATACATAATACATATACGAATAAATTTTTTTGGAGGCCTACGAATTCAGGAGGCCTAGTGCGGTCGCACCCATTGCACTCCCTCAAAATCGGCCCTGATAAAGAACATGGTGTTAGGATTTGGCACATGCATGGTAATTCTAGCTAGTAATGATAGGATGACAGAAAAGACCTAGTCAAAACCTTAATCAATATTGGATTTCCAAGTGAGGAAACAATGTAATGCCTACATAGGATTATATTTATATATGGAAACATGATATGCTACATAAAAGGGCTTAGAGTTTCTTATAGATGATTATGCTTAAAAGAGGTGTTAGGATTGCCATCAATAGGTTGAGAGAAAGCGAGAAAAAAAATATAGATGTTGAAGAAAAGAGAGATTGAATTTCTCAAATCCACTTTGATGTAATCTATGGGATTTTCGGGATTCTCCTTGTGTAGTCTCTTTGGTATCAGGGGTTACGAAGTTATAGTGATCTTGTAAATATTTTTAACCTAATTTATTAGTGATCTTGTTCTTCTGATAGTCTTTGTCACGATCCGTACCCGCTTTTTAGGATGCGAGTGTGTGTTCAAGTCCAGCCTACGTCGCGGTATCGGCGGTAAAATGCTGTCAAGACTCTATGCTCAAAATTATAATAATTGCTCATAATTAATTCATTTGCACATTCACAATACTAAATCAATTACAACTTCAAAATTACATTTGAATAAAATACAATCTCACAAAATCTAATACAACAAATTTTAACTTAATGATCAAATATATCTAACTAACCCTTTAGAGTCGACATTGGCATATACTCATATCTTTTCCAATGATCTAATGCATAGCAAGCGACTAATCTGAAAAATGGTTTCCAATCAAAAATAGAACAAGTACATACATGGCAAACTAAAGACATAATAGAAACTATAAAATAGAAATAGCATATGATATACATGATGACATGGTATGACAAATTTAGAGAAAAAGACAAAGAAGACATCGTGACAGATAACTAGAAAGAAAAGATAAACACGACTATCATGGCATGTCAACTAGAAGGGAACATATAAATACGACAAGTAAGACATCTAAATAAGTGCTTTGAAATACGAAATTCGACATGTAAACGGCTAGGGGTAAATACGGCAACCCGCACGTGGAGTGTACGAGCGCTATCGTTCTTATTTGGACACGAGGGAGTGGTTCTTGTATTGAGAATATTCACATGTCTACTAATATATTTGATCTCCGTCAGACTCCTGGATTCATGTTATGACACAAAAATTATGATACACGATAATCACAAAATGTAAGTCGCAAAATACGATAAATAACGTAAATCATGAAATTCAGTGCATGTATATGAATCCATACCCGTGTGAACAATGTGTCAAAAGTCATGTATCATGTAAGGAATATCTAAAACATGTGTCATAAAAAATATTAAGAATTTAAAGTAACCAGTGTAATGTACTTGCCTTGAATTAAGTTGCAGTCGACTTGCGCACAATATGATCTTGTCGGCACAGAATAATCACAGATATCAAAAGTACGCAAGATGATCTCAGATGATGGAACATACTTCTAAAATAAAAATAAAAAATAAAATATTTTAGAAAATTGTTGGAAAATATATTATGTGTATTTTCTGTCAGCGCTTCAAAACTTTAAATGGAATGCAAATCGGAGTTCAGGATCTCTCGGAATCTCGAAAACCGTACGATGTGTCGATTTTTGGACAACGACACTCAAATAATTATCTAGATATTCATACACAAAATTTCAAAAAAAAATAGATATCAAAAAACTAACCTTAAAACGCTTCTAAAAAAAATTGGAGATCAAACGAAGTCCGAAGTTGGGAGTTATGGCCTTTCGAACTTGATACAGCCTTTGAAAAATGAGGCTAAATTTATGACGAATTTGAGCTAGTTAGGACGAAGAGAAATTTTTTAAAAAGGAAGGTTTGAGAGATGATTTTATTTCATAGATTGGATAGATATATATATAATGGCTAGCAATTAGTTAAGTAGGATATAAGTAAAATTCAATCAATAAGGATATGATTAGGATTACCTAATTTAGATAGGATTAGGATTAGTTCAAATAAGAAATGGTTTAAATTATTATAGATATGATTCCACTAGGATTAGAATTTCTAATGGACAAATCCCCATAAATTTAAATCAAATACAAACTGCTCTATGGCTAGCTTGTAGGAACCTTAGGGGGGTGAATAGGGTCAAGCTAACTAATCAAGCACTTAGCACAAGCTAATGGGCAATTTAAATAATATAAGTGCAAGAGAAGAAGCAACAACAATACCGACATACGATATATCCTGGTATCCTCCCAAGGGGCACTCCAGTCCCGGAACTCTCTCCGACTTTAATCCACTATTTGAGTAAATAGATACACACGAGTTTGGATCCGAAGAACTCGCAAACTTCTTACACGAGAGCTTTAGTCCGAAGGCCTCTCCGACTTCAACCGAGAGTTTGGATACGAAGACTCTCCAACTTCAATCAAGAGTTTGGATACGAAGACTCTCCAACTTCAACCGAGAGTTCGGATACGAAGACTCTCCAACTTCAACCTTTCACAATAGGTTTTGGTCTCCTTATACAACAAGATGAAGATCTTACTTTTCAACTCAATAACTCTAACACAATTTGTGGATGGCAAATGAAAGCTTTGTAGAGTTGTTTGTGGATAGGCTTTGGTGGTTTAGAAATTTTTAGGCCCAAAATATCAACCTTGAATGAAGGGGTTCAAGGCTATTTATAACCAAAGCATTGAAAAGAGCTCAAAGATAACTTTTCAGTCAGCGATCGGTATACCGTCGGTACGAACCGGCATACCGTCGGTATACCAGTCTGGAATACAACGGCTAGAAATATAGCCGTTGGGATCATTAAATGCTCGAAATTCGACCGTTGGAATTTTAACGTTACTGAATCGGTATACCGTCGGTATAGATCGGTATTCCGTCGGTATGCCGATTTTGTAGACAGAAACTTTCTGTGAACAAAATCGGTATACCGTCGGTATGCCGATTTCCATCCGAAAATGATCCTGGGCTAATTTCTACCCTAGCTTTCGATTTTGTCATCAATTTCTTGTGTTTACAATTATTCCTAATACTCATTACAGACTCTAGATATACTATAGCAGGTATAAGCTTCTTTAGAGTCTTGAAATGATGATGGCATGGCTTGGCTTCTTCCTTTGATAGGTGCTGGCTTTTTTCCTTGGCGGCAGCTGTCCAAAGATATCCAATTTGTGAAAACTGAATACCTTTCGGGGGCTTCGTCCCCGAACCCCCGACGAGGGGCGCTGCCCCCTCGACCCCCGTCCGCTGACCGGGCAGCGGAACCCCGAGTGCGTGGCTCCGGAGATGTCGTGGGGTGGTTCAGAGAAATCTTGTGGGATCCGTCGTCTTTGGCCCACCATAATTTATTTATTGCATATGTCCACATTGATCTTGCTTATTGCTTTTATGCATGTACATGTTAGACGAACAAAGCAATATACATAGTAGCAAGTATGATAAGTTTAATGTACATTAGGACAATGCTGAGTTTAAGTATAAGTGCTAAGGTGACAGCATAAATGTTAGTGATATCATAATGATTAAACTTAATTGAATGACCACAATCAAAAAACATAGTTTTGATTTTGGCAACCCGATTAAATTTAAGATAGATAAGCTCATATCACTAATATGTAGACCAATAGGCACATATCACCAAAGATATAAGTATAAATAGAAATGCTATAGCGATAGTATGAAGATTAGTGATAATAAAATGCTAAACTTAACATATTAACCATATTCAAAAACATGATACAATCATTGGGCTAACATAGCTTAGTAATAGCTCAGTACTAGCAAATGCTAATGTGACGGAGAAAGGTAATCAAGTTTACAGGTTAAGCTCGTTAACATTAACATTAATATTAATATTAACTTTAACATTAACATTAACATTAAAATTAATATTAACATTAACATTAAATTAAAATTAGCATTAACATTAACATTAACATTAAAATTAATACTAAAATTAATATTAACTTCAAATTAATATTAATATTAATATTAATATTAATATTAATATTAATATTAACATTAATATTAACATTAAAAAAATATTAACATTAACTAGCATTAATATTAATTTTAACATTGACATTAAAATTAATACTAACATTAAGTTAAATTTAGCATTAGCATTAGCATTAACATTAAGAATAAATTTTTTGGTAATTAATTTTTTGGGTTAAAACATGACATGTCAGCTGCCATGTCACTTTCTATGTCAGATGCCACATAATGGGAGATGTCATCACTCAAAATTTTTGGCAACCAATTAACATAAAAGAAATGTTTGAATAATATTTTTTCAAAAGCTGTTGACCAGCTAAACCTGTAAACTTGGTTACCTCTCTCCGCTACATCAGCATTTACTAGTAGTGAGCTAGTACTAAGCTAGCCATACAGCAAGATTGAATAATTATCTACATATTCATACACAAAATTCCAAAAAAATAGATATTCGAAAAACTAACCTTGATACGCATCTAAAAAACTAAAGGTCAAACGGAGTCTCGATTTGGAAGTTATGGCCCTTCGAAGTAGATACAGCATTTGAAAAAGGAGGCTGAATTTATGACGAATTTGGGCTAGTTAGGACGAAAAAGAGAATTTTTTTTAAAAGGAAGGTATGAGAGATGATTTTATTTCATAGATTATATATAATGGCTAGCAATTAGTTAATTAGGATATGACTAGAATTCAATCAATAAGAATATGATTAGGATTACTTAATTTGGATAGGATTAGAATTAGTTTAAATAAGAAATGGCTTAAATTATTATAGATACGATTCCACTAGGATTAGAATTTCTAATGGATAAATCTCCATAAACTTAAACCAAATATAAAATTTAAAACAATTGAATCTAATCGAAATCCTATAGTGACTACAATAATAATAATTTAAAGTATTATTCTATATTATCAAATAATTCAAATCCAAATCAAATAAGCGATCAACATAATAACTTTAGAATAATATTTAATGTTATAAAATAATTTAAATCATATAAATTTAAAACTATGTTAATCAAATCTTAATCAAGTAATTGATTACCATAATAATTTAAAATAATACTCGATGTCATCAAATATTGTAAAGTATATTTTCTATAAATTTGAATCTTTATTTAAAATAAATAGACAAACCCTTTTATTATTTCAAAAATAATTATGATTTTAAAACTATTTTTAGAAACGAACTTTTGAAAGACCCAAAATGATAACAATATATTTTATATTTCAAATAATTAAATTTGAGAACAAATATCTTTTTATAAAAGTAAATAGCATATTCAAACCTATTAATTTAAAACTAGTTTTTGATAACAGAAATGATCACAAAATATCTTTTACAAAGTTTTAAAAGAAATTACTTTCAAACACAATAAAATGAATAAAATTTAAAAAATTTAAGAAACAGAGGTTACAAATCTACCCACCTTAGTAAAGTTTTGTCCTCAAAATTTAAGGACTACTAAGATAGAAGGACTTGGTGGATCGGTGAAAAGATAGAAAAAAATTATGATAAAAAATATTGATCAAATAGATTAAAAAAAACTTTTTATAAGAACATTGATCAGCTATGGTGGAAATAGAAGAAGTAAATAGATATGGCTTAGTGTTGGAATCTTATGCTATGGTTTTGAATCCTAAAATGTTCTCCAAGATTCAATAGAGGAAAGACATATAAATAGAATATGAATGAAGACAGACGAATCTTAGATAAGTAGAAAAATACAGCCAGGGGATATTGTTAAGAGGAGTCTCTCATATACGACCCTAACTTATCATCCATCACTCTTATAATTTTGTATCTTCAAAATATTCAAAATTCCTCAATCTCAATTATTAAATTTAAATTAATAACTCAATTTAATATCATTATTTAGAAATTCATCAATATCATTTATACAATTCTCAACACTTGATCCAAATTGATAATTATCCTCAAAATTTAAACTTCACAAGATTTTAAGTTCCTCAAAAATTTAAATTCAAATTCAAAATTAAAATATTCAAAATTTAAACACTTCAAAATTGAAACTTAAATCTATTATATCATAATCTCCACAAAATTTAAAATTCAACCTTAGCAAGAAATTTATCAAACCATATAGAAATTTAAACCTCAAAGACACCAAAATCTAACATTTTTTCTTCTTCAGCAATAACCTCATAGACTCAATTCATCAATCAATGACTCTACCCACCTTTGATTTGAGTCATCTATCAAACTCAACATTATCATAGAAAATATTTTAAATTCATCAAAAGGGTATGTCAAAATTCAACGTATACCGCTATCCTAATCATGTAGCCTATGCAACAACTTAACTACTCAAGTAATTAATTTGACATAATTCTTTGGGTTACCCACGGTATACCTAGTCCTAGGCCTAGTTATTATCCTAAAATTAAATCAGCCTAAATGTGAATGAGCATCCTAGTCGCAGGCTCGCAGCACTACGACTAATATGGTACTACCACGAGTTCGTACAATTTTACGAAAACTGACCTGCATGGGCCACCAAAGTTTTTACCAGTTATGACTTTTCACTTATATTCTAGCATATTTGTCTTGTATATTGTGATCTTTATTTTCTGCAAGAGTTGCGGGCATTGGTTCGTCATGGACGAGTATCTTAGAAAATAGTTTCTACTTTTTTCGAACAAAATGGTATCAAAGCTTCAGCTGAAGATCTGGAAGATTGATGGTGGTGACAAATTCTACAGCAATGAACAGACGATTTGAGTTGGACAAGTTCAACGAAAAGGAACTTTTTGATTGTGTTAGAGGTTAAAGATCTTTTGGTGAACCAATGCCATCACATGCCTCGTTAGAAAGATCCGAAAACCAAAGAAAATAAAGGATGACGAGTGGGAGGACATGGAGATGAAGGCTACGAGTCCCATCAGGTTGTGCTTGGCCGACAATGTTTTCTTCAACATCAATGAGGAAGAACCTGTAGTTGAAATTTGGAAAAAGCTGGAGAGGTTGTATATGGCAAAGTTTATTACAACAAGGTTCTACCTGAAGTTGCAATTATATGGCATAAGGATAAAAGAAGGTAAAAATCTATTAGAACAGTTGAGCATCTTCAACGAACTTTTGAATCAACCTCACATCATTGGTGCAAAAGTGGAGAGACATGCCATGTTGCTTCTTACCTCACTTCCTTCTTCGTACTAGCACACGGTGACTACATGATAGGATATGGTAAAGTTGGATGAAGTTACTACATCACTTTTATCTAATAAATTATTAAAAAGTCCTACTTCTAAGGATGAGCAATTAGAAGTAGTGGCAGACAGAAGAGAAATAACTCTTAATAAGGGATGGCGAGCAACAAGATCTCGACCGACATTAAGAAAGAATTGTGCATGTTATCGCTGCAAAAAATTTGGCAACATTAGAAGAAATTGTTCGTAGTGTGTGGAGAAGTAAAATGATCCTAAAGATGCAACGATGGTGGTGCAAGTTTGTGATGACATTTGGGACGATCTATCCATAATCTTCCAGGGTAAGAAAGCTACCCCTGACTGGATATGAATTATGATAGTTCGTTACATATTTGCTTAAATGTGTTACTTTGACTTCTATAGAGAAGAAGACTGATATTATTTGCTTGGGTAACGACTCAATATGTGAGATTGTTGGTGAAGGAGTAGTAGATATTAAGATGCATGATGGCATGGTGCACATGCTTGGTAGGGTATGATACATTTCAAAGATGTACAAGAATATCATATCGTTGGACGCATTAGCTAGACTTTGTAGAGTATGGTTTTTCAACGAGGGATGGAGTTCTAAGGGTGACACATGGTTGCACCGTGATCATGAAAGAAGAAAATTATGCCGGTATGTATCAGCTGATAAGGGACACCGTGTGAGATCATGTTCCTATGATTTTCGCGTAGATAGTGTTGGATATCTCCAGACTCGAGGACAACGAGTCAAATTTATTAATTCGGGTGCTAAGACGGTTATTTCGAAATGCTCTAACATAGGCTACCTTGTAGAGAGAAAGTGTAAATTCGAGTCCGACATGAGTTCCGAATCAACTTGTGACTAGTGCCTGAGAGAGAGAGAAAAGAGTGATTTATGAGATTTAGACTATTGTTTAAAGATTTAAGGTTGTAGGCTGCTCGATCCTTGTGTTGGGAAAGAAATGCGGAAACCTTTCCCCAAACCGGAGAGTACCTACGAGAGGACCGAGCAATACAACGCACGAACCCAAAAACAACCACACAAAACAATCCACGCAGACACAGAGAATTTTTGACGTGAAAAACCCTTGCGGGAAAAAATCACGGGACGATTGGAGTCCAACCCTGAGAAGCCTCCACTAATGGAATAGAAGAATTACACCCTCTACAAACTCCTCCCGATCCAAATCGGATCCCCACAACACTCATAAATAAGAACAATGATTACAAGGCTACGAAGAGCGAGAACGACGAGTAGACATTACCCGAACACGATCTCCTTCGAATAGCGACCTTCAATCCTCCGTCTTCTTCTCCGAAGTTGCAATGGCACTCTTGCCTCCTTCCTCTCTCCAAGTTGTGTTACGTTGCGTTATGAATTAGGGTTGAGAAAACTCAACTTAACTCCCTAATCCCGCAACCAACCTGGACCGTTAGATTAGATCCAATGGTGAAAAGTTACCCAAATTCCCGCATCAGCCCCGACGACACAGAGTTCGGCCAGAACTCTGTGTCGGGCAAATAGAACCATTCTGGAACAGCCAGACCGAGTTCGGCCAGAACTCGGCCTGGGACCGAGTTCGGGCCGAACTCGGCAGACCCAGTCCAGAACCTCCCTTAGGAGCAGCAGCAGCAGTAGCAACTCCTAGTTGCCTACTTTTCGAGCTTCTTCGACACATGAATGGCGCTCGTCGTACTCCGGGGTCTTCTCCACATAGGTTGGGAACCCCACCCACTCCAACAAATCTTCCCATTCACAACTATGGGGAGGATGTCGTCATCCCGACGATCTGCCTGCAGTACTCAAACTTTTCTCTTGGTAGAATCTTCGTGAACATATCAGCTCCGTTGTCATCTATATGAACCTTCTCAAGCGCCGCGTCCTTCTTCTCAACCACATCCCGTATCCAATGATACCGAGTCTCGATGTGCTTGGACCGGCTATGAAACGTCTGATTCTTCACAAGGTGGATAGCACTCTGACTGTCGCAAAGCAAAGTATACTGCTCTTGCTTCAGTCCCATTTTCTGTAACAGCTTCTTCATCCACAACAGCTCCTTGCAAGCCTCCGTCGCCGCAATGTATTCCGCCTCCGTCGTCGACAAGGCAACACACTTCTGCAACCGCGACTGCCACGATACCGCTCCTCTCGTAAACATCATCACGTAGCCCGAAGTCGATCGCCTCGTGTCTACATCTCCAGCCATATCAGCGTCGGTATACCCAACCAGCTTCGGTTCGTCACCACCAAAGGAAAGTCTCCAACCAGCAGTGCCCTGAAGATATCGTAGAATCCACTTGACCGCACTCCAATGTACCCTTCCAGGATTTGAAAGATACCTGCTAACCGTACCAACTGCATGAGCAATATCTGGCCTCGTATACACCATGGCATACATCAGGCTTCCCACAGCTGAGGCATATGGAACCCGCTCCATATCTTCCTTTTCGTTCTCGGTAGATGGACACTGCTCCTCAGTGAGCTTAAAGTGAGCCGCAAGAGGGGAACTCACTTTCTTCGACCCGTCCATCCCGAAACGCTGAAGTACCCGGTGAATGTACTTTGTTTGGGACAAGTGTAGCAGCTTGGACTCTCTCTCGGCTGATCTCCATCCCAAGAATAGTCTTCGTTGTGCCCAAATCCTTTATAGAGAAGACCGCGCCCAGTTGGCGCTTCAGCTCCGCTATCCTAGTGGCATTTCGACCCACTAATAGCATATCATCAACATAGAGCAATAAAATGATGAAATCATCATCGGCAAAATACCTCACAAATACACAGTGGTCCGACGTCGTCCGTGCATAACCATGCTCCCCCATAAACGACTCGAACTTCCTATACCACTGCCTCGGAGCCTGCTTCAGACCATACAAGCTCTTCCTCAACCGGCAGACCAAATGTGACTTGCCCTTCTCACAGAATCCCTCCGGCTGCTCCATGTACAACTCCTTCTCAAGATCACCGTGGAGGAATGCCGTCTTCACATCCATCTGCTCGACCTCCAAGTCGAGACTGGCTGCTAATGCTAGCACCACCCGAATAGACGAATGCTTGACGACAGGCGAAAAGATCTCATCATAATCCACGCCTTTCCGCTGACCGTAGCCTTTGACTACCAGCCTCGCTTTGTATCGAGGGCGAGTAGCATCATCTGTCTGCTTCACTCTGAACACCCATCGATTCTTCAAAGCCTTCTTGCCCTTTGGCAACCGCACCAGATCATAAATGGAATTGGTATGCAAGGAACTCATCTCCTCCTGCATAGCCTCCATCCACTCCTGCCTGTGTTCGTCTTCCATAGCCTCTGCAAAACTTTCGAGCTCTCTCCCGTCAGTCAATAGCACATACTCATCTGGTGAGTATCTCGTAGATGGTCGACGATCCCTGTCACTCCTCCTCAAAGGAACCACTGGTGCTGGCTGTATACCGACAGACTCCTCCCCTTCAGGAACTGCCTCCCCGGCATGCTCATCCTCCTGAGGGACACCCTGACCACCATCAGCAGGCTGATGATCAAGGTTGGGAGCAACTCTATGTACTGACTCCCCCATAACTGGATCCTCTGCGATGTCCTCTGAAAACTGCTCGAAGCGAAATGACTCTAACTCAGGCAATTCTTCAGCCTCAGAAGGCGTCTCAAAATCCTGAGTGTTGGTCATGGTCTGATCCTCGACGAACACTACGTCCCTGCTTCTGTAGAGCTTTCCTTCCACTGGGTCGTAGAGTCTATAGCCAAACTCATCCCGACCATAGCCGACAAAGACGCATCGCCTCATCTTCGGCTCAAGTTTGGTCCTCTCGTCCTTCGGTACATGCACGAAGGCCTTACAACCAAACGCCCGCAGGTGATTGTATGACGGCTCTTTGCCGTACCATACTTTATCAGGCACATCACCCTGCAAAGGAGCACTAGGAGACAAATTAATAACATAAGCAGCTGTGAGAAGAGCCTCACCCCAATAACTGCCCGGCAAGTTTGCTTCTGACAGCAAACACCGCACCCTCTCCATCAGTGTCCTGTTCATGCGCTCCGCTACACCATTGAGCTGAGGTGTCTTTGGCGGAGTCTTCTGGTGTCGTATCCCCTGCTCTCTGTAATATGCATCAAAGGGATCGATGTATTCGCCGCCATTGTCGGACCGAACACATAACAACTTCTTGCCCGTCTCCCTTTCAACAGAGGCCTGAAACTCCTTGAAAGTAGGCAGCACCTGATCCTTGGTCTTTAAGGCATAGACCCAAACCTTCCTGGAACAGTCATCAATAAAGGTTACAAAGTAAGAAGCACCACCAAGAGATTTTACCTTCATAGGACCGCAGACATCCGAGTGAATCAACTCGAGCAACGCCGGCTTCCTCGAACTTGGGTGACTTTAGAAAGACACCCTATTTTGCTTCCCAGCTAAGCAGTGCGTGCACTTCTCCAACTTTGTAGACTTGAGCCCCGGAATCACCTTCCTATTCACCAAGTAGCTCATCCCCTTCTCGCTGATATGGCCGAGCCGCCTGTGCCACAACTCGGTAGACGCATCACTGACTGCGTTCACCTCCTGTGCCCCCTGTGCGCTCCCCTCCATATAGTAGAGATCGGACTTCTTGCTTCCTCTGGCAATCACCATCGAACCCCTGGAAAGCTTCCACTGACTATTCCCGAAGAGACTGAAGAATCCCTCGTCATCCAACCTTCCAACCGACACCAGGTTGAAACGGATATCAGGGACATGACGAACATCTTTGAGAACAAGAACCGCACCCGTCTTCGTTCTTAAATGCACATCTCCAACGGCAACCACCTTCGACACATCTCCGTTGTCCATCTTCAACACGCCACAGTCGCCTGTCGTGTAAGTGGCAAATAGTGCCCTGTTGTGAGATACATGTGCTGAAGCCCCTGAGTCCACCAGCCAAGAATTGTCATCGCAGGCGAGGTTAGTAATGACCTCATCACCTACGACGATCACATCGCCTCCGTGCATCGAGGCCGCCGCTGTAGTGTTCTCTTCTTGCTTCCCCTTGTCGCCCTTCTTCTCTCTCTTCCAAGCGAAACAATTCCACTTGATATGGCCCTTCTTACCACAATGGTAACACTCTAAGTCCTCGTAACGACCCTTGGACTTCCCCCTGCTCTTGTCTCTGCCACCACCTGGACCCCTGCTTTTGCCCCTTCCGCGGCTCTCTGAAACAAGTGCCTCTGAGTGGTGGGATGTGGATGAAGTGCCCTGAGAACGTCTCCGCATCTCTTCATTCAACACCCCGCTCTTGGCAAACTCCAGACTGACCACGCCCTCTGGAGCAGAAGCGATCATAGATACTCGTACGGTCTCCCACGAGTCTGGCAATGTACACAGCAGCCATAGTCCCTGAACTTCGTCGTCGAACTTGACTCTCATTGAAGACAGCTGGTCAACCACGCCCTGGAACTCACTCAAGTGATCCGAAATAGACGCCCCATCCCTGTACCGTAGACCCATTATCGTTCGGATCAGGAACAATTTGTTTACCCCGGTCTTCTTCGCATACAAGGATTCCAGCTTATCCCACAACGTCTTCGCGTGCTCAATATTGGCAACGTGGTTGTACACGTTCTCGTCTACAAACTGCCGTATGTACCCACACACTTGTATGTGCTCGAATGTCCAGTCCTCCTCGGATTTATCACTGGGCTTCTCGGATGCAAACACGGGTAGATGCAGCTTCTTGACAAATAGCAAATCTTTCATCTTGCTCCGCCAATAGTGATAGTTTGTGCCGTTCAGGTTCACCATGCGCACCGGCTTCGCGTCCATCTCTCCTCTCTGGTTTCTGTCAACTCCTGACACCCTTCTGAATTCCAGAACCTGGCTCAGATACCACTTTGTTGGGAAAGAAACGCGGAAACCTTTCCCCAAACCGGAGAGTACCTGCGAGAGGACCGAGCAATACAACGCACGAACCCAAAAACAACCACACAAAACAATCCACGCAGACACAGAGAATTTTTGACGTGGAAAACCCTTGCGGAAAAAAACCACGGGACGATCGGAGTCCAACCCTGAGAAGCCTCCACTAATGGAATAGAAGAATTACACCCTCTACAAACTCCTCCCGATCCAAATCGGATCCCCACAACACTCAGAAATAAGAACAATGATTACAAGGCTACGAAGAGCGAGAACGACGAGTAGACATTACCCGAACACGATCTCCTTCGAATAGCGACATTCAATCCTCCGTCTTCTTCTCCGAAGTTGCAATGGCACTCTTGCCTCCTTCCTCTCTCCAAGTTGTGTTACGTTGCGTTATGAATTAGGGTTGAGAAAACTCAACTTAACTCCCTAATCCCGCAACCAACCTGGACCGTTGGATTAGATCCAGTGGTGAAAAGTCACCCAAATTCCCGCATCAGCCCCGACGACACAGAGTTCGGCCAGAACTCTGTGTCGGGCAAACAGAACCATTCTGGAACAGCCAGACCGAGTTCGGCCAGAACTCGACCTGAGACCGAGTTCGGGCCGAACTCGGCAGACCCAGTCCAGAACCTCCCTTAGGAGCAGCAGCAGCAGTAGCAACTCCTAGTTGCCTACTTCCCGAGCTTCTTCGACACACGAATGGCGCTCGTCGCACTCCGGGATCTTCTCCACATAGGTTGGGAACCCCACCCACTCCAACACCTTGTTGAGTTGGATAATGAATATGATCAAGATGGTGATTGTTATATTTTGGCTCATATTTAGTAATTCTATTACAATCCTAAATGAAATATTATAAGGGACTAGAGTATTTTCTTTAGTTGACTAGGCTTTCTTATGGTAATTTACCCCGATAATGATCGACCTTTGATCGGAACTTTGTACGTTTTCATGATTATTTATTTCTACAGCAACATTTGTTAGTAGCATAATACACATAATTATATTATGAATGTCATTATCAAAATCTAATTACATAGGAGATTAAACAACATTCGTCCAAGATGACAACCACCAATAGCATCCGCAAAGGTAAAAACAAAAGCAAAATATGAAAACCTAGTGGTGAGCATCGGGGTGGTTGGGTTCAAACCGAACCGAAAATCGTAATTTCAAAAACCAGAAATCAAATTGTTTTCATGAAAAAAACCGAACATAATCGAACCGAATAAAACGTTCAGTCTTTGGTCGATTCGATTTCATGGGCTAGTGGACTGGATCTTCAAATTTTAGCAAATTTGGTAACTCTTTAAAATAAATATTAAATATATTTGACATAATTCTCAAATAATAAAATGGGCCGAACATTCACATTTTCACATATATTTTTATTTGGGACTAGCTCAAAAAAAATTCAAAAAATTACAAGTTTGTCATTCAATTTTTTACTTGGAACTAGTCCAAATTTTTCCAGCAAGTAGGACCGCAACTAAGCTGGCAGTCCTAACATATAGTAGGACTGTCAACTTAGTTGCAGTCCTAGGACTGCCAACAAGTTGGCGGTCTTAACATAAGTAGAACTGCCAACTTAGTTGTAGTCCGCGTCGACGAAAACCCAGTGGAGCTCGGCAGCCGGCCTGGAGTCCTCGACCGTGCCGGCAGCGCCTCTCCTCCTCCCCTGCCGCCTCCTCCGCCTCCATCCCGTACACAACCCCTCTCCCTAACCCGTACCCCCCCCCCCAACCCTAACCCTCCTCCTCCTCCTCCGCCTCCTTCCCACACCCCGCCGCCTCCTCCTCCTCTTCCCTAACCCTAACCTTCGTCCTCCTCGTCCTCCTCCGCCACCTCCTTCCGGCAACCCCGCCCCCCCCCCCCCCCCCCCCCCCCCCCCCCCCCCAAAAAAAAAAAAAAAAAAAAAAAAAAAAAAAAAAAAAAATTGGGAGAACTAGCCCCAAGTAAATTTAGAAGTGCCCTTAGAATTAGCCATTGATAAAACTAATTTATCACTCAGATAGAGGGGTTATTTCAGTTGATCGATTATTGTACCGAGTCCAACGCAAGATATATACTCCCAAGGCCAGCTGGAAGAGTTGCAGCCGGAACAAAGGTTTCAGAACATGAACATTGAACAAAGGTTTCAATGCTGTATGTCACTTCTTTGGCAATCAAGATGGAGGAATATCGTTACCATCAAAATTTGATTGTGACTAACATGGGCAATTTTCTCCACATTCATGGCATCGGGAGATTTTGTTTTTCCAGCTAAGAAATCAAATTGGGATTTGATTATAGCGAGTAACATCCGTTGTCAAGCAGTAGTTCTTCTTTTTACTTGCACATTGAACGTGTTGCTTGTGAAACAATACCCAAACCTGTCAAGGACCTTGTGCTTAATTTCTTCTTAACTCTTTCAAGGCATAATAATATTTGTATATGGTAATAATATATTGTTATTGTCGAAACAAATCTTGGATGGCAGAACAATCAATGTCTCGTTACAAACGGACAGAATAACTTCATGCTCTTTTTTGCAATCGTAGTTGCAGACAGACAGAATGGATTACAATGTACGGAAGACAAGTGGAAGAAGAAAACAATCCTTGTTGAGTTGATGAAGATCACCGTTGTTCAAACAAGATTCGTCCCCATGCGATTTGCTCCCAGGAACCAGAAAGTTCATATATGAACTTCTGGAACGCTCGATGTCACCTCATTTTTGGACTCGCACGAAGTCCTCTGGACTCCAATGACGACAGTAGCACAACTCTCTTAGTCTCTAAATTTTGAAGTATTTTTCAAATGAGGCACCAAGAGAGTATTTATAGAGTTGGACGGAAACCTAATCTTAATCCTGGCCGCCAACCATTACGAAAAGATATGAACGAATTAAATTCAAATCACACAAAAACGGATCTGAATAATTGACCCAATCTTTCCATAACCGGTTAAATTCTGCTGCAATCAGCTGAAACACGCTCCAACCAAGCTGTCTGTGCTTATGCAGCCAACAGCACAGCCGCAGCTGCTCATGCGCACATAAGCCAGCAGTGCGGCAACCAATGCGCGCAACCATACGGCGGCACATGCGTACAGCCCAGCGTATGCGCGTAAATGCGCATAGTCGCACCTAGCCCACGCCTGCATCCGTGCATGCAACTCGCACGAGCGTCATGCGACGATACTGACGTGCTAAGTACATTTAAAGTGTGCCAACAAAGCGTCATTTTGTGCCCTTGAGCCCGAGTCCGAGTTGCAAAGTCCCTTTGGGCATGGAATTATCCTATGAGCAGGACAAAAAGCATAAATGCTTTCTTGTGGAGTTAATATTTTTCCTCCGAGAAAAATACCCCTACATGGCACCCACATGTGCCTCACCACACCCCATGTGCAAATCTTAACACAAGCAAAACATTATATTGAGATACTCATCATTTGGTGTAGCCAATATTGGACTATCTTTCTTAGTCTAAAAACAAAAATACCAACATATATTGTATTTAGTATTTACCATATGGTAGTACAAGTGTTTGTAATATTTGTATATAGTAAGAATTTATTGTGTTAGTCCTTATCATATAGAAATACAATATATGGTAATATGATAGTACTACTAGATTACTAGATGTAATGTAATTACTATATATAGTCTCCACTGAGATATTAATAAACATAAAATAATTCATTATCGCAAATACATGTTCAAGTTATATATTTAACTTTGAATCTTTTGATGAATCATAATAAGCTACCAATGCCATGATGATTCTAAAGAAATCCTTATTTGAAACAGGAGAGAAGGTTTCCTTACAATCAATACCATCCTTCTGAGTGTAACCTTTGGCTACTAATCTGATTTTATGTCGTTCATATTGCCATTTGAGTCATGTTTGGTCCTAAAGACCCATTTACAACCAACTCTTTTAAATTTTTAGGCAATTCTACTAAATCTCAAACTTTATTATGTGCAATTGATTCCAACTCTTCTTTCATTGCATCAATCCATTAGACTTGGTGCATTCTATGGCTTGTGAAAATGTTACTGGATCCTTTTCAATTCCTATATCATAATTTAATTCTTGTAGATAAACCACAAAGTCATTCGAGATTTGTAATTTTCTTTGTCTTTGAGACCTCCTTAATTCCTCCATCTGTGGTGGTTGTTCTACTTCAGCTTCATGTGTGATAACTTGTTCATTATTAACAATAACCTCTTCATGATTTATTTCGACCTCATTATGGTCACTATTAATATTATTTTGTGGTACAGTATCATTAATGTGTTGTCCTTGGTTATTATTATATACAATATCCATAGGAACAACTTGTCGAGAAGTTGACGGCAAATGTACCATTGGTACTTGTACCCAACTTCTTTAAGAACCACTTTTCGAGGTTCATTGATCCCACTAGTTTTGCCACTCTCTAGGAATCTTGTATTACCGGATTTTACGATTCTCATACTATGGTCTGGACAATAAAACTTATACCCTTTAAATTTTTATGAGTAACCTATAAAGTAACCACTAATCATTCTAAAATTCATTTTTTTTCCATGAGGATTATATACTCTTATGTCTGTTGCATACCCCCGGACATGAAAATATTTTAAACTAGACTCTCTTCTGATTTATAGTTCAAAAGGTGTATTTGGGAACTGCCTTACTAGGAACTCGATTTAGTATGTAAACAACAGTTTTAAGTGCATGCATCCATAACGATATAGGTAAGGTTGAATTGCTTAACATACTCCTAACCATCTCAAGTAAGATACGATTGTCTTTCATCAACTTCATTTTGTTGAGGCATATCTGGCATAGTGTACTGGGCACAAATACCAAGTTTCTCAAGGAGTTTAGCAAATAGGCCTGGGCATTGAACCAATTTGTTATATTTTTCGTAATATTCCCATCTCTATCAGATCTTACTATTTTGACTTTCCTTTTAATTATCTTTCGACTTCCTTGATATAGATATCTAAGACATCTATAACTTGAGACTTGTCATGCAATAGATAAATGAAACAATAACGTGAAAAATCATCGATAAAGGTAATAAAATATTTTTCTCTACCAAATGATGGAACATATCAAAAGGTCCACGTATGTCTGTATGTATTACTTCAAGAAGCTCAATACTTCTTGTGGCTCCTTTCTTAGTATGCTTTGTTTGCTTTCCCTTAATGCAATCAATACATATATCAAAGTCATTAAAATCTAAATTTGGGAGAATGTCATTCTTGACTAATCTTACAATTCTTTCTTTGGATATATGACCAAGACGTTTATACCACAAAAATGATGAATTTTCTATTATCAATCTTCGCTTATTTCCAACTTTAGCGTGTAGAGTTAAAAAAAAGTTTTGGAGAAGGTATCATCAAGATTGAATTTGTATAAACCATTATTAAGAATACTGTAACCTATGTGAATGATATTTTTAAATAAATTCAAACTTTTATTACCTAAGTTGAATCCATAACCAAGATTATCAAGTTTTGACATATATAGATACTAAATTTCTGAAAATAGAAGGTACATATAAGGTTTGATATAAATCAATGAAACGACCTGAAGACGGGAATAATCGGTATGTTCCTGTAGCTTTAGCAAGGAACTTTGACTCCATTTTCCATGTAAAAGAAATGCTCATTTGGCTTTATGGTTTGGGTCGTACGGAATCCCTGCATTGATTTGGAAATATGAACACTAGCACCAGAGTCAAGCCACCAAATATGAGAAGGAACCTCAATTAAATTTGATTTAAAATATACAAAAGCCAAAGACTCACCTTTCTTTTCGAACCATTCTTTACGTTTTGGGCAATCATCCTGAAAATGACTAGATTTCTTGCAGAAATGACAATTTTTATTCTTTTCTTTTTCTTATTGCTATTACTGGTGCCATTTTTTCTGGAAAGCTTTGCATTTATTTTCCTTTCTCCACTTCTTTCCTTTATTCTATTTCCCTTTCTCCACTTCTTTCCTTTATTCTTACTTGCTTTTTGATTAGTATGATGGACTATATTGATTCCTTGTTATTTGAGTCTCGCTTCCTTTTGCACAACCATACTTATCAATTCATTTATGTTTACTTATCCTTAATAGTGTTGTAATGAACATGAAACGACCCATACTTAGGAGGTAAGGAGTTCAAAATAAATTGCAGTAAAACAGTATCATCTACAACTATCCCAAGTTTTTGAGTTTAGCTGCTATGTTGGTCATTTTGAGTATATGAGCCACTTCCATCAAATTTTATGGTGGTAAGCTTGCTCATATGTATCCAGCAAGTGACTTATCAGCACTTCTAAAACGATCATAAATGATTTTGAGATATTCCTTTGCACTATCAGTTTTAGGTAAGATAGTTTTAATGTTGTTTGCTACTGTCATTCACTACTGTCATTCGCATGAACATAATGCTGAGTCTGTTCGACTTTTCCTAGCTTTATGGAGAGTCTTTTAAGCTTCAGTACTGGTCTCAGTGAGATCAAGAGGCTTATCAATTTGGAGTGCAAGATCGAGATCAAGCATATCAAGGATGTAGACTTGTTCAGACCAATCAAAAAAATTCATTCCTGTAAGCATTGGTACAGGTGATGCCAGCGAATGAAGTGAAAGGACGACGGTACTGCAATATTATAACATATACTTGTTAGTGCTTTGAATTTTAACATAAAACAATTAACGTATTTTTATTCATCACCTTTGGACAGAAAACATGAAATACTACGTTCACATAATGATGTTTTTAGTTTCTACACTAATTGATAAATTACATTGTATATTTGAGTATGAACGTTATTTTTGGATATTCAATGATACACGAATAAAATGCGTATAATTTATCCTTTCTTATTCATCAATCACTAAATAATCATTCACCTTTGGATAATATTATATATCTGAACAATGCTTAATATTAGATATTATTGGGCCACCTTTGGATAATAAAAATTAAAGTACCCATAATAATATGAAAATAAGAAACTGTTTTTGGCACGGGTATTAAACATAATATTATTGGGCCACTTTGGTGACAATGCAATAACAATTTTGTAATATAAAAGTCATTCATATTAATTCTAAATTTTATGTAAGTCACCATATACAACCAAAATATTTTTTTTGTGTGCATGTGAAGTTGGAATGTAACTTCAAATAAAAATGTATTTCTTAAGAAGATTGGTGTGTGATAAAGTATCAAGCCATATGCCATATTTTTAGTGCTCAAGGTCAATAAATATATGAAAGACCTAGATAATGAGGGACATATAAAAAAAATCAATTCTGAATGCATACAAATAAAATATGTGTATACACAGCAAATAGTTCAATGCTTTGATGATGCAAGTGTTCATTCGTACATAACATACACTTGAGAATATGTGTTCATTCGTTCAGAACATACACACAGTCCATAGTATAGGTTGTGCTTCTCAAATTTCGTTGGGAATCATGTTTTAACAAATCATAAATTTTAATGCAGAAACGTATCTTTTCCATTTCGTAACTTTATGCGAGATGTTTGATCTCTGAAAATCGTTTCTCTTCCGTCAACTCCTTAATTTGGGAAAAAAAAACAATTATTAATTTGATGTATCTCTTTGGAACAACAAGACTCATTTTATACACATGGTGTGTTTTTTTCTTTTTAATGATTCATTATGTCCCTTCAAAATGATTGCAACTCTTCCCAAAAGGTTTTAGACAACAAATGGATGCATGTCTTTTCGTAGATGTGTGAATTTGTATTAACATGTGGGACAAATCATAATACATTGTAATATAATGCCTATATCCTCATTTTAAATGCCTATATCCTCATTTTAAAGACCACTTTTGCCCATTGTGACTTGAATTTGGCTGCAGGAAAACAAAGTCAATTTAAATGGTCACTGCTCTTGATCGGTTGAGAATTGGCAGAGGTGAGTAACTCTTTTTTCTCTGGATGCGACACTGCTATGGATCATCCCCAGAGAATTTGGGATAAAGCCTTGGTTAGTATTGTTGTTGTGTAACTGCAACAGCCAACGAGACAAAGATCGTATCGTCAGAGTGTACAGAAAGGAAAGACAGAGAACGGCAGTGATCTCGTGCGATTTTGAGGTCTGACGGTGGAGAACGGGACAGGGCTAGCTAGAGAAGCTCGCAGGGCTGCTGATACAGTCGGACACACGTGAATTGTATCCGGACAGTGGTATGGGGTGATATATAAGCAGGGGTGTCCTGGTCCGGGTATCTTGTGATGCTTTTAAGGTCTCAGTGTTTGACCATGGGTTAAGCAAAAATATCTTGAAAGAGATTGATCAGCAGTATCTTGTGATGCATCTTCCCCAAGAACCCTAGTCCAATCTGGGACAGGGTTCCGAAACAACTTTACTTCTACAGTCACATGTTACATGAAATTATGATCAATGGTGGCAATCTTTGATTCATCTATTTCACACCTTCATCAGAATGGATATGATCTCTTTGCCTCTCAATATCAACTAAACATACATAGTCTTAACCAATGAAGATATGAAAACTGAAGCAAAGTTATCATTCTGCCTCTCTTTGCTAAACTTGTAATACATTTATTGGCCGCGGAGGTAAATATGCAAAGTGTGAATTCGGTACAGTTTAAATGCATTGCTAACCCACAAAATTACCTTAGTAATATTCAGGTTCACTATGTTGAATGTGTGTATAACCGACAAATTCCTGGGGGATAGTCCTAGAAAGGCCCCCAAAAGGAGGGATGTCTCTGAGCTCTTGCCACCATGGTTGCAGGGAGCAGAGAAAGAATACTGAGAATGGGAAGAACAAATAAAAAGATGAAATCTGGAACATCGAACTTCCGAGAAGAGGGCATCCAGATAACCTCCTGAACTGTAAATATCCATTTTCATCCGGATAAAGCCTTTCTGATCTGTAAAAAGCACAAAGCAATCCTCATACTAAGTAGACGAGCTTCAAGCAACATCTGATCCAAGTAAGAGCTTAGCCCCGAGAGGAAGGATCCACTCTGCAGCATTCTCTTGGTTTCTGCCACCACTTCAGAAGAGACTCTTCCAGTTATCAAAAATGTATCTATAGAAGGCCCTTGCAACTGTCAAAAAACATATAAGATTCCCTTGTATCATAAAGACTTAAAAGGTAAGAACTTCGAATATGTAATTGTGTGAGAATTTAACGAAATCCGTCTACTTCAAACTTGATTAAATCTCATGTAATCCAAACCCGCACAATTAAGGCAACCATGTAAATTTATATTCTAACAAGATTGGAATGAGGTTTAATTCAAGATAGACAAGATGCTAATCATGCCCTTGTCAGTATGTGTTTCATCTTTTTGTTTTGCATTGCTGTAATTCACCAGTCCATCTTGTGCTACCCTATCCAAGATACAAGCAGAGATACCCATGCAAATGTGTGGATTTGGTATTACATACCATCAGTCCATTTATCATTACTCTGTTTCCACAGTTTTCATTAGCGCATTATAGGAAAAGGAAAAGATGACTCTAGTTTCACCTCTTCGAAGTCTTCAGCAGCTCGCTTTTCTAAAGACTAGCTTGATTTAAGATGTTTCTTGCATACCTCCAGAAAAGGTCAAGATGGAAGGTTTATTTCACCTCTTTGAACTCTTCAGCAGCTCGCTTTTCTAAAGACCAGTTTGATTTAAGTTGTTTCTTACATACCTCCAGAAAAGGTCAAGATGGAAGGTTTATGCCAAGGTTCGCAGTATCAGCCGATACCGACATATCGGTTTGGCTTCCGATAACCCTACCAATACCGGCCGATACAGAATTGTGGCTTGCTTTCCCCGTCGGTTTAGCAAGGAGAAAGTTAAGAGAAAAAGAAAGAAGAATGAAAAACAAAGATGATTCATCATTATGAAGATCAATATGGCACAAAGCGTCGATAAAATGCATCGACAATGTAACCATTATCGTTTGTCGATCTTGTGGCTCGATTTCCCCGTTAGTTTAGCAAGGAGATTATATGCCTAAACAATAATATAACAAGTAATAAATAAGATTATATGCCTAAAGCTATCAAATATTTTTCTAGCTATCTAAATAACTTTTTTTTTGGCTCTCTGAATCCAAGAACTCCAAATTAGTCGAACCACCGTTGCCGATACTCATAAGACAAATATTGCAAACCTTGGTTTATGCACTTGGATGAGTAACGTAAATTTTGCTATCCTGTTCAAGCTTACAAACTCCCGAAGTAACAACCAAATATGTAAACGGAGCTTATGTATGAAATTTAAGCAGTGCAACAAGGTTAAGACCTTGTGACTAGCAAAGAATATTTCTGCATCTTTTTTGACAGAAGCGAAATTTTGAACCACCAATCAAAAGAAACTTGAGATAATATTTTCAATCATATCAAGGCCTAAATTTTCATTAATATCATATGGTTAGCAACATGCAATAAATTTTATGAATCATAAACCTATTTAGGGTCAAATCTCCGACAAGGCAGTTTCTATTCTACAGATACTTGGTACCATAAGCAAGATTAGATTAGTTTTTTTTTTCCTTTTAACAAATGGTTTGCTGGATTGAATGTGTGAAAATTAATGTGTTTGTGTGTGCACAACACAGGCACCTGATCCAACTTCCAAAGGAGGGAGAATTGAGTTTCTAATAGTATCTCTTGCTTTTTATGGCATCTTCTTTCTGTTAGGAAGTATGGTTAGAGTGAAACAATAGAACTTTGAATAATAAATTCAAATCCATAAATCAACTTTACCAATGTGATTGTGTCTAACATTAGCTTGTGCAGGCCAAGCTACGGAAGACGTCCTAAGAAGGCAAAACACGTAAAAGACAGAAGATTTCTAGCAAGATGGGAGACTGCCTTAGAGTGTAGACTCATACTGTTGTATTGGCTTTGGGGAGTACATTTGCAACTTTTTTTATGATTTTTTTATAGGTACCACCGTTTCGGCTGTAGGGGCTTTTACAGTCTTTTCTGTTCGGATGTTTGATTAACTCTCTTTAATTAAGAACCGGGAGAGCTCTTACTCCCACTGTTTATCTAAAGAAAAAGAATGTTAAATATCAGAACCAATGGCTTGGATTCTCGTGGTATGTATGTGGTGTGTGTGCGTGTTTGTTTGTTTGTAATGCATGTAGTACCAGGGCATGAGTGACAGCTCGCAAACAATCGTTCGTCTTGAGCATCAACAGAATTACACGTGGTAGTCTCCTTAGCAGCTCCGAGATCTGAGAAAAATACTGGGAAGCATACATCTGCAGAGGAAGAGGATGTCAAATAGTTAATATTATGGATGAAAAGGAAATCTACATTTTGTTAGAATTCAATGCAGAACTAATTGAATCTGATCAAAGGACTATTGATTTGAATCTGATTTTAAAATCAAAAGTTGTTCTTAGTTATCTCAGAATTAAAGCTCATTATTAACAACCTTGTTTGAATATGCACCAGGTTAGCAATCTGAGGTGTACAACAAGAAAATGTGTAGCTTTTAAAGACCAGTCTAAAATTTCAGCTAATTGATGAAGGTTCTAAACTGATGTTAGAAATAACCTGTATTTCCGAACGATCATTATCATTCCCTTTTAAAACCAAATGATCCACAGAAGGATCAATAACTCTGTTCCATGGCCTCATTGTAAGTACTGCTGCAAACAGCACATAGAGATCCTCACCAGCACCCAGCTTTATACTATACTCTTTTATTGCATTGACATCAGCAAAAACTAGAGCCTGCACAGAGAGGCAAATCATCAAATATGAAGCTCAAGCACTTAATTATGGTATAGTACTTCAGGAATTTGAGTGAAAGGCACCTTCCAAAGTGCAGCATAATTTGTTCTAGTTGCAAAATCAAGCTCCTTGTATAGACCATGATCAAGCAGTATCAATTGTGGCCTTTTCCTTCCTGCATAATGGCATAAAGAAACAGAGTCACTCAAACAATACTACTGGATGTGTTCCAGTACAGTTTCTAGGTTTTGGTCCTAGAGCATCTTCAAGAACAAGAAACAAGACATAATATGCAAAATAATGACAGCCAACTTGCATTCATATTTCAGCAATTAACACCAAAACCTATGTTGCACGAGAACGATACAGGTACGGACACGATACGGGTTAGGGATACGGTTATTTTCAAAAATATATATAAAAAATTATCCACCCTGGCCGTTGTTGTGTTTCTTTCTGTTACTAAGAGAGAGGAAAAGAGGTTTAGGTTCAAAAGTCGTGTTGGGTTATGTTATATTATGTTATATAGGTTCATGTACAAGTATAAGTTAACCTGGATTTAAGAGAAAAGACAACAGGTGCCTAACAGTACTTTGGTCGAATTCAGCCGTAATTCAGCCCTCTTTTTTTTCCCTCTTTTGGGTTCATTGCTGAACCATGTCTAAGCCGTGTCCAGAACGAATCCTGGCCATATCCTACCATATCCAACTGTGTCCTGCCGTATTTGATGTATCCTGCTGTATCTGTGTCCAATACGTACTGGACACAGGCACAGATGCCTATTTGGCCTGTCCAGGAAACATAGCCCATAACTAACTGGAGCAAATCCTTTTTACAGTGAGACATTGTGTTCTCACCATAGTGAGACTGTAAAGAAACTGATAAAATCGAGTACCAAATGAAAACTATAATATACCAAGAAACACAAACAAGGAGAAATATTTGATACTGCTTCACATAAGAAAATCAAACCGGATCCTTAATTTTGGTAGGTATTAGTAGGCATACAGAAACATGGGAAATCAAACAAGACCTTGTTTTAGGTATTGAACGTTTTCGATACAGACAAATTACCCATCCACCCTTTGATAGGGACTGGCGGTGATGTAGGATTGTAAACCAGCCATTAACAGGTATCTTCAGTTTCAGTATCCACATATTCTATAAATATAGGCGTTATGAGAAGCAACTTCAACATGCCCCAGACTATCTTATGATAATTCCAACTGGTTACATCAGGAGCACAAATCAATCTGGCAGACACATACTTGCGTCAAAATACAGACATCAAAAAGATAAAACAAAAACAGGTAACTAGTTGCATACTTACACTCATGTGCTAGCTGGAGGCATAAGATATATGCAACGGATGAGCACAATATATTTCTATGAACAGTTATGAAGATTAAACGGATTCAAAAAGCTTTATTCTTGAATGAATGAAGGGATTCACAAATTAGATTACTTTTGCTCATATAAAGCTTTAAGGAGAACAAGTGATGGACATCTCACTATTTATATTATGGCTTGCCATAAACGAGTAAAAATGAGACAAACAACATAATGATCCAGCCTTCCAAGTAGGTTAAAAGTAGCAACAGGACTTCAATTTCAGGATTCTAAAAAAATTTGTTCATTGATTTGTAGTGCACTAGTTAAAACCAAGTGCATGATACTATTTTTGTTTTTGATATTTCAGGCAGATATTGCACATGACTGGAGCAGTGTGTACCCAGTCATAAAAATATGATATCTAGTTCTAAAGATGCTCAAAAGGAGAAAGTAATGGATAAATCAGTACTAGTGCAAAAAACATGCTTAAAATTCAATTTAGATTTGTGTACGACTTTTAAGTAGCCAGACCAACCCACTTCATTTAAGATAGTTAAAGACATCATATAAACCACCACCACCAAAAATAAGAGGATACATCACTTCTAATCATAATAAAAGGTTGAAGAGACATCATTTCTACTATATCTTCAAGTAGGAAAAAACTTAAGAAATGGTACTTCGACAT
The DNA here is from genome assembly GCA_029216955.1 of Iris pallida. NCBI lineage: Eukaryota > Viridiplantae > Streptophyta > Magnoliopsida > Asparagales > Iridaceae > Iris > Iris pallida. Next base: position 1,090,422 of record JANAVB010011397.1, on the reverse strand, counting down.
GAAGCTCCATAACTTAAGTGGGCGTTTAATAGTCAAGTTCCAATTTTGAGGGTACAAAGGATCTGAAACAGGACTTTTTTTTTCTTCTTCACCCTTCTATTGAAATTCAAGCATGAAACATATACATTGAAAAAATGGTATGTCAAGGTAGAGCAAATTTCTCACTGAAAACATTCCATCTGCTACTAGATGGCAAAGGCCGAATCATCATGTTGGCAGCATGCGGGTCACAATGCACGAACCCATGCTTAAATATCATCTCTGCAAAAGCTTGGTTGACCTGCACAATATTTTGACAAATTATGTGTAGTAAATGGGTAATATTTTGACAAAATTATGTGTGTAGTAAATGGGTAATATGATCTCTTACTAGCTTTGAAACATCTTTAGGTTGGATTCCAGATCTTCGAATAGCATCCAAATCAGTTATTTCCGCAGCATCCATAAATTCCATGCTCAAAACCTTCGATGTACTCAAATCCCAATAGATCTTGGGGGTATATATGCAGTCTGCAATACGAGGAGATAACCTCCTAAAATTATCCACACATTTCTCGCTGTTCCTAGCCTCAAACAAGAAATCTAACTCCTGACAACCATGATACTAACTGATTAAAGACTGCATATGGAGCTCCACATTACATGATTAGGTCATTGAACAACATATGCAAGTTATCAATGAAGTACATTCATTACTGATAAAACACCAAACCGAGGTGAAAACAGAACCAACATACATATGTAATTGGAATGAGAGTAAGTTAACACACTAATTGCATGAATTAAAGGTGCAGTATATTTCGACTACATTACCTTGCCACAAAGGGTTGCGCTCATTTACAATAGTGCCTATAACAAATTTAACCAACTTCAACCAATAGAGATGGTCATAACTGTTTGCTCCTTACATACGCACCGATACACATCAGTCAAGCGGACAAATCTACACAATTTTCACAAGGTAGTGTGTGATTGTGTCCATACATCATTGTCTATTCCAACAATCAGAATCTCATGTTGGCCTCTGAATACTCGTCATGGTTGGACAGCAAATAATATCTTATGCATATGTACTTTAGAAGTCGTTTATACCACGTAGTGGGGAAATGAAGCCATAGGAGGAAGCAAACAAAAAAAGAAGAAAATATAAGGCACTATAAAACCAACATAGTTAAACATGGATCAGCACTCTGTTTAGTTGCACCTTGAGGAGCCTGCTGCACTTTCAAATCATGACATAACAAATATTCCTGCGGGCTATATATACCAAGTTGTAGCCATCGATAGGGGAAATGTGGAAGCAGCGGCATGCACCTAATGCGGCTTTCTGCACAGGCAAACTGAATTTTCATGCTGAGCTGCCCTCAAAGTACATAACCATTGCTCCAAATACACGTCATCCATAATCAATTGACACAGATCGCCTTGTTCACATTTTTTATATAAATATATTGGTTCTGTGGAATGATCAACTTCATTAGTAATGACGCACTAATTAAATTCATCCTTGAAGGCTTTCTTATCTTCTTCTTTATGGGCATCATACTTCCCAACAGGCTCAGTCCACTTTACATCAGCAAGGTTAAGCCCTTGAGCAATCAAACGTGAAGCAGTCCGTCTCCCCTGCTTGGATTATGCAAAGGGAACAGTTCCTTGTTCTGGATATTTAGCTACTGAAATTGAAGTAATTGGTTGAGATTGTAGAGACAGCTAGACATAAGTGACTCTGCAGGTGATGGATGACAAGCATGGATCCTCCCAACTTATCAAACAGATGGCCATCCTTGTACACTAACACAATAGAACAATCAAAAGGAAATCTGTCAAATCAACCACCACAAAGTCTCTCTTCTCTAGATCTTTTACAGAGTTCCAGAACCATGCATGACAGAATACCTCATCGTTCTAATAGTACCATTACTGCAGAGATTATGGAGTCAAGGATATGATAGACATAAACTCCAACTATGGTCATATCAGATAGAATCATCTGATATGATCTCATAATCCATCTAGCTTGAGACCACGGCAGACAACTATGAACTGGAGAATGAACCCCTTATACAGGGTATCCACCAACCATTGCCGGTAGAATTTGACTATCAGTTTGCTGTACCTCATGGAATAAGAGGACCAGAAATGGTAGTCCCCATGTGGACCTTCAGGATCTTGTAGGGTTTACAGAAGTGGGCATGCATCTGGGACCAGCCGAACATGTTTTCATATTCGATGTAGTGGCCACATAGGATCTGAAGCTGGCCAATATTGTCACCAACTTGTTCTCTCAAACAACCTTATTCAATGCTTATGAACCTCGAAGTCGACAAATCCAAACAAACTTATCTGATATCCCCCTCTAGCAGCTCTACCTCTGTTTAATGACCGAGCTCACCAACCTGTTGACCGCACATCTCACCTAGTTTCTGGGGCATCAACCAAAACCAAACCCCGTCTTATTCAATCGCAGACTTCCATTCTTGAGATACACATTCCATCTATTTCCCATTGCTTGATCAAACAGATGCTAGACAGCTATGTTGATGAATACGAACGAGGATAATACGGACACCATATAGATATGGGAAATGGACATATCCAATGTTGCACGAATATGGACACATATACAGGTATGGACACGATGTTGTCCCTGTAGAATAGCTAGACAGAAATGATGTAGAGATTAGTCTTTCCTATCTTCAAGAGAAGGAAGCCAGGGGCAAAAGAACCTTTTAAAATTCCCAAGAGTGCAGAAGTCCCAACCCTAAACTCTTGCTAGTTTTCTGCCACCTCTTCTTTCTCATAGTATGTCTCTTTTCTCTCTCTCTCTCTCGATTCCAGACTCTTATTTCTCCAAATTTCACAAATCTCCCAAATCAGCACAAGATCTAAGGCCTCTAGCCCTAAATCTCCCAAATCTCTCACGATCAGTTGCTCCAACTTGTTCGTATCTCTCTCGATCGACTCAACAAGACTCTATATGAGTGTTCGAGTCTCTCGGTTAATTTTCGCAAGTTCTCGGTTCATTTTTAAAATTATTTTGTTTATTAAGAGATTTGATCATTTGAACTTTTTTATTTCTTATTTAAATTTTCCATGTAAGTTTTTTTTGCAACTTTTTTATCTTAGTTTTTTTTGCTGTGAACTAAACTGTAGTTTTGAAAGTTTTGAAGTTATGGAGTCCAAAACTTCCTGAACCACACTTTTTTTTAGAAATTCAATTTTATTGACTTCTGAAACTCTTAGGGTTCTATTCCTAAACCACAAAAGTCCCCATTAAGATATCTCCGATACATTCTGCACCAATTATCGGAATAGGCCTAGATATGTTTTTAGGGTCGCTTGATAATTTGTGGGGGTTCATCTTAATAACACATATTCCTTTGCTATTTGATAACAAATGGCTTGCGGTTAAGAGGTGTGTGTGTGTGTGTGTGTAGACAAATCACTTTATCACACATCTTGAACTTGATGTTGAAGATTTAGGCAATCACAGCATATCTTGATTCTCAGTACAACTTGTTTTACTGTATAAACATATACCAGGGTTTTTTATTTCAAAAACCTAGAGCAACAAGGGTACCATGGTTCGAAGAATAGCAATAAACCCCCTCTTTTCCGAGGATAAGATATAAATTACCAAAAGTAAAGTGTTAACACAAATGTAGACATACTAACTTTTCGACTACACTTTGTTATAGAAGAATAAGATCAAGGGTTTTTGCATATGAGACACTTAAATCTACCATCTCTTTGCACAAGTCCCCCAAATCTTGTTATGTGCTAAAAGTAGAGGCCCTAAATCAATAATAGTTGAGCTATGAGCCCCACTAGTTAACTCATGGGAAATAACAATATTATGTCCAACTTAAATAAAAAATTAACAATTTAGCCTCCCTCTTCATTCTCTCTCCCCTTTCCCTCTTGCGGTGAACTTGTTGACTAAGTCGCTTGTGCAAGCAACGGGAGGGGAGGGGGAGGGGGAGGGGGATGGAGACGAGGAATGGGAGTGGGGGAAGCAAAGTTATTAAAGGCGCAAGGCGCAGCACGGTGGAAATGGTATAAAAGTTGCACTGGCCCGAGTGTGGCTGGTGTAAAAAACGATGTCGACACAGCCAAATGGAAGCTAACCTCCGAACAAAAGGCCATGGTTAAGTCTTTTGGATTCCATTATATAGATTAGATAGAGTTCCTGCAATATGAGGGACTTAATGTCTAGTTTGACAGGACGTTGGTGGCCCCAAGCAATACTTTTCAGTTGTCAGTAGGAGAAATGATAGTTACTCTCTGGGACGTAGCCAACATTCTAGGGTTACCTATTACAGGCACGATAATTTATTAGGTAATATCTTAGCTGATACCTTGATTTGGGTAATATAATAATCTAAATTAATATTACATGTGACCCTATATATTTCACAGAACGGTCATATGCTAGTGTTTCGATTCGACGGTATCTTGGTGTGTCGGGTCCGACCAGACAGGAACAGAAGGGTAGATCAGACGTCAACGTTTGCTGACTACGGAGTAACTTTATGTATTGCTCTGGAACATGAAGGAGTATACGCAGCTCTTGTCAACTCCAGCAGCTCCAATGCCAATTCAAGAGCACATCGACACTCAGAGTTTGGATTCAGATCCATCTCTACCTACGGAGACTACGAAAAATTAGATAGATCCTCCAAATCTCAGGCCAAATAGACGCAAATCCTATTTACGATGGATTACACGTGGTTAAAGTAGTTGTAGCTCGTTATTTTGTATTGTACGATGAAATATTTTGCTTTATGGCTCTGAAATATTATGTTGTATTGCAAACATCTAGATATTGTATTCAATTTTATTGATTTCTAGAAGAATGTCAATTTTATTATCAACTTGAGAATAATCGAAACACAAATCTCCACTCATTAGTACATAATTTTATTCTCTTGACTGACTAGTACACACATGGCTGATTACTACAGTTTTTCTGTTGGTCCAAGTCCATGACAGTTACTGCAACATAAATCTCTTGTAGGTTCATCCTTCGACTTGAGATGTTCTTCTTTGGTCTTCCAGCTTTGCGTCATATATCTGGTACTCCAATTTGTCCTCTAACCAAAGCACTTTGAAGATTGTAGTACAGTAAAATTTGTTCCAGATGCGACTCATACACACTTTTCAACTTGTCAGTAGAAAATATTGAACAATAATATTTTTGATACTGGTATTGCAATACTCACGCATAACATGCATGCACACATGTATATACGTATGATACCATCGTAAACATGAACAATAGCCTTCATCTAAGCATATATACGTTCTACTTGTGTGCACGATCTAATATTTGAAACGTATAACCCTCAACATGCAACACATTTAGTTGGAATTTTCTCTATTTATCATAGCTACATTCTCGGACAATAATCTATTTCAAGGTTTTGAGCAAATTGTTTGTTCTTGTTTTGAAGTAGTGTTGTTATAATCTTAGCTTTAATGCCGTCAAGTAGTGTTGTTATTAATTTATCGCATAAATTCCAAGTATATAACAAAATAAGGTAGGTTTAAGGGACTTGTATGCAAAAAAATCCAAGCTGAATTGTCAAATATTGTTTTTTTATGTCCCTCAATCTTCCATATTTGAGTTAGGTACCCAAATCTTTTGGAGAAGTCCATGGCCCTTTCCTGCTGCCACCATAGCCTCGCCTGCCACAACACAACCTCTTCCACCTCTGCCACAGTCCCTGCCACAGGCCGATCCCCCCTCCCCATCCCCTTCCAGGCCTCCCTATGCAACCCTTCCCTTGTAGGGGCAGCCCCCCACCCCAACCCTTCAAAATCCTAACCCTAATAATGAACCCTCTTTTCCAAACCATAACCCAAATCATGAACCCTCTCTTCAAAATCCTAGCTGCCACCTCTGTTCAAAACCCTAACTTTTGATCCAGCAGCAAAAAACAATTGGCATAAACCCTAACTCCTGATCCAGCAGCAAAAAAACAATTGGCATAAACCCTAAAAGGATTGGCGTTGAGATCTTCAGAGGATAAACTATAACAGTTTGCATGAACCTTTGAATCTCGGCACCGACAGCAGGAGATAACAAGGAACAACCTTGATTGTTTGCGTAAATCTTTGTTCCTGGTCCGGTATCCACATCATGATCCAACAAAGAGCAACCTGGGTTATGTGAATCTATGTCCTGACTTGTGTGATCCACATTCGAATCTCTGCCAATAATGTTCACGCCAGTTCTGGCAATGTTGATTGCGTATTGGCGAGGTTGATGTGAATATTGCGTCGAGACAATCATCGACAGTCAAATCAAGAACCTTAAGATGTCGGACACTGCGGTAAATAGCAGTGTTGATAGCACCAGTATCGAGAACACGGAGGTGGGAACATTGATCACTGGTACAACGGTATCTTTGATTCGACTGATTGATTGGAGGCTAGATGGTCCAGACAACCACTCTATATGGCGACCACTCTATATGGCGCAAGAAGGTTGAAAAAACGCTTTGGAGAATGTGGTTGTCTAAGCATCTGACTGCTAACCCTCCGAAGGAGACTCATCCCACATTTGAGTAGTGGGAGATTGATGATGGCAGATTGTTTACACAGTTGATGAATTTGATGGAACCATCCGTTGAGGACATGGTTCAAAACATGAATTCAGTAAAGGAGTTATGGGAGGTCCTTCGACTGCATTCGATGGCAAACGCGATTTGTCTTCGCATCTATGACTCGGTCATTAGCATCTACCGAGCTGATCAAGGAGACAAGTCACATAAGGACCACTTTCATGCTTTTAAGGCACTCACTGATGAGGTGGTTGTGTGCTACACTTGACGACGGATATCAATGAGACAAGAACACATCATCTACAGTTCTAACAAGAACACAACATCTACAGTTCTATGTCATGACGTACCATGCCTCCCTACGTCCTGATGCAGACTCCACGAGGTCTCAAATTATTGATGCGACCGAGGTTCTATCTCTGCTGGAAGCCTACTTTTGTGTCCTACGGGCAACAAAAGTAGTTGGGACTGATATGAGTGACGCACCTGTTGATTGATCTGCCTTGGGTACTGCTTGGTGGATTCCGTGGTGGTCAGAATGCTGACCGAAACGGTGGTCGAGGTGATGGTAGTCGTGATGGAGGCCGACCACGAGCATAAACTGTGGTCAACAAAGACACTTTCAGTAACAGTGTCCCAAAACACCTGCCGCCAACATTGTACCCGATGCTCCTGACATTGACATGCTATCTATGCAAATGACAGTAGATACCTTACAAAATTTACTGAATTCCAACCCAGCATCATAGTGAAACTTCTACATTGGATCCGCAGTCGGATATTCAGCGACATGTATGGTAAGGTCGAAGCAATGGATCATTGTCTTTGGTGCATCTGATCACATGACAGGCAACGCAGGTATGTTGTGCGATTATGTATTGATGGATCGTATAACCGATATTACTGTTGTGAATGGCAATTCACTGAAAGTTCGTGGAAAAGAAAGTACACTTCTTCCGGTCTGCTACTCACTTTAGTATTACATACACATGGAAATCCATTCAGTCTACTATCAATTAGTCATATTACTCGTGACTTACAATGCTCGGTAACATTTTATCTGATGGTTATATTTTCAGGACCTAAAGCGTGGAAAAACTATCAGTAGAGGGCGTGTGGTTGGAGGCTTATACATGTTTGACATGAACTATTTTGCTGCATGAGCCAGCATGTTAGACGATCCGTTTGAGTTGCACTGTTGGTTAGGCCACCCATTTATCTAAGCTCTCCAAAAAAGTATCCATCTTTAGATCTTTTAAGTTTTTTTTCATTTGAGTCATGTAGTTTGGCCAAACGTCATCAGGTAGCCTATTCGGTGAGTCTAAATAAAGCTGCATCAGCTCCTGTTGAGTTAGTACATTCTAATGTATGGAGGCCTTGCCCCATTGAATTTGTGATGGATTTCAAGTTTTTTTCTTTGTTAATTACTCACGAGTCATATTTGTATAGTTGAAGAAAAATCGCTTCGAATTATTTAACATTTTGTGCCATTTTTATACGAAAATCAAAACCCAATTTGGGGTTCCTATTAAGTGTTTTCGGAGTGATAATGGTCGTGAGCATTTATCTCGTGAGTTCAATTCTTATCTGTCCAGACATGGCATCATCCACCAAACATTCTGTCCTTACACACCACACAGAATAGTATGATCGAACGCAAAAATCGTCACCTTTTGGAAATAACATGTGCTCTTATATTTTGAAGCACATACTCCCAGAAAATTTTAGTCGGATTCGGTCTTTACAACTTGTTAACTGATCAATCGCATACCATCTTCTGTTTTCAATGGCGATACTCCGTTTTCTCAATTATATCCCAATCGTATGTCATTTCCTCTTTCTCTCAAAATTTTTGGGTGCTTGTGTTACGCTCGGAATACTCGACCTACCCTTTCTAATTTGTAACCGAAGGCAGTCAAGTGTATTTTCCTTAGGTATCCTAAAGATCAGAAAAGATATCGTTGTTTTTCTCCAACTTGGAAGATGTATTTTAAGTATCGAAATGTTACGTTTGTTGAAACCGACTTTCCTCCAACTCCACCAACTACAGATTTTGTTCCCAAAGTTTACTCATAAGAAAAATTTTGTTGTATCCAGTTCAAACAAAACCCCCCGTAAGGGTGCCCTCCCCAGTCGAGCCAGTCTCCCGGTCCGCATACACCAGCTCCGTCAGCACAAGCTTCACCAATAGTACCCACAGTTGTAGAGACGGTGTCATCCTCATGATCCTCCGCCAGCTCTACTGCGTCACCATCACTTGATATACCTGCTCGCCTACGTCTTGCATGTCACAATCATCCTTTGTATGTTGAGGACTACAAAGGACTCGCGAGTCACACTCAGTCCTTGGTAGCTACTATTGACGGGATTCAAATTCCCAAATCTGCAGAGGAGGTACTCAAACATCCTGGTTGGCATGCTGCTTTGGAAGAGAAAATGGGAGTGCTTCGGGAGAATCATACATGAGACCTGGTGGATTTGCCAACTGGTAAGAAGGCGGTAGGATGCAAATAGGTGTTCGTAATCGAGGTGAAACCGGACGACACTCTTAATCGTTCTTAAAGCCCGTCTTGTGGCTAAAGAACATTCTCAAACTTATGGTGAACATTATTTTGAGACCTTTCCAGTTGCCAGGATGACATTTTGTGCATGATACTGGCCTTAGTCATCCGCTATAACTGACCATTACTTCAACTGGATGTGAAGAGTACATTTCTCCATAGCGATCTTAACGAAGAAGTATATGTGATGTAACCTCCTGGGTTCGTTGTAAGGGAGGGTAAAATATGTTATCTGCGGAAGGCTCTACGGTCTCAAACAATCACCTCGTGCTTGGTTTGGTCGATTTACATATGTTCTTACCCAGTTTAGCATGTCAATCGAAAGAATCATTCAGTAAGACATCAGCCGGAAGGATACTACTTGATGTCTACGTTGATGACATTGTGATTAAGAAAGATGACATCCAGGGTATTGCAAGGCTAAAGAAATTTTTGGGTAAACAGTTTCAGACCAAGAATATGGGATCATTGAAGTACTTCTTGGGCATTGAAGTCACACATGCTAAGCAGAACATTGTAATGTCTCAGAGGAAGTATGTGCTGGATATCCTAACCGATGCAGGAATGACGCAAGCTAAGGAAGCAACCTTACCCATAGATCCAGGAGTAAAATTACTCCCCGATGAAGGGATACTGATGACCAATCCGGATCAGTCTCGTCGAGTGGTTGGAGAACTCAACTACTTGGCAGTTATGACTCGTCCAGACATTTTCTTTGTCGTAAATGTCACGAGTAGATTTATGGCTTTTTCACGAGTTCTACATTGGCAGGCAATTCCCAAAATCCTATGCTATCTAGCTCAACATCCGAAGAAAGAATTCGAATGGAGAATCAGGGATATACTCATCTCGAGTGTTTTACATATGCGGACTGGGGTGAAAGTCTTACTGATAGACGGTTTATATCCGCTACTGAGTATTCATTGGTGAAAACTTAATATTGTGGAAGAGCAAGAAACAGAGTGTGATCTCAAGATCAAATTCGGTAGCAAAATATCGAGCACTTGCTCATTGCATCGCAGAAGTGCTATATCTGCAACATCTTCTACAAGAGCTGGAAGAAGAAGCAGGATTAAAAGCAGCAGATATGTTGTGTGATAAATATCACAAGGGGATGATCATATTTCACCATATGAGAACTGAAGATCAGATAGCTGGTATATTTACGAAGTCGCTTTTAGATCCTCGTGTTCAGTTTCTTTGTAACAAGCTAGACATGATAGACAATATACTTCAGCTTGAGGGAGGATGTTAAGAGTATTAGTCATATATTACTTATGGAATTTAGTCCCAAATCGGATAGAGAATAAGGAGGTGGCTAATCCTCCTTCTATATATATGTAATCCTTCCTTCAATAACAATGTAAAATTATTCTCACTTTACAAACACAACCAAAATTCTTAATAGAAAGCCATATTATCCCCTTTTAAACCTAACAAGATAGAACCATAATCGTTAACATAACATGCCTAATAGAACATGAGATAAGGTAATAGTGCAAAATTGAACTTTCTCCACCCAAAATTGGAGATTTGGTAATAGCTTCTATCAATCTTGCGAAGTGTAGAAAGTCCCAAAACCATATATAACCATCACAATGAAAGCAATATTGTGGAACTTCACGAAAGTTGATGCTAGTTTGGGGGAGAATATGGAGGTTTTGGGGGGTTTTGGAAGAAAATTTTGGGAAGAACATAAAGAGAAGGGTCTGATAGTTATGTTCCCAGTAGAAAAGGGTAAAGATGTCATGCTAAACACTTAATCAAGGGGTCAGATTAAAATAAGTCTAATGGAGATGGAGGGCGGCTCTCAACTTACATTGTTTAGAGTTTAGGGTTTAGGCGCCATTTCGCAATTATAACATCTGGAATACCTAACTCAGAATATGGAATATTTATGAGACTTATATCTAAAAAACCCTATATCTAATGTAATATTATGATACTTGGGAGTGTCAATCTATTACGGCCATCCAAGTTAATGGATAATACTACTCTGGAACAGCAAAAAATAGCATAGCTGATGATGGTGGATTAACCTTTGTTAAGAAGATGGTTCTAGTTGCAATTCCACAATTTTTTGTAGAGTAACAATGGTAGCAAAATAGTAAAAAAGAAGTGAAATAATGATGTGAAATTTCATGTGGGAGGGATGGAAGAAATTTCTTACGGGACTGCTTTACAATACAAGTACAACAACAAGAAAGTCACATCCCATTTTTTTAGGTCAGATATTTGAAACCTCTCCTTCCATTCGGCTCTATTGAGGGCCATGTCCTCTACGGGACTGCTTTACAGTATTGCTAAATTGTCTAGAGAATCATTTGTCACAATCTAGACTTGGTGTTTCATATTCAAGTGTCTATCTAGGAGAAGAATAATGATATCTCATGAATTGATGGCTTGGACTCTCCTTGAAGTGACCTAGAAATTCTTTAAGCATCCAAATGTCTGCATGATAGGCATGTCAAGAAACATGAAATTCAAGTGTACGCATAGCATTATGTAGTAGTAGTTATATGTATCAGAATAGTTCTTGCAAAAGGTCAGCACTTGGTTTATGGTTTACAATCGTAGGTTCCTATCTTGTCTATGCAAGACCATAATGTGAGAGTAGAGAAAAAGAAAAGATACCATATTGGAGTTATAATAAGGAATATTAGAGTAATATTTTTAGGAAACAAAGCAAACTTGCCTTGGGCAAACTTTCACGTACTTCATCAACTAGCCACCTGCATTCAAAAGTGAACTCTAAGATTTTACACAAACTTAAAAATTCCTACAAAGTAAACTACATGCATCAGCAATAATCTAGTTTGCTCATTCACGAACACAGATTTGTATACAAGCCCAATATCTAGCAATAATCTAGTTTGCTCAAACACGAACACATATTTGTACACAAACCCAATGCCGGTTTGAAATACGACACTTTTTAGATATTTTAAGATATAGGTAGGGAATTGATACGGATATATACACATGAAAGAATATCTATATCCGTATTGTACACATGAGACCTTGATAATATCAATATCAATGCATGTTCTCGATAGTAAACTAGGTTCCAAAAAGTTCTAGAAAAAATCTGTTGCAAAGTTACGGTACTCACATCTCAATAATGTTGGGCAAAATTACTTTCAACCATGTTTTGGGTGTGCTTTTAAAGCCTCGACTTGGGCAGGTCGTATGAAAAAATGTGTCGACAAATGACATACAATACATATTGTGCTCTGGAGGAGTATCCGTACAACCTATGTTAATCACGTACTTTAGAAACAAATTATGCCCACATGAAATCACATCATGACAATTTTTGTTGTCTATTTTCTGATAGAGTACATAGTCTAGTGGACTATATTGGTCATTGGCTCTCTCTTGTATATAAACTCCTTATGACTACCTATGAAGGTTAGGTTCAAGAAACATCAATTTGGGACTCTTAACATGGTATCGGAGCAACTCATGTTCAAAATATTCTCTAACGCGCATTTAAGCGCATTATATATATATATTATATATATATATATATATTATATATATATATATATATATATATATATTATATATCGTGTGATCCAGCTCTTAGCTCATAAAATCAGACTTCAACCTACAAGAACATGTTAGAATAACATAAATATTAACCCTCAACCTTCACTTGTCTCTCACTTGTCTCGGAGCTTCAGGGTGAGGCATGCGAGTGGGGCAAACATCATCAAGCATCTTTTTTCTCCTAGGGATGACGAGGAGTTTAGGTCTATCCAATTTGGTTCTTTGTGATATTTAGGAGCCTTGTCCGGTATTATCCTTTTATGGTTCTCGTTACTTCGTCACCTTCGTTGATGATTACTCACGGCTTAAGGAATTTATTCGTTGAAGACTCAGTATGAAGCTTTCAACAGGTTTAAGTTCTTGCATCATGAAGTCACGACTCAGTTTTCTCGAGTCTTTAAAGTTCTATGCACAAATAATGCTTCAAAAGTATATGAGATGCAATTTTTCTACCTATTATGCATCTCATGGTATCATTCATCGTACTTCATGTGCCCATGCATCTCATCAAAATGGTGTCGATAAACGAAAGTATCGCTTATCTACTGGATATTATCTGCACTATGATGTTTCATATGAATGTTCCTAAGTATCTTTGAAGTGATGTCGATCTTACTATAAACTATCTGGTGAGCACTATGTCCTCTTCTATTCTTGATGGACAGAGTCCTTTCTCTTACCTTTTTCCTGATAAGGCCATTTTTACACGACTCCTCGAGTTTTTGGTTGTACTACATTTGTTGACAACTTGACACATGGTCATGATAAACTCTCTCTACGATCAATCAAGTGTGTCTACCTTGGATATTCTCGTACCCAAAAAGGGTACCATTACTATAATCCTACTACACATCATTACTATGTGTTAGCCGATGTTACATTCTTTGATGGCACTGCATTCACTCACATTGAGGACAAGATAGCCGATCTGTTTACAATCCCCTTTCACCTGCTCGTTTCACCACTTTATGTTCCAAGTTGGATATGCATCACATACATGCTCCAGCTTAAGGGGGAGTGTTAGTGTATATTGTATAAAGCTATGCCTACTATGTTGGACTTGGGTCTCTCTTGTATATACTCCTTATGACCTATGTATGAAGGTTAGATTGGAAAAATACCACTTTGGATTGTTTATCTTTTCCCGTACAGTGTACATCCAATACCAGCAACTTTAAGTTAATAAATGATCTGTTGAGAATTTTGTCTCGAAGCACATCCAAGAGTTTTAGGTGTATGTGCCCTGATGTTATCACTATCCATAGCTTATCCATCTAGAATGTATAACCATGATGACTCCCCACATCCAATTCAAACCTAGCAGCCAAGTGCTGGCCCACATCCAAAAGTGCAGAAAATAAAAGCAAAATATTTGGGAGGCAACAGTACCAAATAATTAGTAAAACTGTAAAACTATCCGTAAACTCGTAAAACAGTAACATGTTTGGTGGTATGTAACGTAATGCAAGCCTAATATCATATTAGAAATCGTACAAATTATATAAGATGTAAACTAGATTGAGTTGGAAATGCCTTGATAGTGCTAGTTTAGAAAAAAGATGATTAGCATAAATAAGTCGCCGATAAAATGGAGATGATATTAAAAGAAAATGAGATATGTAAGTAGAGATAATAAATCCACTTCAGATGAATACATATTTATGTGAGCAAATAAGCCAGACACTGCAAAACAAGGGTGTCATCATGGTTTCTGACCCCCAATCGCAAAGGCCAATCACGTGTTGAACTAGACTCTCAGAATTATAGGAGATAAAATGTACGAGGAAAATAAGAAGAAAATTGAAGGAAGAAGAAAGGAGATGTTCAATCAGAAGACGGAAATGAATTATGAAGGCAAAAACACAAAGAGCACTTCATGAAGAAAAGGAAACTATCTTATAATTTAGACAAGTAGAATGGGAACAGAAAGGGGAGAAACAATCAAGAGATGGAAAGTAAAAAACCAAAGCAAGAATACAAACAAGAGAATTTCTTTACCTTTCCGCTTTCTTGCTTAATTGTCATAGAGAAATATATTCCTTATGCCAAAGTGTATCATCCTACTTCTTTGTCAAGACTCTTCTCTAGTCTACCAGAACTTAGACAATATTCCTTGGTTGCATGAGCTTAAATTGCAATGAGCAAAAAGGTAGGTCTACCTACCCGTCATTGCCACCACTCAGCTTTCCAAGCTATAAAGTATGCAATAGCTCAAAGGGTTGATGTCAGTATGACAACCAGTCATAAAAACTCTCAATTATTCTGTGCAGCCTTCTTGTGCTCCACAACTGACCCCATCTTGATGGGTTAAGGCTTATGATGAAGGCAAGAACACAATGAGCACTTCCCACTTGGGTTAGATTGCACAATATGTTCAATGAAGAAGAACAAATAGGCCATTTGGATCTCTATGTCATCCAAGTGAATGTAAGATGTAACTTAAGATAAGCATAAGCACTATAGAATTAGTAGATAGAACAAATAATTGTAATTTCAAATATTACCTGTAGTGTGGTCATTAACATTAGAAGGAACTTCTGCACACCAATTTGTGGCCCACAAACACGTATAACAAGCATCATTTGGGATATGTTCCCTTCCATCTCCTAGACTAAAGTGACCTAGAGATGAATGTAATGCCTGCGACCTACCGAAGATGTACTGTCCATAAGAACCTTCGTCTACTTCTATTGTCAACTCCACAATGTTCTCAAGGAGAAACAAAATTGTGGAGCATTGTAGGAGACGCTTTTGACTCACTTGAGGATATTGAATTTCTTGAAATTGGTAGTGTTTCTCTTGATAAACCTAATTTGCTGAATTGCATGTTTATTATTCATAGGCAGAGGATATATAATCAATAGTATCTTAAGCTTAGTTGTGTGATTGTGTTTTGATCTTCTAGACTTTGTTTTAAACCTTTTATGAAATTGGCGAAGTAGTTACTTTACATTACAATGTCTTTATTTTTCATCATTAGTTTATGCATGTTAAATTTTTAATGTAAGCATAATATTATTGGAATGTGGTGTGGCATAGATTTAGTTAGATTGTTATCCTTTTATTTTCTCTTTTAACATTAGAATCCAAAGCTAAATTTTGCTTCTGTGTGTAATATATGATCCCCTTTGTCATATCCCATATCGTTTTATATTTCTCGTATCTATATCACCTATCTGTCAACATGCTTCATATAGCTCTACATAATGAATGATTGATCTGAAACAGTAAACATTATCCTTCCTCAGTATCTATTGGCTATTAATATTGACTAGTACTCGTTTATTGTTGAACTTTTGCTAAAGCTACATCTTTATATACTTTGTTATCCTACTAATTCCAAATCACTCGGATTACAAGGCATGTTTTTCCAAAAATTCTTTTAGAAGCTAAAACTTTCCTATTAACTACCACCAATATCCACAAGAAACATATTCCATGGAACCTAATCATAAAAATATTATATAAGTTTATCCATAACTAGCACAACAAGGTAAGGAGTAAGGGCTTAATGTAAATCCATGAGGTAAGACTACAGTTATGAAAAATAAAGACCGTAATCGCTAGGGACCCTATAATAAACATTTCCTAAGCCAATGAAAAGACCAAATAGATCCATCTTCTTTTTCTTTTCTTTTCTTTTTTCTTTTATTAAAAAAAATCATTGTTTTTTTAACTTAGCTTCCATGGAACAGCTACCTGACACAAAACCAGTTTAGTTCTCGAAAGTCTTGTTTCCTTTCTTAGTTTTGTTCAACTTCTCTACCTCAAAGTTCAATGTTTGGTTCTTTGTCTAGATTCGCTGATAGTTGTTAAAGCCTTAGATAAGTTACAAAGTGATTATGAAAACTTTAGGGGCATCGCTTTTAAGACCAAATGAGGGCATGCACCCCGAATGAGTTATTTTCAGAACTTATTATAGAGGAAGATTTCCATCTCGCTACTTATAGCCAAGGCCCTATAAGTTCGTTTTGACCAAGCTCTTATTTAAGGAATGCCCCGCTAATGTTGTTTTCAAACATGGCTTAGCATCCTTCATTGGACATTGGTAATAAGATTTCCGGTCCCATGATGTATGCTAACCACCTCTTTTATTCCATCACACACTCATTGGGAAGAAATCCTGATTCATGGTTGTGCTAAGAACATTTATAATTATATCTTTATTAAAATAGTATTCTTAATTATAAATATGTGTAATGGAACGCTAAATATAGTTACTGATTATATCCAAACATTTGTATATTATGTGTGTTTTGTACATCTTAAAATAATAGTAATATAGTTTATATAATAGGTATATGTTAAGTGCATGTATGTCTCGAATTAATCAATCCAATTAAAATTTACCAATATTATACTATAAATGTAATGGTTATCAAACTATATAACAAAACTTGATCAGTTTCAATCATTTCTAGGCAGCATGGCAATTAGGTACCTACGCAGTCTGTCATGAGACATTGTCCCGGCCCCTCAGCTGGGATGCTGCATCCACCAAAAACTTGTGCATCCTGTGCTCTCTATGCCTTACAAGTCAAAACTCACGAGCATATAGACATGTTTAGACTCCTTACTAGTAATTCTCTCAGTCACCACAACATTTATATGTATGAACCACAAACAAACAGACAAGGGCAAATCACACAGACATGTTTGTGAAGACCAGTTTTTACTCTTTTGACATTAAACACATAGTAGGGTGTTAAAAAATATCGGTAATATAAAATTGTAACTGATATACATTGCAAATTTAGGGATCAAGAGAGGATAATAAACCATCTGAAGTTATACCTATATCAAGCGAAAGGAAAATAAATCATCTGAGGTTATACCTATAATCGAATGCAGGTAAACACCAGTGCAAGACGTTCACTATCAAACCTACAGTGGCAATATCCGCGACAGCAGTATCAGTCAAGTGAGAGTGCTGAACCTGAACAAGAAACACAACTCTTATAGCTCAGAAGAGATACAACAGATACGTGATCTTGAGCATCAATGGAAAAGCGATTGTTAACTAAAAGCTATCATGGAAGAGCAGTATTAGTTCAGAACCTTCACAGCCACTTTTCTGCCATCATGAGTCCGAGCAGCATGAACTTGAGCAATTGAAGCACTTGCCAGTGGGTTTGGATCGAATTCCTCAAAAATCTTAGTGTAATCAATAAACAAGCAATTTTTAGGTTCAGCAAGACAATTTAATTTGCAAGATGCACATAAATACAGAAGGTATTTGAAGACTACCGACCTTCATCCAAGCAAAAAGATATTGCTAATCTTTAAATATTGATTTAAGGAAACTAGATATTTCATATATTTGAAAAATTACATAACGTGAATAAGTGGGAAGTAGGAGACCATACTTCCTCTGGTGGTCCTCCAAGCTCTTTTATAAATACTTTACGCACTTGATCATATGAAGAAACTGGGCATCTCTTTAGCATTGAGGCCCTCATTGTTTGCACATATTCTTGAGGAAGTACATATTCCTGAAAAATAAATGGAAATTAAGTGAATCAGCAACCTACAAATATAAAAATGACGATTGCATAGTTGAACATGTCAAGCATCATGTCCACACACATGATTCAAAACCCTTCTACTTTCCAACATTGAACCTTGACATTGTACTAAAGCTTGTAGAATGTATTCCACGGAATGTTAAGCAACATATTGAACAATATGACAAAGAAGCATACTAGTTGACTAATATGTTGGCCAAGCTTGATATATACTCCTCCATTGCGGAAACATAGTTCCTGAATTCTTTGAGCAGATCGATTGTGGACTTCATGTCTAGCTTTAGACCACTCTGTACTTCCTTCTTTAATCCCCCATGTAGAATATTCATAGTCTGGAAGATGGGAAAAAAAAAATTAAAGATGGAGGAAGAAAGAGCTAAGTTATATGTTTGTAACATAAGCATTCGCTTTCTGTAAACTAAAACATCTCAAGTGTCATCTCTGACAGCAGATAAATATGATCATAATCTACCAAATTAAATCAAAAAAAAAAAAAAATCATATGATAAGCAATGCAAGGAAACTTGTTAGATAATTGAGGTGGCTCAGCAAGCATTTAACCTTTCTTTGGGCTAACTTTGTTAACAATTAACGTTAAGCTCAATAGTGATATTTTGTAGTTGTTTCTATAATAGGGAATGCAGTGTAGACCCTTCTATGAGGATGCTTCCACTTGTCAACCTTCATGTTTATCTCAAATTTGAATTCTGAGAAAAGGAAAGTCTTTTGACCTAATTGTGTTAACACTAAGCTCACTACTCCCAAGTTACTTCCTATAGTGGGGAGAGCAGTTAAGACCCTTCGATGAGGATGCTTCAACTATCAAACATCTTTTGGTCGAAGTAGAAGATTGAGAAGGACTTTGGGATCTTCTTCATAGGATTATTGCACATAAATTATATTTTTGTTTCTTCATATATTTCTTTATTTGTGATTTGATGCTTATGATGACAGGATCATCCCTTTATATTTATGGGGCTTGAATAACTCATAATTTCCATTTGAAAAGTGTTGGTTATTATTATTAATCCAACCACACCTCCAGAACACCACTAACTTGCAACTCTATTTTCTGGGAAGGGTGGGGTATTGTCCCTTGTACTATTGTTTGTCACATACTGGTATCCCTCTTATTTATTGACTATAAATATCAAATTCTCATATGGTTCAATAGTTTTATCCAATGGTACCAAAGTTTTTCCTTTCGGAGATGCTGTAATTCTTTTTCACTGTGTTGTTGCAACTCTTTCACCTTTCATAATGTGAGACTTTTGAGTTCATTTTCTAAGAAATGACGAGTCTATTGAGCTCTTACTAAGACGAGGCTAAAGTTTGATTTATGGCCATGATATGTCCATACATGGATAATATTAATATGACATGGAGTGGGATTACCCTGGCCTGAAATCAATATTAATAATCAGATTTCAGAATCCATATATCTAGATAAAATCTCACAATAAAAAGAAAGAGAGAACACAATCCATCAGCCTTTTGCATATGCATTGTAGTGTTTATCGAGTTATCCAATTTAGTGAATACACCAAAGTCTTCTTTCAGCTTTAAAATGATTCAGGAGATAGATTTGAGTTTGTCTAATACGTGTCTTCTGTCCATGTCCTACTCCCCACGCCCCACTTCAAACACGCACAACATATGAATTATCAACCTTCGTAAATTGCGAATGATACATCAACTCTACCTCACACTCTTGATAATATGGTGATGAAGCTTGAGATCATTGAGTGAACTACCAAAGGAACATGAATAACTTTATAGGGAGCACAGACAATCCAAAATCGTTCATGCCGTGTCATGTTGGAAGCTTGGAACATTCATTTTGGGGTGTCCTCGTGCATAGGGCTGCAACCGGGCCGACCCGAGCCAAGCCGAGCTTTGCATGTTCCAGCTCAGCTCGTTTATGAAAAAAAAATTAACGAGTCAAGCTCTAGCTTGAAATTCATGTTCAACTCAAGCTTGAATTGGCTCCCGAGAAGCTCAGCTCGACAAGAGCTTGCAAGCTACACGAGCTCAAGCTCGACTACCAAACACTAATAAGTGGCTCGCTAATACAGGGCATGATTAAATGCCTTGGCTCTATATATTGTAGGCTTAGATTGTAGGCTTTGTCCATTGGCAACGTTCTCAAACACTAATATACACTCGAGCTGCACTGAGTCGAGTTGAGTCGGGTCGAGTCTTAACAGAGTCGAGAAATAGTTGAGTACTCTTTGAGCTCAATGAGAGTCAAGCTTGTTCACGAGCTTTCAAGACAAGGGACAAAGCAATATTATAAGTTGACATCAGTTTTTGGAGCTTTAGTACTTTTCAGATGCAGGTGTTCCAAAAGGCTTCATGAGTTAATTATCCAAATGGTGCCTCAAGAATGTAGTGGTTGCCGTTTTGGTAATCGAACTTTCTTTCGTTAATTTGGTGCCTAAGTTTTGCATTTTGGTTTAAAGAATGACTGAACTAGATTTTGTTGGTATTTTTGGATAAAAATCGATAAACATGGACATGTGACGGTCACGTGCCTTATTTTCATAGTTATTTTGTCATATTTTTATTTTTCGACTAAAAACATTGGTGTTCGAAGAAATTCTACATAAACAAATAGTTCTTGTCGAGTACAAAATGACGACTCTACAATATAGCCAACTTATCGGCTGGTCATGACAAAAATAACCCTAAAAATAAGGCACGTGACTATAAATGTCCATTTTTAACGGTTTCCATCCAAAATACCAATGAAACCTAGTTCAGACACTCTTTAAGCCAAAATATAAAGCTTAGGTCCCAAATTAACCGAAAGAAAAAAAAAGGGTCACCAAAATGGCGACCATGACATTCTTGAGGCACCATTTGGACAATTAACTATATATATGCACATGCGTTTCACGTATTACATACTTGGGAAGAGGAAACAACAACCCTTTTTTATTTTTCTTTACATAACTACCTAATTATCCATGTTAAATTTAATAAACAATTTTAATTAGTAAACATAAGGACATTTTTGGAGGGAAAAAACACGGCGAGAATGGATAAGCCACTCTCCGGTCAATACCCTATAATGATTGCATATGCCAAAATCAAATGGTTTCAAATTATAATCCCCTTCAAATCCAGACTCTCTTATTAAATATGCTACACACCAATGGCAATGAGAACAATTGGAATGGGAGTTTATCCCAAAGAGGAAGTCCTGCAGTTTGATGCATAGCGAAACCCTAACCCTAGAATACGAAAGAGAAATAGAAATAGGAGTTAGTACCGAAGACAATAGTGGCTGCGGTGAAGGAGTCGCGGAGGAGACGCAGGGGGACGGTGGTGCAGGTCTTCAGGGCGGCGGAGGGATCGTCCGACGTGGCCACGGCGGCGGTTCCTCCGGCGGCGGCGACGAATAGAGCCGCCCCCGACGTCCCTAAAGCCACCTTCCTCGCACCAGATCGCCACATAATTTGTTTTTTTTCCTTTACGTAGTAGAACACGACGATACTAGAGAGTACGGGTCTGCTTGAATGGAGGTGAAGGAAGTTAAGTGAGGAGAATTAAAAATTCTATTTGGTTTGAGAATGGGGTTTAAGTAGGCTGTTTAAGGAAGGGGAGTCGTAGAGAGTATTTAAACATATTTTTTGTTTTAAAAGTTAAAAATATTTGTTGTCTAAAAAATTATAAATATTTCTTATTTGTGATATAAAACATTATAATTTTTTTTTTTTTTTTTAGCTTTCAACTTGCTATTCCGTCTTTCTGACTTTTAATATACCAACGTTGTCATCTTTTTTCGTTTTTATTTATTACTCACCAGTGAAAACTATTAAAAAAAATGACGGCTATGTTTTTGATTCATTCGTTGATTTATGATCACATATATTTGATGCATAAAAAAATTTGTCCATGTGTGTCAAAAAATTATATAAGAGATAGTTGATGATCACATATATTGTATACATTTGTTGATTTGATGACCATATATATTTTTTGCAATTTTATGTCAAATCTAATAAGAATATTTTGGTAACTATTTTATTTTAGTAATTATTCTTTCATTTTTTAATTATATTAAACACATACCACTTAATTCTTCCTCCAATACAAATAAGATTATATGTATTTACTTTCCTCTCTTAATTTAACTTTTTTTCCATTTAGTCTCACCATAATTCTTAATTCTGCTGCTTCTTTTTTCCCCTGGAGAACCTAAAGATAATAAGAGGAGAGAGAGAGAGAGAGAGAGAGAGAGAACAGAAAGAAGAAGAAAAAAAGGAATTAGGTGGTAGGTCCGTCCAACATCATTTATTGAGGACTCAAATTCTTACGGAACTAGGAATGCAAACAATATGTTTATATTTGCATGTATGTATAAAAATGTGTGGAGAACGAATCCACCACTTCTTTCAACAAACTCTACCAACTGACCTACCACCAGTCGATTACTTGAATGTACCTACTAACAAACTACCACGTATACTAACAAACTACCACCTATACCTACTAAAAAAGGTACGCGGTATTTTTTTATTTTCGAAAAAATTTAGGATGAAAATCTATTACCATATTTGTTTGAGCTATAAAAAAATTATTTTCGGAAATTAAAAATATCCGGGTAAATAGTTTACCCATAAAACATGGAAATCCTATTCCTTAAGAATATGTGGATATTTTTCTGTGGGTATTTTTCTTTTGTCCGGACAAAAAAAATTTATTTAAATTTTTTTTCTTTTTTTTGATCATTTTTTACAGTTTTTTCCTTTTTTTGTCAATTTTGTCATTTTTTCTTGCTTTTTGGTCATTTTGTCTTTTTTAATCCATTTTCAATTATTTTTTGTCATTTTTAATCATTTTTTGTCTTTTTTTTAGTTTTTTGTCATTTTTTGTCGTTTTTTCTCTTTTTGTCACTTTTTGTCGTTTTTGTCGTTATTTTTGTTGTTTTTAGTAGTTTTTTGTCTTTTTTGCTTTTTTTTGTCGTTTTGTCTGTTTTTTGTCTTTCTTTATCTTTTTTGTCGTTTTTTTTCTTTTTTGTCTTTTTTATCGATTTTTACCGATTTTTGTCGTTTTTAGTAGTTTTTGTCGTTTTTGTCGTTTTTGTCATTTTTCCTCGTTTTTGTTATTTTTTGTCGTTTTTCGTCTCTTTTTGTATTTTTTACCAGTTTTTGTCGTTTTTGTTGTCTTTTTCGTTTTACTAGTTTTTTGTCGGTTTGATCTCTTTTTTGCCGGTTTTAGTAGTTTTTTTTCGTTTTTTGTTGCTTTTTGTCACTTTTTATCTTTTTTGTTTTTTTTTTCGTTTTTCGTCTTCTTTTTGTCATTTTTGTCGTTTTTACCGGTTTGTCATTTTTTTGTTGTCTTTTGTCCTTTTTTCGTTTTTAGTAGTTTTTATCATTTTTTGTCGGTTTGGTCTCTTTTTATCGTTTTTAGTAGTTTTTGCCTTTTTTGTCCTTTTATCATTTTTTGTCGTTTTTGTCATTTTTCATCTCTTTTTGTCAATTTTTTCACTATTTTACCGGTTTTTTGTCCTTTTTTGTTGTCTTTTGTCGTTTTTTTTTTTTCGTTTTTAGTAGTTTTTGTCACTTTTTTGTTTTTTATTTTTATTTTTTGTTGTTTTTTATCGTTTTTAGTCATTTTTTGTTTTTTGTACTTTTTTGTGATTTTTGTGTATTTTATCGTCTTTTGTCGTTTTTGGTTGTCTTTTTTTTGTCCTTTTTTTCTTTTTTGTCAATTTTTTTGTTTTTGTCATTTTTTGGTAATTTTTTATCTTTTTTTGTTTTCTGTCATTTTTTTGATTTTTTGTCACTTTTGTTGTTTTTTGTCGCTTTCTTTTATCGTTTTTTGTTGTTTTTTGGTTGTCTTTTTTTTTCTTCCATTTTGTCGTTTTGGTCTTTTTTTTTTTGCCTTTTTGTCTTTTTGTCTTTTTTTGTCGGTTTTTTTTTCGTTTTTGATTTTTTTTTCGTTTTATCATTTTTGTTTTGTTTTCTTTTTTTCATTTTTTAGTTTTTTTATCATTTTTATTTGGGATATTTTAGCAAATGCCCCCATTTGAAATGTTAAAACTAGCATATACCCCCACTATTATTTTTATCTAACAAATACCCCCATTTGAAGGTACGGAACAACAAAAATTTAATATGTACCCCCACTTTTTTTCTTTCTTTTTTTGATGTTTACATGGGAGTGGGGGTATTTGCTAATTAAAAAAAATAGTGGGGGTATATGTTAGTTTTAACATTTCAAACGAGGGCATTTGCTAAAATATTCTTTTTTATTTTTTATCCGAAAATATTTATATAGTCACCAAACATGGGAATGTAATTTTTCAGAAAATTTAATTACTTAGAATTTAATTTCCGGAAATATAGAATTCTCGGCTATATAGTATTCCGCATATCAAATGTCCCCTTGGATTTTGGATTTGGATTTGGATTTGGAAATCCAAAATTCAAATCTAAATCTAAATCATGGATTTCAAAATCCAAATCCAAGTCCAAATCCAACTCCAACCAAACATAGGATTTGAATTTATGATTAATAACTAAATTATAGTAGTGATCAATAATTAAGCTATTAATTAATTATGATTAATTATAGTTATTAGTAATTATAAAAATAATAATTAACGATTAATAAATAATAATTAACGATTAGTTATTATTAATTATAAAATTAATAATTAACAATTAGTTAATTTTTAAATAAATAACGATTAATAATTAATAATTATAAATTATAATTAACGATTAATAATTAATAATTATGATTAATAATTTTAATTAACGATTCATAATTATACATTATAATTAATGATTAGTAATTATAAAATTAATAATTAACGATTAGTCAATTTTTAAATAAATAACGATTAATAAATAACGATTAATAATTAATAATTATAAATTATAATTAATGATTAATATTTAATAATTAATAATTAACGACTAATAATTTTTAATTAA
Organism: Iris pallida; assembly: GCA_029216955.1. Taxonomy (NCBI): domain Eukaryota; kingdom Viridiplantae; phylum Streptophyta; class Magnoliopsida; order Asparagales; family Iridaceae; genus Iris; species Iris pallida. The sequence goes on along the minus strand of JANAVB010011397.1, from coordinate 1,065,268 downwards.
CGATTAATAATTATAAATTATAATTAACAATTAATAATTAATAATTAATAATTTTTAATAATTAACGATTAATAATTTTTAAATAAATAATAATTATTATAATTATAAAATTAATAATTAACGATTAATAATTAATAATTAACGATTAGTTAATTTTTAAATAAATATTAGTTAGTTTTTAATTAACTATAAATTAAATATTTTAAAAATACTAATTATAAATTAACATAATGATGATTAGTAAATTATTAATTAAATTATCATAAAATATGATTCTAATCGTGATTAAAATATTATTAATTATGATTATAATAAAATAGCTATTAACAAATTATTAATTAATATTATAATAGTACTAATAGGTTATTAATTACGATTATAATTGGATATTAATTAATAAATTATTAATTAAGATTATGGTTATGATTAATAAAATTATTATAATTATGATTAATAAAGTAATAAATTATTAATTAGGGTTATTATAAATTATTAATTAATAAATTATTAACTTAGAATATAATTTTGATAACTAACTATTAGTTAGTTTTTTTTTTATTAATTAACTAATTTTTAACGAAATTATTAAAGAATAAATATTTTAACCAAATTATTAAAGAATAACTAATTTTTAATTTACTAATTTTTAACAAAGTTATTAAAGAATAAATATTTTAACAAAATTATTAAAGAATATCTAATTTTTTCCCCCAAATCCAACCAAATCCAAGTTCTGGATTTTGTCATACTTTCCATATCCAAATCCATCTCCAACCAAACATAGGATTCCATAGATTTCTCTTCAAATCCATAAAAATCAAAATCTCATCTCCAAATACGGTTTACCAAACATGCCCTTAAAGTGTTTCAAATTTCTTACGAGTGCACTTGATGTCCATCGTAGGTAGGGCTGAGCATCGTGTTAAATCGGTTTAAAATAAATCTAATTTTCCAAAATAGAGCAAACCAATTTCAGAATAAATCGAACTAAATTTTGGAGAAATCGATCGAATCGATATATTATATCGGTTTAATCAGTTGGACCATTTTTAAATGGGTCGGACAGTTGGGCCCAAATTGCTAATGGGCCTACACTGAACAGTTGTGTTTGTGCTTCCAAAAATCATACATAAATATAAATAAAAATTCACATATAAAAAAAATTAACCCAAGAAAATATGATAAAAAAAGAGAGAACATAGCTTCCTTCCCAAGAAAACATGACAAATAACAATACATGTGTTCCTTGTATTTATGGTGTTATTATATGCACATACAAATGACAAGAAATAAATAATTACAACAATAGTTTTGTATGCAAACAACAATACATATTTATGGTCTTATTATATACACAGCTCCAAGCTCCAGATAGGTCTGGCTAGTAGCTTTCTTCCCTTGACAAACACAAATGGTGTAGCGGAGTCCTTCGCAATATGGACATTTTGAGTCGGCCTCGCCAAGCCACTCCATAAAGTGCACGGCATTTGATAAATTCAATAAGACAGTTAGGGTTGTCAACGGATGTTTATGGGTACGGATACTTGTATTCGTATCCGATTTTTTTTTTGTAATATCCGAATCCGATTCGATATCCGAACGGATATCTCTTTTGACACTTCGAATTCTTATCCGTATAATTTAGTGGATATCGGATAATATTCGATCCGATCAACTAAAAAATTCGAATGTTATTATTCGAATATCCGAAATCCGAAAACCTAATTTAATTAATTTACTTGAGCCTTTCATCTTCTGTTGAAAATTCAAAATGCTCAGTTGACTTGCTCTACATATTGCTCCTCTATTTGAGCCCTTTCATCTTCTGTTGAAAAATTCAAGAATGCACAATTTGAGGCGGCTATATATATTACTCTACATATTTGAGCCTTTGCATCTTCTTTTGTAAATTGTAACTAATATATATTACTATTATATATACATTATATTATATAATAGAGGTAGAAAAGTAGTAAATGAATGAATTATGTAAAAGTCAGTTAAAAATAAAAATCCTTTAATCTTATCTCGTAATTAATATATATTATATATACATTATACTATAATATATATAAAAATTTTGATATTTGAATCTGATATTCAAAATTTGCAATTTAAAGTCGGATCGAATATTAACGTATTTGAATACCTTAATATCCGAATTCATATCCGAAAAAAGATGATATCTGAAAAATATTCGGATATCCGAATCCGATATACGAAATTTTGGATAATATCCAAAAGTTCGGATACGAAATTGAATCGGATTTGAATTTTTGACTATCCATTGACATGTCTAAAGACAGTGTATGCATAAAGAAATAAAGAAGTAGGCATGTTGCAAGTTATTTGTAGTCATTAGTTCCAGTCCTAAAGAGTAAAAGTGATTATTTCCAGTCAAATACTCAAAATAAAGAATTGACAAGGAAAAAGTAAAGATAGTAGTGTTCAACTTGATATGATTATCCAACACAAAGGCTATCACAAAAGGAGAACAAATCGAGCATTTCTTCCATCCTTTCTCCACAATGTAAGCGGCGATCTCCATGAATAGTTCATATAGAAATAATTCATAAAGTTAACAACTTTCTAAAGTTAAACTAATTAATTCCTGCATGTTAGAAATAATTATCAACGTTTTAAAGTTAACTAATTAACCTACAGTAAACAGGTAGCACGCCCCATCTGACATGTGGTTCTATGTTTGGTTCCCCACTCCCATCGCATTTTGTAAACACCAGTATTGGAAATAAGAACAGCTTTTTCTTGCAGACCAGTCACCACTGTATTCCTGCAGAGTGCAGACCATAAGAATAAGTTCTACTACAACTACAAGAACGCAAGTCATAGAATTTTAGGGACGGCTAGTTATAAAGGCACTTCACATTTTTATCAGGGCTATCCCATTTTAAATTTTGTATTATTTATAAGTTTGTTATTAAAAAAATTGATTAGGACTATTCCACTCTTTGGTATAAAAGTCACTTTTTTTTTTCTTTCTATTTTTCCCTCTTCTTCTTCCTCAACCCATCCAAGAAGAAGAAGAAGAAGAAAAGGAAGAACAACAACAACAACAAAAATGTTAAATCCTAATATTGTGGAAACCCTAATATTGTTATCCCTAATTTTTTTCTCATTTCCAATTTCGATGGCACCCAAAGGCTCCTCATAATATACAAACCCTAATATGGGAGGAAACCCAATATTGTTGTTCAACTAGTGCAAACAAGGACTGCCCAATTTTCTGGCAGTCCAACAAACTGAATGGACTGCCAAAAAAACTGGACATTCCCAAGTCACAGCATGTAAAACAAATGACTGCCCATTTTTCTGGCAGTCCTTACTGTATGTAGGACTGTTTTCTGGCAGTCCATTCAGTTTGTAGGACTGCCAGAAAATTGGACAGTCCTGGTCGACGCACAGTTTTCTCGTTCGTGCATACTTGTGTTTAATTTAAATGGATAATTTTTCACTCCGAATGTAGTTTAATTCAAATGGGCTACAGACAATTGAAATAAACAATATAATGGATGCTTGAATTTTTTAATTTAATTTCTAGGGTTTTGGAAACAAATAGAGAAAGAATTTGGGTGCCATCGATCTTCTTGAGAAGGAAATTTGGAAGAGAAGAGGAAGAAGAAGAGAAAATTTCTAGGGTGGAAGAAATTTCTAGAAATTTTCAAATTAACTTCTTGCTTGGGGATGGAGAAATGGTGGAGGAGAAGAGGAAGAAGAAGAAGAGAGGAGTTAGGGTGTAGGAAGAGAGAGAAAAAATTTTGCAAATGAGAAAAAAATTTTGGGTTTAGGAGAATTTTACTTTGGGACAGCCCAAAATCAAAAAAATGGACTGTCCTGAGTAAAACACAAAAAAATTTGGGCTAGCCCCAATCCGAGCTAGCCCTGATAAAAAAGGACAGTGCCTTTATAATTAGCCTTAGGGACGTAAAAAAACAGTTGGATTCTATAAAGTACACTCATCTGGTAACAACATGAAAGAAGTGGAATCGTGAGGCAAATGCAAATGTTGGAGCTTTTTCTTGACATTTAGAGAGAGCTTGCTCTCAATACATACCTAGTATTATTTAGTCCTACATTGGAAAAGCACCATGAAGTGTATCTCAATATATATTTTGTGTATTATTGATATACGCACATGGGGTGGTGACCCTAAGGAGGAAATCATGTGGGTGATTTTATTACGAGGTAAGGATATGTTGGTACTTTCTTTACATGGAGAGAGCTTGCTCTCAACATGCCTTGTAAAAGTTTAGTCCCACATCGAAAATGCACCATGAGTTATCTCAACATATATACTTGGTTGTGTTGTTGAGATATGCACATGGGGTGGTGACCCTAAAGAGGGAACCATGTGGGTGATTTTACTAGGAGGTAAGAATAAGGCTCCAAGGATTAAGCATTAATGCTTTTGTCATTCTATTGGATTAATTCCATTTGGAGCTAAGTCCCAAAGGGGCTTAGCGACTCGAACTCGGGCTCGGGCTCAGGGCTCATGAGGCGTTTTGTTGGCGCACTTTGCACTTAGCACGTCAGCAGTCATGCGGCCCATATGCGGCACTTGCGGCCATGGGAGCTGCTGCCGCCATTGCAAGTTCATCCAACGAGTCAGAACAGAGGTGACTTCGAGCGTTCCACAAGTTCTTCAACTTGCTGGTTCCTGGAAGCAATTCGTGTGGGGCGAACTTGCTTTGAGCAACGGTGTTTTGACACCCCAGCAACTTTTCTTCATCTCATCTTTCTCTAGATTATTGTAATTCGTTCTGTCAACACGTTTGCAAGGAAGAACGATAGATCTTCTCTTCTCTATTTTCCTCCTTCATATTGTAATCTGGCTATTTGGCTTTTTGTATCATTGTAGATCTTGAGTTTGATCACTGCAAAGTTTTTGTGTGACTCTCAGATCTCGATTGCATCAGTTTTTCCATCTTTGGTCAAGCCCCGGAAATAACAATCTCAAAGCAAGACCCTTGTAGATGGAAAACATTAATGCTTTGCTCGTCCAATCGGACTACTGCAAGTTGGAAAAGTTCGATGGAGAGCATTATCAAGTCTGGAAGAGGAAGGTTTATCTAACTCTTCAACTCAAAGACGTTGAACATGTACTGTTGGAGGAAGAACCTTCTGTTCCAGACACTAGGTCTACTGCCGCAATCAATGCGGCTACCAAACTCCAGGCCAAATGGAGAAGGGAAAATAGCATCTGCAGGCTTCTCATCCTGAATGCTATGGAGGATTCCCTGGCAGAATCCTACTCGAAGAAGGAATTTGCCAGAGACATATGGGAGTCTGTGGAAAAACTGTATGAAGAAGACAGGAACAGGAGCAAGATGTTTGTGGTTGAAAAATATCACAAATTGCTCTTTGAGGACGAGAAGTCCATGTTGCCACAGGTGAAGGAATTTCTGAAGCTGCGTCAGAAACTGGAAGACGAAGAGATGTCCCTTCCCGACAAGTTTGTCGTTGGAGGGATCGTCTCAAAACTTCCTGCTGGATGGAGTACCTTCTATACAAGGATGCTCAGAAAGAAGCTAGATATTAGCTTGGGAGATCTACTTCAAGAGATCCATGTTGAGGACGAGATGCGTTCCCAACAGAAGATGGACACTCTGTCCAAACAGTTGGCTAAGGCCAATCTAGTACAGACGAGAGATCCCAATGGAAAGTAGGCGGCTTCTCATTACAAGAAGAAGGACTTCACTAATCTAAAAGTGAAGGGTCCTTCATTCAAGCAACAGAAGTCCAAGTCCCACGTGACTTGTTTCAATTGTGGCAAGAAAGGCCACTACAAGAGTGAATGCAGATCCAAGCCTAAATAATCAGAGAAAGGTGAGCCTAGTAAGGTTTCATTCGTTTCTAACATTGTTGCTATGATCGCACAGGTCACAACTGTGGGGGTTGACTCTGACTGGTGGATAGACACTGGTGCGACTTGCCATGTCTATTCTGGCAAAGAATGGTTCGTCATGTACCAGCCGATATCTGAGAAGGTTGTCATGGCAAACCAGGCCCAAGCTGAAGTTCTGGGGATCGGGACTGTGGAGCTGAAGCTCACTTCTGGGAACACTCTGACACTTTAAGGTGTAAAGCATGTTCCAGTGATTGCCAAGAACCTGATCTCTGGGAGCCTGCTCTGCAACGCAGGCTTGAGGATGGACATCAATGCTGGTCAGATGGTGATGTCCAAGAAATGAACATACTTCGGGAAGGCTTGTCAAACCGAAGGAATGTTTAAAATTCAGCTTGTCAACCAGTTTAATGACATTAATGCAGTTGCATTTTCTGATTATTCTCTTGAGTTGTGGCATAATAGACTAGGACATGTTCATTGTAAAAGAATTAACAAAATGTTTAGTCTAGGACTTATCTCCAAATATGGGGGTAAGGTGGAGAAGTGTGAAGTGTGTGCTCAGACGAAGATCACAAGGAAACCCTTTCATCGGGTCAATCGAAGCACAGATCTTCTGGATTGGTACACTCCGATATCTGTGACTTCAAACATTTCTCCACGAAGGCCGGGATGAAGTAGTTCATAACCTTCATCGACGACTTCTCAAAATACGCGTTCGTCTACTTGCTCAAGACTAAAGACGAAGCTTTCGAGAAGTTCAGAGAGTTCAGGGCCGAAGCTGAACGGCAGACTGGACAACAACTCAAGAGGTTGAGAAGTGATCGAGGAGGGGAGTACAGGTCTCATGACTTCGCATCGTTCTGTAAAGAACATGAAATCATATGCGAGACTACTGCTCCATATTCTCCTCAATCCAACGGAGTAGCAGAGAGGAAGAACCGAACATTAACAGAAATGATGAACTCAATGCTGCTTACTGCAGGCTCCCAAGATGTGGCATGAGAAGTTTGACAAAGTTATTAGGGCAAACGGCTACAGAGTCAGCGAGACGGACAAATGTGTTTACACAAAGTTCGCTGATGGAAGAGGAGTCATCGTTTGTCTATACGTGGACGACATGCTAATCTTAGGGACGGATATAGGCTGTGTCACGGAGACAAAGAAGTTCCTCTCAACCAAGTTCAGTATGAAGGACTTAGGGGATGTAGATGTCATCTTGGGCATAAAGATCATCCGGACAGACACTGGACTAGCACTGTCACAATCTCACTACATTGAGAAGATTCTCACACGCTATGGGTATAAGGATCTTCCAGGGATCGATACGCCATACATGGGTGATCAGAAGCTAAAGCCTAACTCGAGGGAAAGCGTCAGGCAGCTGGAGTATTCTAGCATTATCGGAAGTTTGATGTACGCAACCACTGCCACAAGGCCTGACATAGCTTTCGCCGTGGGAATGCTGAGTCGGTTCACAAGCAACCCAGGGATTGAGTACTGGAAAGCTGTGAAGCGGGTGATGAGATTTCTCAAGAAGACTCAGACATATGCACTGTACTACAACGGGTATCCGACAGTAGTAGAAGGCTTCAGTGATGCTAGCTGGTGTTCAGAGGTGGAAAGCGAGAGATCCGCAGGAGGATATGTCTTTTTCTTGGGTGGAGCTGCTATATCGTGGAAGTCGAAGAAGTAGACTATACTCTCTCGTTCCTCAATGGAATCTGAATTCTATGCACTTGAAACTGCAGCAGATGAAGCAGAATGGCTTCGGAAGCTCATGTATGATCTTCCAGTGGTTGGGGCTCAGATACCGGCGATACCGATATACTGTGACAACCAGGCAACTGCGGCGGTGGCATCAAATGACCTCTTCAACGGGAAGAAGAGGACTGTGCAGTTGAAGCACATGACAGTACACGATCTTATCAAAAGAGGTGTAATTGCAATGATTGATGTTCAGAGTCAGGAGAACCTGGCAGATCTGTTCACAAAGGACCTCAAGCGCCAGTTGGTCGATGACACAGCTTGTAAAATGGGCTTGAAGGCATTCTGATAGTGTGTCTTTGTAATCCTACCATAAAGTTTTATGCTATTAGTTCAAGAGAAATCTACTAGGCATCTAACTTTTGGTTCAATGGAGGATCACTGACTGGGAAACTATCAGGTAACAGTGGGTACTTGTTCTCTGGAACATGGAAGGGATACGGACCCATAACCACTGTTGTCTACTATGTATTTTCTGCAGAAAAAACAGATCCTGTGGAAGGTTGGCTTAAACGTCTTAATGAGTTCTCAGGCAGAGTGAATGCCTGGTGTGCTTTACAGGAAGCACGGTAGAGCAGCACTACAAGGAGTGAAACTCCATGCTACAGTGGGGTGACTCCACTATGAGGTTTCCAGGTTTGGGATAATGCCTCGGCTTTGCAAGCCAAGTCATAGCGGCGTAGCACCGCAAATAGGCAAGTAGCCTAATGCTGTAGGACGTAATTAAAGAGTTGTAGACAGCACTACAAAAGGCAGGATGGCCCCATGTTACAGTGGCATGGCACCATGATGAGGTACCCAGGTAGGGGTAAAGCCTCGGCCTTGCAAGCCCTGTCGTTGCGGCGTAACACCGCAAGGAAGCCTTAGGCTTCATGCTGAGTAGATTGGCACTACAAAGAGGCTGAGACCTCATGCTACAGTAGTATGACACTACGATGAGGTTCCTAGGTAGGGGTAATGCTTCGGCTTCAGGCTATGTCATAGCGGCGTAGCACTGCAAGGAAGCACAAGGCTTCATGCCATGTCTCTTTAATAAAGAACTCACCTATAGTGTATGGAAAGAGATATCAGGCCGTCTCTTGAGGGTAAACTTGTATACGCCCAAAATTATACACTGAAACCAGGCTGGCACAGGACCTTTAATGTGCAGCCAGAAGCACACGTAACTACACTTTGTGAGTGGGAAGAATTACAATTGTGGTGCAGAATTCAAGGCGTAGTCCATTCTTGTATCACATTGTTATTTAATCCATGCGGGAAGATTCAAGTCGTCAGCGACATCTATCCTAATACAAAATGGACAGTTACTGTGGGGAACGCTCAACCCTGGACACATATATATGTTGTGATATGTGGAGGATTGTTGGTACTTTCTTTACATGGAGAGAGCTTGCTCTCAACATGCCTTATAAAAGTTTAGTCCCACATCGGAAATGCACCATGAGTTATCTCAACATATATACTTGGTTGTGTTGTTGAGAGATGCACATGGGGTGGTAACCCTAAGGAGGGAACCATGTGGGTGATTTTACTAGGAGGTAAGAATAAGGCTCCAAGGATTAAGCATTAATGCTTTTGTCATTCTCTTGGATTAATTCTATTTGGAGCTAAGCCCCAAAGGGGCTTAGCGACTCGGACTTGGACTCGGACTCGGACTCGGGCTCGGGCTCGGGCTCGGGCTCGGGCTCATGGGCTCATGAGGCGTAATGTGGCATTTTGTTGGCGCACTTTGCACTTAGTACGTCAGCAGTCATGCGGCCCATATGCGGCCATACGATCCATGCGACTCATGTGGCCTCATACGGTCCATGCGGTCCATACGGTACTTGCGGCCATGAGGCCATGCGGCTCATGCGGCCAGGCTGCTGCTGCTACCGTATGGAGGGCTCTGCTGACTGTGCAGGCTACAAGTCAGTTATGGAAAGACTGATTCAATACGATTAATTCAGATCCACTTTTTGTGGGATTTGAATTAATTTCGTTGCTATCTTTGTGGGATTTGATTCAATCTTTCCATAACTGAAGAGGCGGCTAGGGTTTCCACCCTCTCTCTATATATACTCTCTTTTGGCCTCCTTTGTGGAGAACTACAAATTTTATAAGTCAGAAAAGAGAGAGAGAGAGGGAGCTGCTGTCGCCATTGCAAGTCCATCCGAGGAGTCAGAACATAGGTGACTTCGAGCGTTCCACAAGTTCTTCAACTTGCTGGTTCCTGGAAGCAATTCGTGTGGGGGCGAATCTTGCTTTGAGCAAGGGTGTTTTGACACCCCAGCAACTTTTCTTCATCACATCTTTCTCTAGATTATTGTAACTCGTTATGTCCCAATTGCAACACGTTTGCAAGGAAGAACGAGAGATCTTCTCTTCTCTATTTCCCTCCTACATATTGTAATCTGGCTATTTGGCTTTTTGTATCATCGTAGATCTTGAGTTTGATCACTGTAAAGTTTTTGTGTGACTCTCAGATCTCGATTGCATCAGTTTTTCCATCTTTGGTCAACCCCCGGGAATAACAGGATAAGACTCCATGTTAAATCATTAATGCTTTTTGCTCTTAAAATTTATTCCATTTGAGCTAAGTTCGCGACTTGGACTCGGACTCGGGCTCATGAGGCGTAATGTGACATTTTGTTGGCGCACTTAGCACGTCAGCATCGTCGCTAGGCACATAATGCACTCGTTGCGCGAGCCTACTGCGCAACGGTTTACGCGCGGTGCGCATTGTGCGCAAGTGCGCACGGACGCAGTTGGCGCAGGTCGCGCTGTGCGCCAATTGGCGCAATCGTGTCTGTGCACGATTTGAACGGTTACGCAACCTTCTGGGACAGTTATTCCCACGTTCCGAACATTTCGTAGACTGGACAGTTACTGCAAGCACCTATATATGGTTCTCTCCTCTCTTTCTCAAGATACAGAGTTCATAATTTTCTTACGAAATATTTCCAGAGTTAAGAGAAGAAAAGAGAGAAGCATAGGAAGCCCACACCGTCCGAGGAGTCAGAAGAGTAGAGTGTTCCAAAGTTCTCCGTCAAACTTGATAGTTTCTGGAAGCTGTTCGTGTGGGACGAATCAAGCTTTGAGCGCCAGTGATCATTCACCCCAGCAGGCCATTTCATTATTCTGTCCATTCAATTTTTTGCCTATCCACTTAGAACTCATTCTGAACGAGTCTATTTCTGATCTAATCAGAAAGTTTCTGAGTAGATTTTGTTACTGCTGTTACAAATTCTTTTGTGCCTTCTTCGAAATGTCACATTTGATTTCGTTTATCAGAATCCTCCGGGATCTCTGTTGTGCACCTTCCTCGAAGTGCTGCACTAATATCAATTTTCCATCGCCCCGGGACTAACAATCTCAAAGCTTGAATTCACAAAATGAAAAACTTTCGTGCTTCTCTCATCGATCCTAACTTTAGCAAGTTAGAGAAATTTGATGGAGTGCACTTCCAAGTCTGGAAAAGGAAGGTTAGCCTTAATCTTCAACTTATGGAAGTTGATCACGTGCTAACCGAGGAAGAACCGACTGTTCCAGAAACTGGATCTGCAGTCGCGATCACTGCTGCTACTGAAAGTCAGACCAAATGGAGAAATAAGAATAGACTCTGCAGGCTTCTAATTCTTAATGCTATGGAGGACTCCCTGGCGGAATCATATTCTTAGAAGACAAATGACAGAGAGATATGGGAGTCTCTGAAAAAACTGTACGAAGATGATAAGAACATGAGCCAAATATTTATGGTTGAAAAAATCACAAGTGGCTCTTTGAAGACGAAAAGACGATGCTGCCTCAGGTGAAAGAATTCCTGAAGCTACGTCAAAAGTTGGAAGATGAGGGGATGCCCCTCAACGACAAGTTCGTTGTCGGAGGGATCGTCTCCAAGCTCCCCGCTAGTTGGAGCAAGTTCTATGCAAACATGTATAGGAAGAAATTAGAGATCAGTCTAGAAGATCTCCTACAAGAAATCTATGTTGAGGACCAGATGAGGGCTTGTCACGCCCTAGAACCAGAATACTGGAGAGCGGGGGACAAACACAGCCAGCTACGTACATTGAAGTGAATCCCACCTCGCAATACGGTCATGGCTGTCTAGATGCATGAGGGTTTACTACAAGCCATTTGTCTCTTAGGGTCAAGAACAAGCCTAGTGTCTCAATCTCAAGCAAGCAAGTAAATGTAACAAGATGGTAGATCATCAGACATACAAAGTAAGGCATCCCAAACATTACATATTCAGATGATCATGAAGCTAGTCATACAAAATACGAAGACTAGCAAGAGTTTAAGTCATACATGATCAACCCTAGGATCTGTCAATCATGTTACAACCATTAGGCAGACAAGAATGTAAATTCAATACGAGCTAACACTTGCTCGGCTGCTAAACGCCTCAAAAGAATAATTTACAATAGAGTGGGAGAGCAAAATAAAACCCACTCATTGCCAGGATTGCGTCTAGTGTGCACCATCTGGCTGGAAGGCTGGAAGATCCTCGGGTGCTACTCCGAAATGCTGGCCATACAAAACCAGCTGGGTCAGACCCCAGAAAGAGCAAGTACCACAAAGGAGGCTTCACTTAAGAACTAAAACCAGCATATTAGCACATGAGACATAAAGGATAATAAAAGACATGAGTTAGAGAAGATAAGGTGATAAACGATAAGACAACTAAGGGACTATTCCGATAGCCAAGTTACAACCCGTAAACCAAACAAGGACCGGGATTGTAACCCTTCACCTGAATAGAGCTTAGTCTCCAACCAATTATCGACAAGAGTAAAGCATAACAGTAATGTGCAGAAATAACCATGTAGAGGTCTTGCCTAGGCAAGACTAGATAAGACTCTATCTATCAATCACGGCCAAGCAATGAGTACGACTTGATACTTTAGCTAACTAGGGTTATCACAAGCTTAGTTACTAACAAGATGCACTGAGATGTTCTAACAACCACAAGCCCTGCAGACTTAATCCAGGTTATCCGGTCATAAGTTGAGAGAGTTGGATTAGGTGACTTGGGGGTGCAACACATGACAGTGTGCTGGAAATGTGCCCTACTCGACGGCAGGCTATAAGTCCAATTAGAGCGCCCAGATAACGGGACTGCCTGTAGCCGAAAAATCTCTTCATGAACTACATGATCAAACTAGTATTTATCTTAGTTAGATTCAGTATGAATTCCTGACCATGGTAACCAGGAATTCATATCCTAGACATGATACAAGACAAGATATATAGCTTATACAAGCACAAACATCCACGGTGTCAAGACAAAAGTTACTTAGCAAGTCAAGATAGCCATCACAACAACATATCGATATTATCATGTTGGGTTTACTTATCAAGAGTGCGCCACGACGGGCCACTATCATGTATTATCATGTCAAGGGTGCTTGTCAAGACACTACTAAAATATGATCTATTAGCGACGTAATTTAGCGACGACGTAAAATTACGTCGCTATATATGGAATTCAGCGACTCCTTTATATAAACATCGCAAAACGTCGCTGAATAGCGACGTTCAGCGACAAGTATAAAATTACGTCGCTGGATTATTAAAATATGTCGCCAGTTTACAACGTTTAGCGACGTCCTCATGTGACGTCGCTAATATTTTTACTTAGGGCACAGCGTTTCGTTTTTCCCACTCACTCGAAATTTCCAATTTTTTCCACTACTCCTTCCCCCCCTCCGGCGATTCCTTCGGCGACCCCTTCCCCCCCCGGCGACTCCCTCCCTCCCTCCGGTGACTCCCTCCCTCTCCGGCGACCCGTACCCCCCCGTCGAGCTCCTCCTCCTCGAGCTCAGGTAAACCCTAACCTAACTCCTCCTCCTCCTCCTCCTCCTCCTCTCCCACGGACACACACACACACACACGGACACACACGCACACACACACAGAGACACACACACACACACACACGGACACACACGCACACACACACAGAGACACACACACACACACGGACACACGGACACACACACAGATGGACACACACACACACACACTGGACACACTATGTCATGTTGTGGTGGACACGAGACACTATGTTGGACACGTACACATAGCCTAGATCCTTTACCAACCATTTATTTTCCATTTTAACTTGTTTTTATATATCAATTTCTAAATACCCTATGTTGACTGATACCTTGTTAATTTATTGTATTTTCTAATTTTGAAAACCCAGTTTTGACAACCATTTTAACCTAGTTTAATGCTTTAATTTAGATGTTTAAAACCCTAGTGTAGTGTATCTATATGTGTGCTGACTGAGTTTCAAGTTTGGGGTAATTTGGTTAGAGTTTTGGTTCTCGATTTGGGTTTGAGGTGAATGGGTCTGAAATATGTTATAGGAGTATGTAATATTGTGTGAAATGAACTGATTTCCTTTCTTTTCCTTTCCTATTTGACTGAACACAGTAAATCCCCTTACTATCTAGATTGGACTGACCTATAGTTCATATCACTCACTCACTCACTCACTCTTGCCTAGGTACACACACGCATATAGCCTAATACAAGCATGTTAGCCTCCCTCATATCCACGTATATGTGACTGTCACATGTAACAGTCAACACACTCACCCCCCATTCACATGTGCATGTACACACACCACCCACTCTCTACTTCTCTCTCTATATATATATGTTTGATAGATGGTATTGTATACATATATACATAACTATATCATGTAACTCATATGTGATATAGGCATATAGCCTATGTTAGAGTGTCTAAATATATGAATGCATGAAAGTTGCCTTGTCTTGTAATATAGGCATATAGTATATACATGCCTATATATATATTATATGTATATATCTATATACATATTACTTGTGTGTATGAGATAGCTTGAGTTGACTTTGGTCATTATTGGTACTTGAATTGATCGGAACAAAGACCCCCAATGTCGGTATCGGTCAATATTTGGTATCGGTCGGTATCGGATCGGAACATGCCAAACCGTATCGGTATCGGCCGTATCGGATCGGTATCGGCCGATACTTTAAAATTATATGAAATAGTAGTCACCCCCAAGCTTGACTATTTTTACTGAAAGTCAAAGTAGAGTAAACATCTGACCTACATTGGACTAAGACCCTTGACCTAGTTTGACCTTGTTTGACTTTGTTTGACTTAGCTTGACCTTGTTTGACTTTGTTGTCTTCATGTTTGTTAAATGACACCCAGATACTAGTTTTAGTTGTTTAAATGACACCCAGATACTAGTTTTAGTTTCAGTTTGCTTTGGTAACTCACTATTGCTCATTACTTGGTACTAGTTTTAGTTGATTGTGTTTTTTTAAGACTAAACAAATGACACCCATATATTACTTGTGTGTATGAGATAGCTTGAGTTAACTCTGGTCATTATTGGTACTTGAATTATAGGTTAGGCTTGTATAGCCTTGAATGGTGTGTGCTAGCTAGTATTGGGATACCAATAGCGATAAGGTAAAGGGTACCTTTGTTTGACTTAGCTTGACCTTGTTTGACTTAGTATAACCTAGTTTGACCTATATTGCATATCATTGTTATTAGTAACTGTCCGCTACTAATGTGTGTCCCATAATAAGACATAATATACGAATTTGTGCCTGTTGGATAATGTGTGTCCATCTTTGCAGAATTATTTCCAAATAGATATGAATTACTACTTGCGGAATCGTTCATGGATGTACAATCATCGTCCTGATGATATGTGTGGTGTGCGGGATGAATACATAGCGGGAGTAGAGCAGTTCCTGCAGTTTGCTAAGGCGTTCCCTCAGTACATGGACGGCACCAAAATTAAGTGTCCGTGTGTGAAATGTCATAACGTGAAATATTATCCAGAAGTAGAAGTGACATATCATTTGTACTTGAGGGGTTTCACGCCTAATTACTATCAGTGGACCACACACGGAGAACTTGTGTCTTTAGCATCAGAGCCGGAGCCTTATGTTGAGCCGTATATGCATGCGGGACCTAATTTTGTTTCAGATAATCATGCATACGACGACGGGTGCGTGAACATGGTTTTCAACGCTGCGGGGCCTAGTTTCGTTCATGATGCACCTGAGGAGGCACCGAACGCCGATGCTGCACAGTTCATGGAGTTGTTGGAGAATGCAAGGACTCTATTGTATCCTGGTTGTGAGGATCATTCACCGTTGGAGGTGGTTACAAGACTGTTGAGCATTAAGTCAGATTTTAACATGTCGCAAGAATGCTACAACCGAGTGTTGGAGTTGATTATAGAGATCTTGCCGGCGGGTGCTAAGTTGCCTAAAGACTTCTACCGGTCTAAGAGGATGGTGAGATCGCTCTGGATGGGATACGAGAAAATCGATTCCTGTCACAATGGGTGCATGCTGTACTACAAAGACGACAAGGACGCAGATGTGTGCAGATTTTGTGGTGCTGATCGCTATAAGACAACTAGTACAGGAAGGTCTACCGGTGCAAGAAGACCGACCGATTCAATGCACTACTTGCCTTTAACGCCGCGGTTGCAAAGATTATTTATGGTGAAAGAGACGGCCGAAAATATGAGTTGGCACATGCGAGAACAGATTGAAGGAGTGTTGGATCACCCATCCGATGGAGAAGCGTGGAAGCACTTTGATCGAGTGTATCCAGATTTTGCTTCAGATCCACGAAATGTCAGGTTGGGACTATCTTCTGACGGTTTTACTCCTTTTGGTCTTTCGGGATCCCAATATTCGTGCTGGCCTGTGATTGTCACTCCGTATAACCTACCGCCTTGGATGTGCATGAAGACTCAGTACATGTTTCTAACCATTATAATTCCTGGTCCGAACAATCCCAAGAGGAACATTGACGTGTACTTACAGCCTTTGATAGATGAGTTGAATCAGTTATGGGAAGTAGGCGCTAACACGTACGATGTTTCCAGGAAGCAGAATTTTCAGATGAAGGCAACCCTTATGTGGACCATCAATGACTTTCCGGCCTATGGAATGTTATCTGGATGGAGCACTCATGGCCGTCTCTCATGTCCGTATTTGGCTTCGGAGTCATCCCGGGCCCCCTCTGTCAGTGCGCAGTCTCCGGCTACGCAGGCGTCGTCACGAGCTGAGGATGTTCATCGTCAGATCGAGGAGCTGCGTTGCGAGTTGCAGCAGCAGATTTCTGATGCGGTCGAGCGACGATCCGACCCTCCGATCGTCACCGGATGATTTGATGCGGTCGAGCGCAGTATACAGGAGCTGATGAGTCTGCATCAGGCTGCAGCTGCCAACTTGCAGACGCTCACCGAGTCTATGCAGCGCACAGAGCGTAGACAGGTCGAGCTGGACGGATCGTAGAGGAGCCTTTCTCTCTCACTCGCTCAGTATACTGAGAAGGTGGTGAGTACCCTTGCTGCGCATGGTGAGCGACTGCGAGAGCTGGAGCAGGTACGTCCTCCGGGTCCATCGACGGTGCCGACTCCAGATACTGCACTATCTCCGACGTTGACTCCAGACATTGTACTGCCTCCTACTGCCCCTGCGGTATAGCTCACCCAGGAGCAGTATGACTACATTCTATCCCAGTTGTGCGGCAGGGGTCCGCAGTGATTTTATTAGTTTTTTTATGACTTGTATGTATTGGCCCTATGGGCAAATTGTTTATTCATACACTGTTGTTTATACACTTGGTGGGAGACTTTTTATCATCTTTCATTTTTATTTGACTCTATTGGATGTTTGTGAGGATGTGTGTCTGTGATATTTACTTTGCACTGCCTCCTATTTTTATTGTGATATTTACTTTGTGATATCTGCGACAGGATGACAAATATACCTACGCTGGGTTATAAGCGATGATCTGATATACAAAGGAGGTGCTGCCAAAAATTTAAAAAAATATATTGTGTATTTTTGTTATGATGTGTGTCTGTGTTTACAGTGAATGTGAAATGCAGTGTTCGGAACCATCGACAGTTTCGATTACTGTTGTATGTTTTATCTTGGATAGAAATAGCAACAGTTCAGGGTGCACTTCTGAGAGCTTCATTTTCACGTCCTTCACTTTCTCGGACGTCGTAAAGGTTCCCGAGAAGGTGAAGGACGTGAAGAGGAAGCTCTGAGAAGTGCACCCTGAACTGTTGCTCTTTCTATCCAAGATAAAACATAGAACAGTAAGCGAAACTGTCGATGGTTCGAACACTGCACTTCACACACACTGTAAACACAGAAACACAGCATAACAAAAATATCAATTATATTTTTTTAAATTTTTTTTAACATTAGCGACGTATAGCGACGTTCGGCGACGTACTGCGACGTCAAATAGACGTCGCTATACGTCGCTAACTAGCGACATTACGTCGCCCGACGTCGCTAATATACGTCGCTACGTTGCCCACGTGGCCACGTGGATGCCATGCCTCGTCATCATTTATAAACTTTTGAAGCGTCGCTAGTGGTCGCTTTACGTCGCAATGTTGGCGACGTACTGATACGTCGCTCTCTGTCGCTCATTTGGCGACGTCTAGCGACAATGGACGCCGCGTCGCAAATAGCGACGTTCGGCGACGAAAGTATCATCTGCGACTTGCCTATAAGCGACGTAAGTTTTTCGTCGCTAAATACGTCGCAAATCATTGTTAGCGACGTATTTTCTGTATTTAGCGACGTCTACTAACGTCGCCAATCTGGGTTATTTTAGTAGTGAGAGTGCGCCACGACGGGCCACTATCATGTATTATCATGGATGAAAGAAACTTGCATAAAATAGATATTAACATATTCTTGAAGCTAAGGAAAAGATATACAACTTTTATGTTGGGAGTTGGAAGAAATTCTGGCCATAATTCAGCCAAATAGGACTTAAAACAGCAAAAAACAGCCAAAATAGGCCCTATACGACATTCTGCGGCACTATGCTGCCTTCTGTGGCACTATGCAGCACTATGCAGCCTTCTGCGATACTATGCGGCACTATTCATTCCTGCGGCTGCGGTACTATTTATTCCTGCGGCTGCGGCACTATTTATTCCTGCGGTTGCGGCACTATTCATATGGCACTATTCATTCCTGCGGCTGCGGCACCATTCATGCGGCACTATTCATTCCTGCGGCTGTGGCACTATTCATACGGCACTATTTATTCCTGCGGCTACGACACCATTCATGCGACACTATTCATTCCTGCGGCTGCAGCACTATTTATGTGGCACTATTCATTCCTGCGGCTGCGGCACTATTCTTGCCTGCGGCTGCGGCACTATTCATTCCTGTCAAATTCAGCACAGATGAACTAGAAAATGCTCAAATATTATTTTGGCCATAACTTCCTCAAAACAAGTCGAAATCTAACTTTTCAAAGTCCATTTTGGGTAAAATTGAATTCTCTACAACATAGAACAATCAAAACTTGAAAATAATAAAGTTTGGTAGATCAAAACCCAAGAAAATTAAAAATACAACCAACTTAGATCTACAAGAAATAAACCATAGAAATTAAAAATGTCAAGTACTAAAGTGTCTTAGAATCTCGTGAGAAAGACAATAGAACAACAAAAATGGAGTTCCTCCATGAAGCAAGTTGCACTTGCCTAGGACTTGGTAGGTGGAAGGAGTAAATGAAGAAGATGAAGAAGTAAATGAAGAAGTGAATGAGGAGAGAGAGAAAAGTAGTTGGGTTATATATCAACCCTATCCATCTCAAACCAAGCCAAGCCAAGTCAAACCAAGTCAAATTGAACCGAACCGATCAAATAAACCAAGTCAAGATTAAACCAAGACTAGGCTAAGCAAAACAAGTCTAACTACAGTCCACCTGATAAATGCCAGAAATCTCGTATACGTATACGAAAATACGTATAACGGAAAACGGGAGTGACAACTCTACCCACCTTAAAAGAATTCCATCATCGAAATTTAATCAAGAGGCTAGAGATGTCGGGGCAAGCAATATTAATCATAAGCAAGCTACGACTAGCAGTCAATCAAGCAATCATTCATGCAAGCAAGGAATTAAAAATATAAGGCATAAGAAAGACATTATACCTTATGAGTCAAACATGTGTGGATATCGCGAGCGGATATCATCCTCACGCTCCCACGTTGACTCACCCAAAGAGTGGTGACCCCAAGCAACACGGACTAAGATAATAGTCTTGTTCTTGAGTACCTTCTCTCTTCGGTCCAATATGGATACGGGTCTTTCCTCATACGAAAGATTGGTACCAACAACCAATTCCGAATGATCAAGGACATGACTCAGATCGGAGATGTACTGTCGTAATTGGGATACATGGAATACGTTATGTACCTCACTTAACGACGGCGGAAGAGCGAGACAATAGGACACATCACCTACTCGCTCAAGGATATCGAACGGCCCTATGTACCTAGGACTAAGCTTTCTCCGTACACCGAATCGAATGACGCCACGGGTAGGCGATATCCTAAGGAACACGTGGTCGTCGACTGAAAACTCAAGGGGACGCCGATGAGAATCAGCCCAATGGCGCTGGCAATCTTGGGCAACTCGAAGATGATCTCTGACTTGTCTGACCACCTTGATTATCTGCGTAATCATCTCTGGACCAAGCATCTGTCTTTCGCCGACATCATCCCAAGCTAAAGGTGATCTGCACTTCCTGCCACACAGTGCTTCAAACGGTGCCATCTGGATACTAGCCTGGAAACTGTTGTTATAGGAGAACTCGACGAGATGTAGGTGATCTTCCTACGAACCACCGAAGTTGAGAGTACAAGATCGCAACATATCTTCGAGAGTCTGAATCGTGCATTCTGACTGACAATCTGTCTGCGGATGATAAGCTGAACTGAACTTGAGACGAGTCCCCAAGCTCTCTTGAAGACTCCACCAAAAGTGTGATATGAATCTTGAATCTCTGTCTGATATGATACTAACTGGCACTCCATGCAATCTGACAATCTGCTTGAGGTACATCTCTGCTAGCTGATCCGTCGACTGACCAATTCTGAAAGGGATAAAATGAGCTGCCTTGGTGAGCCTGTCAACTATAACCCAGATAACATCTCTTCCAGCTGGAGATTTAGGTAACCCAGTTACAAAATCCATGGTAATGTGCTCCCATGTCCATTCTGGGATCGGTAAAGGTTGAAAAAGTCCAGCTGGTCTCTGATGTTCAGCCTTAACTTATTGACAAACTAAACAACGAGAGACAAACCAGGCTATCTCTCTTCATGCCATTCTACCAGAAATGTTGACGGATGTCTCGGTACATCTTCGTGCCACCGAGATGAATTGAATACTAAGAACTGTGAGCCTTTGCCATGATCTCCTGTCTGATATCACCAGTGGGTACACAAAGACGTCTCCCATGTCGGAGAGTACCATCTTCGTGAACACATAATTCTGGTCTCCATCCTGCAACACATTCTGTCCTAAGCCGCTGAAGCTAAGAATCCGTCGACTAAGCTAACTTAATCCTCTCAACTATGCTGGATTGAACTTGCATACTGGCCATCAATGCCACATTGGTAGGAAGAACTACTTCAATACCCATCTTCTGAAGATCCGCTAATAACTCTGGTTGTGCTGTTAGAAAATAAACTCCCGCTCTCATGCTCAATGCATCTACAACAACGTTGGCCTTCCCAGGATGATACTGTAAGTTGATGTCATAATCGACAAGTAGTTCTAGCCATCTTCTCTGACGCATATTAAGATCCTTCTGGGTAAACACATACTTAAGACTCTTGTGGTCGGTGAAAATCTCCACCCGATCTCCATATAAAATAATGCCTCCAAAGCTTCAATGCAAAAACTACTGCTGCTAATTCCAAGTCATGGGTTGGGTAATTCCTTTCATGATCACGGAGCTGACGTAACGCATAAGCTACTACCTTACCATGCTGCATCAAGATGCATCCCAATCCTCTGTCGGAAGCGTCACAATAGACTAAAAATCCTCCAGTCCCATCTGGAAGCGTGAGAATGGGAGCCGTCATCAATCTCTGCTTCAACTTCTCAAATGAACTCTGACACTCTGCTGTCCAAACAAACTGTACATCCTTGTGGGTCAACTGCGTCAGTGGTGCTGAAATCCGAGCGAAGTCTGAGACAAACTGCCGTTAATAGCCATCCAATCCTAGGAAACTCCGAACTTCTGCGACGGTACTGGGAACATGCCATGACTCTATAGCCACTATCTTCTGGGGGTCCACTTACACTCTACCTCTGGTGATAATGTGACCTAAGTACGAGATACGATCGAGCCAAAACTCGTACTTACTAAACTTAGCGTACAACTGGTGCTCTCTGAGAATCTGAAGAACTACACGAAGATGCTGCTCATGATCTGCCTCATTCTTGCTATAGACTAAGATGTCGTCTATAAACACTATCACAAACTGGTCCAAATAGGGCATGAAGATACGATTCATGAGGTCCATGAATACGGCTGGCGCATTGGTCGCTCCAAATGGCATAACAAGGAACTCCCAATGCCCATATCTGGATCTGAATGCTGTCTTCGGGACGTCTTGCTCTCTAACTCTGATCTGATGGTACCCTGACCGCAAGTCAATCTTCAAGAATACTGCCGCTCCTCTGAGTTGATCAAATAAATCATCTATCCTTGGTAGAGGATATCTGTTCTTGACTGTTACAGAGTTCAAGGTACGATAATCAACACATAATCTTGACGTACTATCCTTCTTTTTCACAAGAAGTATCGGGGCTCCCCAAGGTGATCCACTAGCATGAATGAATTCCTTGGTTCTGAGTTCTTCAATCATCTTGTACAAGATCTCTAACTCTGAAGGTGCCATCCTGTAGACTCCCCCTGACACTGGTGCCATCCCTGGAAGCAAATCAATAGTGAACTCTATCTCTCTCTCTGGGGGCATGCCTGGAAGCTCATCGGGAAATACATCCGGAAACTCTTCAACAACTCTGGGAAACTGAACTGCCACTGCTACTGCCATCCGTAATACTGGTGGAGCAGGTTCTAATTCGCCTCTGGAAAATGAAAACTCTGCCTCATCGGGAATACCAAAAATAATCCTGCCAATCCATCCATTCCTAGGACCACATCATAATCGGCTATCGAGAATTCTATCAACCTAGCAAAAAACTCTCTACTGCTAACTACGATTCGACACGAGGAAAACACTCTATCTACTCCCACAAGACCGTTACCAGTAAGTATATTGAGCCTTACTGATAATGACTCGGGCTCCAGTCCTATCCGTATAGCGAATCGTGCAGACATAAATGAATGCGATGCACCCGAATTAAATAATACTGATGCTGGAAAAGAGTTGACGAGAATGATCCCTGCCACCACCTCACCTGAAGCTAACTCTTCTTCCACGGTCAGAGCCATAGCCTGACCTTGGCTTCTTGGTGCTGGTTCCCTCTGCTGGTGACCTCTCTGCCTGTTCTGAATCTGAGCTTGGACATACTGTTGAGTCTGAGGCGGCAATGGCCTCGAAGGCTGGTACTGCTGCTGCACTGGTGCTGGACCCCTAACCGATGGACTGGTTAGGTTTGATGATGATGAACTGGCTCTATTCGGACAGGACCCTATCTTGTGATCCGGTACCCCACAAGCCAAGCATAATCCCTGTGCTCTGCGACACTCTGATACTACGTGTCCTGGCTTCCCACAATGAGTGTAACCCATTACGTAAGACTGCTTCTGCTTCTGTTGCTGAGGATACATCAGCGTCGAGTGTTGAACCGACGAAACTATGATCGCCCGCCTAGGAGCTCCAATAGTCAAAGCCCTAGCTGCCGGGGCTGGTGCTGAAGACTGGGACATCTGTCCATGAGACCTCTTCCGTCCTTCGCTTCTATCTACAATCCTCTGCGAAGTATATTCATGCCTCTTCGCTGCTCGCAAGACGCCATCAAACGTCTGGTGCTCAAACTGCTCCACTGATATGATAATCTCTAGGTGGAGCCCCTGCTGGAATCGCTGGGCTCGATCTAATTCGGTTGCCACCAAGGTGGGAGCAAACCGATTGAGTCTAGAAAACTCGGCCGCATATCCATCGACTGTCCTGCCCATCTGCTTAAGATTGGTGAATCTCGTCTGCAGATCATACCGAGCTACTGCATCGAAGTACTTAGTCTGAAACTTGTTGCTGAACACCGCCCAAGAGACATGCATCGGTAATCCAACTGCTAGCATCGCCCACCAGCTGCGGGCTAAGTCCAATAATTGTAGGCGCACAACGGCCACCTTCTCTTCCTCAGGAATCCTAGCTGCCTCCAGGATAACCTCTGTGTCCTGAAGCCATGCATCAGCAGCGATAGCATCTTCACTGCCGTCAAAGAAAGGAGGGTTCGGACGCTTGAAGCTGTTGGCCGCATTGTTCTCTTGGTAACCAACACTACGCCAAAATATACATTTTTTTACTGACCAAAACTGTCGTAAATCACCGCAAAACGACAGTTTTGATCCGTCAGAACATCTGTCGTTAATACCGCGTCCCAAAATTTAAATGACAGTTTTGAACTGTCGTTGTATAGATGAATAAAACGACAGGTTTTATCTATCAAATAAATACGACATACTAAAACTGTCAAATAAGTTGTAAATTGGTCTGCCATTATTTTTACTTTTTCAACAGGTCAGGTCTGTCGTTTTGCTGAAAATCGAATTAAAAAAAACTCAATCGATCCATATGAAATATTTAATCCTGTTTATCCTTTTATATAAAATTAAAATGTATCTGACAATAAAATTTCATATAAACATCAATAATCATCAACAATAAAAAAACTCAATCAACTTGTATTAACTAATAAATGTACGGAGTTTACATAGTAATATTCCATCAAAATAACAAAAAGTAACTCCAAAGTTGCTAGCTCACAATGGTTTCATTCTCATGATAAACAAAAAGATGATAATGTTATTGCTAGCTTACAATCTTAAGTGCAGTACAAAAAAGAGTTTCAAAACCTCACAAACTGAACTGAATATTTTGGCCAATTAATCATTTCTCCAACATTAATATCATCAAACTTTTCATCTCTATCGAACATCATCTCGTTACCATAAAAAATATCATCGACAATGATATTGTACGCTTCATCATTGAATGGCGCATCTGTATTCACACGTCCAATAGCAACGGCTTTCTTTCTAAAATTCTTCAGAAGACAAGTCTTTATGGGCAAGGTAGATTGATCATGTCACTATACACAACAAGAAAAACTATAAGTATATAGTAGTTCTTGATTCTCTACATAAATATTCAAAAAAATTGTATAAAGTTACATAACTATACAACAAAGGATAGAAATAGATGATAAAAAAGTTAAATAGGCATATACAGAACATCATGGCAAAATGAAAAAAATTTAAGTTATCCAAATAGTTTAAATCATGACATATGGCAGTAGTTCATCTACAGTAAAGATAATCAAAAAATTGAAAATTCAAATAAGATAAACCAAAAATTAAACTCTCAAATAAGATAAACAAGAAATTAGAAACTCAGATATTACCATTATTACTAACAGACTGGAAGCATTTTATGAAATCAGTAGATAATGGAAAGTTGGGTTAGCTCAAGAAACTTGATATGTCGATACAATACTGTCGATACTAATACATTTTGATATGTCGGTACTAATACATTTTGATATGTCCCGATCCGATATCTACCGCTACCGATATTGAGTGAACTAATATTTTCAGCTATCCCTATAATAATGTTCTTGAGTTTCGAATGACTTACCTAATATTGTCCATAGATACATCATTTTTCAAACAAAAAAAGGAGGTAAATTTCAACTTATACTACCTAAGAACTTGAAAAATTAGTATCTCACTTGTAACTTCTTCTTAGAATTGTTAAACTCTACTGGTGTACTTTTATTTAGATCATCATAATCTCTTGGGTTCTCGGCTCACTGATAATAGGAATAAACTTATACTACCTAAGCATCGGGTTCGTAGACTGGATCATCCATAACAGCCTCCCCTTCCATGATACAATCTTTTGCCCAAAATTCTTAATACCTTCATTTATGCCAAGTGCAATATTCTACTTAACACAACAGTAGATGTTGCTACTGGGCAACAGAACATAGGTGAAGCTACAATGTGTAGCTGAATTTTTGTGTCTGTTGTTCGGTGTGAAACAATGTCTGCAACAATTAATGGTTGTAGCTTTTATACATACAACAAAGTAGCAGTCGATGTTGCTACTGTGTGTTTTTGGATGTTGTGTATGAAAATTGGTGGAACTAATCAATGATATTAAAAAAATATGACTTGAAGGTTATGTTTTCTCCTTGTTTTTTGATCATCTAATTGTATTCTTGACGGGCTTAGAATCATAAATTGGCCTCCATGGTTAAGTTAAGAAACACTCTGAAATTGAAGGGCAGTCAAAAATATGTGACAGTATAAAGTAAATCAAGGGTACATGTATTTAGTTATATTTTGGAGTCAAATTGATGACTTTATCATAATTTTGTACCAGGTATGCATGGTACATATGCAAATTGCTTGATTCATATATTATAGGTTCATCAGAAGGATTTAGGAATCTAGTAGTCTACTTTGGCCTAATCGGAAGTAGAAAGAGAATAATCCTAATGGTGTTCGTTCCTCTTCTTCTCAACCAGGGATGATTTCAGAATAATATGTTCACGGTAACAGATCATCTTACCTCTTTATCTGGTATCTCGTATGTTTGAGTGATTGAGTCTAGGAAAGTTAGAGGTTGCTCCTTGGTTGCATGAGCTTAAAATACTAAACTAAAAAGGTTGGTGTACCTACCCACAAACTGGTCTTTAGATTTTATGGGAAGACCTTCTCTTGCTCAAAGCTACCTTGGCCAGAATCAGGCACCAGATTTCACGGAAGGTTGAGATCAGGTGCCAACTAGTCATAAATGATGTTGTGTATGCACAATTTTATTGGACTTTAATGTTGTGTATGAAAATTTTGTGTTTAAGAGTATGCAGTAAAGATGAGAGATTGATACAATATTTCATATAAGTCAAAATATTAATAGGAATAAAACATTAGAAAAAAGTGTGGGTATTTCATCTTCGTATGAGATATCTACATATCCAAAAGATATATTTGCAGCATTCATTAAGTGATATAAAAAGAAATAACAAAGTTATCTTAGTAGCTAAATCAAATATCTGCGCACATTGCGCAACAAATTAAAATGAATACTCAGAATAAACTAATTCTTGCAAATAAAAAGAAAAAGAAGACTAATCATGAGTTTATATGCATGTTCTGTCTACGAGGTAGCAAATACCAAACTTGTCAAATGCTATTTATGCATGCAAATTCTGAATTCTTTTCTGGTGTTGGAGGCCAATAGAAGGGAGAAGGAAGCATTAACATTAGCACCGAGTGCAAGAGGCCATGATATCTATCCTTTAAGACTTGATTATAGAAAGTAGCATTAGTTTAGATTCTTCCATCTCCAACTAACTTTGTTCGAATTGGACATGTCAAAAAAATTTAAGTAGGAAGGAAAAAAGTTTCTTGAAATTTGTTGTCTTCGTTATGGGGATTCATGAAATAACGTACATCTCTAGACACTTAAGAGATTCCAGTTTAAGGAAATTGTAAAAAATAGAAACTACTATACAGTGACCGGTTTACTTTGTACAAAATGTCATTGGAATGAACGAGGTCCCGATATCTTGTATAATTTTGAGAATTAACTTCTTACAGGTCCAACTCTTGTCATCATTTTTGATACATAACTGAAGGAAGCAATTATTTATCAAGAAGTCTTCTAACCGACTCTCACTAGACTCTCAAAGAACAAAAAAATCTCCCAAGTTAGTTTCTATTGGAAAAGAGCTCTCCCAAGATTAGTTTCTCTTGGCACAAAGTATTAAGGTTTACTGATTTCAACCTAACTAGATGACACCAATTAATGATCGAACGTGCAATGTCATTACACAAAAAAGTTTTATAAAATTCACCTACAGTCTAATATAAGTCATCTTTGAGACTTTCAATACACTCTTAAAGATTAAAAAAACAATGCTTCCCTTTAATTCGGTCAAATTCATCGGTCATTGCAGTCACAATAAATTGTTAAATATACCTCGAGATGGAAGTTCTTATACGAGGATCAATAAACCACTATCTTTAGAATCCCCTTCTTCCACCGCTGACCTAGAGAGAAAGAGATAACAGAAAATGATAATTAATTTCAGAAAGAACGAAAGATCGAGAAAGCACAAAAAAGATAAAACCAAATCATAATATTAAACCCTAGAAAAGATTAAACTGTTGTCCGTCCTTCCTGTCCTCCACTCGTCGTGACTGTCCTCTACCACCTGAATATAATTACTACAAATATGTAAGTATCGATTACATGTATTGCATATAAAACTTATAACTAAGAAGAATAAATCCATATTAATTAATTCGTAAAGGAGGAATGATATATATAACAGTATTAAATCCACCTGATTCGAACCTAAAAATAAAGATGTTGAAGAGAAACCTACTGGATCTGAACATATATCAATCTATAGTCTAAAACATATAATTTTTAGTAAAGAAGTAAATCCAAAATTTATGTGGACAAATAAATAAATGCAAAATTTCATGTGGACAAATAAATAAATCTAAAATTACACCACCACATATAAATACAGATCGATAGATCGAACGATCAAATTGGATTTCACATAGACATGGAAACATAAATATGAATAAATCTCACCAAACTGCTAGATGATGAAAACTTTATTAAAAAATAATTAAAAAGAGGGATCTGATCAAAATCTACAAAAGTAAAAAATTAAAAAAACATATAAGAAATCTATACCGGTAGGGGAATCGAGGAGAAGAGGCTACAGCGAAATGTACCTAGAGCGGGTTTCGGCGGGAGCGCAGGGTTCCGATGGAGCAAGGGGTTCCGGCGGGAGCGCGGGGTTCCGGCGGGAGCGCGAGAGTGCAGGGTTCCGGCGGGAGCGCAGGATTCTGGCAGGAGCGTGGGGTTTTGAGAGGAGAAGAGGGGTTTAGTAAAAAAAAGGGTAAACTTTTGGGGAGCGCGGGTTTGATGAAATAATTAGGGGCAACGGGGTTTTTTTTTGTTGGGGGGGAGCGCGGGTTTTGGAAAATTTTGGACTTCCTAAAAGTTTCAATTAATTGGGAGGCAAAGTATTCAACAGAATTTTAATACTAAAGGACTGTTTTAATCTGTTGTTTCTAAATATACAATATTCTGTAGTAGGTTTTGATATTAATCAACAAGTTAAATCCATCAAAAATGAATCGACAGTTTTAATTCGTTGTTGTTTAACAAACCTAAATGTCGCAAATCGCCTATTTTGGTGTAGTGTGCAACTCTGCCCATGGCATCTTGTACTGTCTGGTGCAGGGCATCACCCCGACGATTTTGAGATACAAGCAATTCCCTGATGAGACCCACCAGGGTTCCATTGTCGGGCTCTGCAGGCTGAAGGGGCTGAACTGGTGGCTCTTGACCCCCGGTAGGCATGACTTTGGAGGCTACCCCTGAATGCTGGGCTTGGTCTCCAGGTTGCTGCTGGTTCACTGGAGGTGCTCCGCCTTGCTGATCGGTAGGACCAGGAACAATATCGTTGAAGAAACGACATGGGGAACAATAAGGAAGGACCATGATAGATCGAGGATATAAACATGTGATCAGGTCAAGAAACAGAAAGATTAGAAGACACGAGTAGAGATCAAGGGCGAGTGCTGATTGAGACATCTATTCAGTGAAACCCTCACACATCTTGATTTACAAGACCTGCATGGACCACCACTTAAACCGTGTCATACCCCAGAACCAGAATACTGGAGAGCGGAGGACAGATACAGCCAGCTACGTACATTGAAGTGAATTCTACCTCGCAATACGGCCACGGCTGTCTAGATGCATGAGGGTTTACTACAAGCTATTTGTCTTTTAGGGTCAAGAACAAGCCTAGTGTTTCAATCTCAAGCAAGCAAGTAAATGTAACAAGATGGTAGATCATCAGACATACAAAGTAAGGCGTCCCAAACATTACATATTCAGATGATCATGAAGCTAGTCATACAAAATGCGAAGACTAACATGAGTTTAAGTCATACATGATCAACCCTAGGATCTGTCAATCATGTTATAGCTATTAGGCAGACAAGAATGTAAATTCAATACGAGCTAACACTTGCTCGGCGGCTAAACGCCTCAAAAGAATAATTTATAATAGAGTAGGAGAGCAAAATAAAATCCACTCGTTGCCAGGGTTGCGTCTAGTGTGCACCATCTGGCTGGAAGGCTGAAAGATCCTCGGGTGCTACTCCGAAATGCTGGCCATACAAAACCAGCTGGATCAGACCCCAGAAAGAGCAAGTGCCACAAAGGAGGCTTCACTTAAGAACTAAAACTAGCATATTAGCACATGAGACATAAAGGATAATAAAAGACATGAGTTAGAGAAGACAATGTGATAAACGATAAGACAACTAAGGGACTATTCAGGTAGCCAAGTTACAACCCGTAAACCAAACAAGGACCGGGGTTGTAACCCTTCACCTGTATAGAGCTTAGTTTCCAACCAATTATCGACAAGAGTAAAGCATAATAGTAATGTGCAGAAATAACCATGTAGAGGTCTTGCCTAGGAAACACTAGACGGGACTCCAGCCATCAATCACGGCCAAGCAATGAGTACGGCTTGATACTTTAGCTAACTAGGGTTATCACAAGCTTAGTTACTAACAAGATGCACTGAGATGTTCCAATAGCCACAAGCCCTACAGACTTAATCCAGGTTATCCGGTCACAAGTTGAGAGAGTTGGATTAGGTGACTTGAGGGTGCAACACATGACAGTGTGCTGGAAATGTGCCCTACTCGACGGCAGGCTACAAATCCAATTAGAGCGTCCAGATAACGGGACTGCCTGTAGCTGAAAAATCTCTTCATGAACTACATGATCAAACTAGTCTTTATCCTAGTCAGATTCAGTATGAATCCCTGACCGTGGTAACCAGGAATTCATGTCCTAGACATGATGCAAGACGAGACATGTAGCTTATACAAACACAAACATCCACGGTGTCAAGACAAAAGTTACTTAGCAAGTCAAGATAGCCGTCACAACAGCATATCGATATTATCATGTTGGGTTTACTTATCAAGAGTGCGTCACGACGGGCCACTATCATGTATTATCATGTCAAGGGTGCTTGTCAAGAGTTCGCCACGACGGGCCACTATCATGTATTATCATGGATGAAAGAAACTTGCATAAAATAGCTAGTAACATATTCTTGAAGCTAAGCAAAAGATCTACAACTTTTATGTTGGGAGTTGGGAGAAATTCTGGCCACAATTCAGCCAAATAGGACTTAAAACAGCCAAAATAGGCCCTATGCGGCATTCTGCGGTACTATGCAGCCTTCTGCGGCAATATACGGCCTTCTGCGGCACTATACGGTACTATGCAAGCCATGCGGCACTATTCATTCTTGCGGTTGTGGTACTATTCATTCCTGCGGCTGCGATACTATTCATGCAGTACTATTCATTCCTGCGGCTGCAACACTATTCATACGGTACTATTCATTCCTACGGCTGCGGTATTATTCATACGACGCTATTCATTCCTGCGGCTGCGATACTATTCATGCGGTACTATTCATTCCTGCGGCTGCGGTACTATTCATATGGCACTATTCATTCCTGCGGCTGCGGCACTATTCATGCGGTACTATTCATTCCTGCGGCTGCGACACTATTCTTGTGGCACTATTCATTCCTGCGGCTGCGGTACTATTCATGCGGCACTATTCATTCCTACGGCTACAGCACTATTCATGCCTGCGGCTGCGGCACTATTCATGCATTACTATTCATTCCTGCCAAATTCAGCATAGATGAACTAGAAAATGCTCAAATCTTATTTTGGCCATAACTTCCTCAAAATAAGTCAAAATCTAACTTTTTAAAGGTCCATTTTGGGTAAAATTGAATTCTCTACAGCATAAAATAATCAAAACTTAAAAATAAAAAAAATTTGGTTGATCAAAATCTAAGAAAACTGAAAATGCAACCAACTTAAATCTACAAGAAATAAACCATAAAAATTAAAAATGCCAAGTACTAAAGTGTCTTAGAATCTCGTGAGGAAGATAATAGAATAACAAAAATGAAGTTCCTCCATGAAGCAAGTTGCACTTGCCTAGGACTTGGTAGGTGGGAGGAGTAAATAAAGAAGATGAAGAAGTAAATGAAGAAGTGAATGAGGAGAGAGAGAAAAGTATTTGGGTTATATATCAACCCTCTCCATCTCAAACCAAGCCAAGCCAAGTCAAACCAAGTCAAATTGAACCGAACCGATCAAATAAACCAAGTCAAGATTAAACCAAGACTAGGCTAAGCAAAACAAGTCTAACTACAGTCCACCTGATAAATGCCAAAAATCTTGTATACACATACGAAAATACGTATAACAGGAAACGGGAGTGACAGGGCTCAACTGAAGGTGGACATTCTGTCCAAACAGATGGCTGACACCAATTTGGTCTATACTAAAGAATCCAAGGGAAAGCAGACGTCTTTCCACAATAAGAAGAAGAACCCCAATTATCTGAGTGAAGGGGACTTCCTTCAAGCAACAAAAGCCAAAGTCCCATTTGGCTTGCTTCAAATATGGCAAGAAGGGCCACTTCAAGAGTGAATGCAAATCTAATCCCAAGCAATCAGAGCAAGGTGAGCCTAGTAAGGTTTCTATGATTACTGACGTAATTACAATGATTGCTCAGGTCACTGCGGTGAGGGCTGACTCTGACTGGTGGATAGACACTGGTACTGCTTACCATGTTTGCTCACCACATACACACCAACTTCTGAAGTTGTTATGGTGGCGAACCAGGCACAAGCTGAAGTACAAGGGATCGGGATGGTGGTGTTGAAGTTAACTTCAGGAAAGTTCCTGACGCTTCAAGGTGTGAAGCATGTACCTGCTATCGCAAAGAACCTGATCTCTGGAGGCCTACTTTGTAATTCAGGCCTAAGGTTAGACATCAATGCTGGCCAGATGGTGATGTCCATAAAAGGAACATACTTCAGGAAAGCATTTTATACTGAAGGAATATTTAAAATTCAGCTTATAAATCACTCCAATGTTATTAATGTAATCGCTCATTCTGATTATACTATTGACTTATGGCGTAATAGACTAGGGCATGTTCATTATAAAAGAATAAACATAATGTCTAGTCTAGGACTTATCTCCAAATATGGGAGTAAGGTAGAGAAATGTGAAGTATGTGCTCAGATGAAGGTCACAAGGAAACCCTTTCCTTGGGTTAATCGAAGTACAGATCTTCTGGAGTTTGTACACTCTGATATCTGTGACTTCAAATGTTCTCTACAAAAGTCGAGATGAAGTATTTCATAACCTTCATCGATGACTTCTCAAAGTACGCGTTCGTCTAACTGCCGAAGGCTAAAGACGAAGCATTCGAGAAGTTCAAAGAGTTCAGGAAGCATTCGAGAAGTTCAAAGAGTTCAGGACCGAGGTTGAACGACAAACTGGACAACAACTCAAGAAAATAAGAAGTGATCAAGACAGAGAGTATCGGTCTCATGAATTTACATCATTCTACAAAGAACATAGAATTATCAACGCGATTACTGCTTCGTACTCTCCTCAATCTAACAAAGTAGCAAAGAGAAAGAATAGAACTTTGACAAAAATGATAAATTCAATGTTGTTGACTGCGGGTCTTCCAAAATGCTACTGGAGAGAAGCTGCATTAACGGCCACTTTTATTTTAAATAGAGTGTCGCATGCAACTTTGGACGTTACACCTCATGAACTCTAGTTCAAAGTTAGACCTAACTTGAATGTCATTTGAGTGTGGGGGTATCTGGCATATGTGAAGCTTTCAGATCTAAAGATTCAGAAGTTTGGGACAAGGACTACGAAGACGATCTTCTTGGGTTATGCCGAGAAGAGTGATGCTTGGAGATTTCTTGATATTGAATCAAATTATATCATTGAATCTCGCGACGCAGAATATTTTAAAGATAAATTTACAAGGCACAAGAACATTATTCTTACGGATATTCCGGAGAACAATAAGGGTGCGCGGGAAATTAAAGTTTTCAATGAGAATGTAGTCCAATAAGAAGTTGTTGAAACAATTGTTGAACTAGAACTCGTTGAACCGTCAAATAAGCGAGTGAAGAGGCCGAAGGACTTCGAAAATGACTTTGTCACCTATCATGTGGAAGCAGATCTGCTTACCTATGATGAGGCAATGGAGACCAAAGACGCTATTTTCTGGAAAGAGGCGATAAACAATAAAATTGATTCAATCACTTCTAATAACATTTGAGTGTTGGTTGATCTTTTTGAAGGAGCAAAACTCATCGGATGCAAATGGATCTTCAAGAAGAAGATGAAAGCAGATGGAACTATTGACAAGTTCAAGGCTAGGCTAGTAGCCAAGGGTTTTCTCAGAAGCAGGGGATCGACTACTTCGACACGTATGCTCTAGTAGCCAGGATGACCACTATCAGAATGTTAATTTCTCTCGTAGCAATACATAAGTTGGTGATACATCAAATGGATGTAAAAATAACTTTTCTGAATGACGAGCTGACCGAAAAGATTATATACAACAGCCAGAGGTATTTCACGTCAAAGGTCTTGAAAGCAAAGTTTGCAAGTTGGTAAAATCCTTGTACGGTCTTAAACAGGCTCCCAATATATGGCATAAAAAGTTTGACAAGGTTATAAGGTCAAATGGCCACAGGGTCAGCGAGACGGACAAGTGTGTATACATAAAGTTTGCTGATGGAAGAGGTATAATCGTTTATCTGTACATGGATGACATGCTGATCCTAGGTACAGATATAGGCTGTGTCACAGAGACAAAGAAGTTCATCTCAACTAAGTTCAGTATGAAGGACTTGGGGAAAGCTGATGTGATCTTGGGAATCAAGATCATCCGGACAAAAACTGGACTGGCATTATCACAGTCTCATTATATTGAGAAGATGATTACACGCTACGGGTATCAGGATCTTCCAATGATTGATACGCCTTACAGGTGTGATATGAAGCTGAAGCCTAATTTGAGAGAAAGCGTCAGGCAGCTG
Organism: Iris pallida; assembly: GCA_029216955.1. Taxonomy (NCBI): domain Eukaryota; kingdom Viridiplantae; phylum Streptophyta; class Magnoliopsida; order Asparagales; family Iridaceae; genus Iris; species Iris pallida. Next base: position 1,030,564 of record JANAVB010011397.1, on the reverse strand, counting down.
GAGTATGCAAGAATCATCGGGAGTTTGATGTATGCGACTACTGCCACAAGGCCTGACATAGCTTTCGCCGTAGGAATACTAAGTCATTTCACGAGCAACCCAAGGGTTGAGCACTGGAAAGCTGTGAAACGGGTAATGAGATATCTCAAGAAGACTCAAACATATGCACTGCACTACAGCGGAGATCCGCCGATAGTAGAAGGCTTCAGTGATGCCAGCTGGGGCTCAGAATTGGAGAGCGAGAGGTCCACATGTCGATTCATTTTCATAATGGGTGGAGCTGCTATATCATAGAAGTCGAAGAAGCAGACTATGCTCTCTCGTTCCTCCATGGAATCTGAGTTATTTGCACTTGATGTCGCAGCAGAAGAAGCATGATAGCTTCGAAAGCTCTTGTATGATTTTCCAGTGGTTAGGACGTAGATACCAAAATTTTGATATGCTACGATAACCAGGCGACTGTAGCGGTGGCATCAAATGACCTCTTCAATGAAAAGAAGAGGACTGTGCGGTTAAAGCACAGGGCAGTGACAATCTCATCAAGAGAGATGTCATTACAGTGATTGATGTTCAGATCAGGAGAACCTGGCGGATCCGTTCACAAAGGGCCTCAAGCGCCAGCTGGTCGATGACACAGCTTGTAAAATAGGCTTGAAGACATTCTGATATTATGTTATTTAATCCTACCATAAAGTTTTATGCTATTAGTTCAAAGAGAAATTTACTAGGCATCTAACTTTTTGTTCAAGGGAGGACTACTAACTAGGAAAATATTAAAAATAGTGGGTACATATCCTCTATGGTATGGAAAGGATAAGGACCTACAACCACTGTTGTCTACTATATATTTTCTGCAGAAAATAGATCCCGTGATGAGGATGGCTTAAACGCCTTAATGAGTTCTTAGGCGGAGTGAATGCCTGGTGTGCTTTACAGGAAGCACGGTAGCACAGCACTACAAGGAGTATAACTCCATGCTATAGTGGAGTGACTCCACCATGAGGTTCCCAAGTAGGGGTAATACCTCGGCTTTGCGAGCCAAGTCACAGCGGCGTAGCACCACAAATATGCAGGTAACCTAATATTGTATGATAAAATTAAAAAGTTGTAGACAATACTACAAAGGGAAGGATGTCCTCATGTTGCAGTGGCACGACACCACGATGAGGTACCCGGATAGGGGTAAAGCCTCGGCCTTGCAAGCCATGTCGTTGCGGCGTAACACCGCAAGGAAGCGAAAGGCTTCATACTGGATAGTATGACACTATAAAGAGGCTTATGACCTCATGCTATAGTAGTATAAGACTACGATGGAGTTTCCGGGTAGGGGTAAAGCCTCGGTTTTAAGCCATGTCATAGCGGCGTAACAACGCAAGGGAAGCACAAGGCTTCATGCCATATCTCTTTAATAAAGAACTCACCTATAGTGTATGGACAAAGATAGTAGGCCATCTCTTGAGGGTAAACTTGTAGACGCCTAAAATAATACACTGAAACCAAGCTGGCACAGGGCCTTTAATGTGCAGCCAGAAGCACATGTGACTATATTATGTGAGTGGGAAAAATTACTACTATGGTGCAGAATTCAAGGCTTAGTCCATTCTTGTATTATAGTCTGTTGTTTGACCCATGCGAAAAGATTCAAGTCATCAGCGATATCTATCCTAATGCATGATGGATAGTTACTATAGGGAACACTCAAATCTATATATCGAGATATGTGGGGGATTGTTGGAGCTTTTTTTGACAAATAGAGAAAGCTTGCTCTCGATACATGCCTAGTATTATTTAGTTCTACATTGGAAAAGCACCATGAAATGTATTTCAATATATACTTGGTGTGTTGTTGAGATATGCATATGGGGTGGTGACCCTAAGGAGGGAACCATGTGGGTAGTTTTACTATGAGGTAAGATAAGACTACATGTTAAAGCATTAATGCTTTTTGCTGTAGTGCCCCAACCCGTAAGATGCCATACGACGGATGGTTGGTTTGATGAAGCCTTGTTGGATTTGGAAATATTCGAAATGACCGCTTGGAAGGCTATGCGATCGAGGCGGGAATCGTCCTATAAATGTGAGTAGTGTTGAATCCTTCGAAGATCCTTTAGCTTCATGCTTAAAATAAAGGATAGTATGCTATGTTTACTTGTTGAGTTGCTGAATAACACCTTACATAGAATTCAGAAAGATAATGAAATATAAATAATCACCTGACCATAAACTATTGTTGCTAGATGAATGTATGCTTGTACGATGTTGCGATGAAATATATGACAAGTGAAGCAAAGTCCTAAATATTTGGGTGGTAAGTACATTGAGTTGGTTGGAAAGATGTATGGTATCAAAGATGTGGCAAAGGGATTGGGTAACAATATTCTATTATCCCGTCGTCGATGTAGAATGTTGATTACGCCAAGACCCTAGAAAGATAGCAAGATGGTAATACGAATGAGAATGGTGGCTGAATTACTTAGTTTTTCTTATCATGCATTATATGTTTTCTTCTTAGATAAGTTGCATATACTTGCATGGTCATGGACAACTTGTATACAAGGTAGTTCCCAGAACGGTAATCCGCGGCCATGGACCCGGTTCATCCTAGGGGGAACAAGGATGGTGTCGACGTACTAACATCAGAATTTCGGGACTTTCAGTGGGGGCTTGCAACCGTCCACTGAAAGGACACCGAAATACCATGGTGCTGAAGTAGTAGCATGGTATTTCGGAAACCTCCCATGGATTCGCACCCCATTCGGAGTTAGCCGTTCTCCTGTAAGATGGTCCAAGATGGCGTCGTCAGTGACCTTCATATAGATAGGTCCAGTGCTAATGATGTCTTATGCAGGCAGAGTAAGTTATTACTCAATTACAGGTAATGATGTCGATTGTTGGTAAGAATCACCTAAACGGTGACAATTATATTGAATTATGATATTATTTCTTATAATGTCTTGTACAGGCTGAGTAAGTATTATAAATGTACAGGGATGGCTACACGACCGTGGGTAAGAATTACCAACTGTATGCTTTAAATTATGTTGCCTATGAGAATTGCATGCTCTACTTTTGTCGACTATAAACATGAAATTGATCCCAATACAACGAGAAAGACCACTGTTAATAATGTTCTATAACATGATTACTTAGTATTGTCTTCTTAGGTGAGTTGGGCCAGCACCGCTCGCCAGTACATTGATGATGTACTGACCCACGTTGTGGGCAATATTATAGGTGCTTGCGTATGGAAGAAATTGTTTGATCAGTGCTTGGCATCGATAATTCAGATGGGTGTGTAGAAGCTCTTCTTTCAAGACGACATCTTCTTTTATACGGAGAATAATATATGGAATAGTGTAACTCAGTTGTACCAGTAAGATTGTAGCCAAATTAGTAAGTTCATTGTAAAAAAGTCGGCATATTCAGTTGTAGCCTAAAGGGTAAGTGTATATATTCAGTTGGCTATTCAAGATGTCTTGTAATCAGTTATAAACTCTGTATTTCGCTGTAAGTCTTGTAATCCATTACAATTATCAATAAAGAGATATGTTTCTTCATAATCTTGTGTGACTTTAATTTATCTGCTTGATTTTACTGTGTTGTCGTTATTTTCTGAGAAATACCAGGAACTGTAATAGTTTTTGCCTTGTACAAGTACAATCTAGACTTGTACGACATCACGCCCAGTGGCTAGTTTTCGATCCTCTGGGATTAGGGCATGACATAATGGTATCAGAGCACGACTTTACGTCCTTGGATTCTTATTCGATTTGTTTCAAATCAATGTTGCTACTAAGATGATTCAAAGCTGCTTCCGAGATGATTCAAAGACTGCCTCCGCGAATACTCAAAGTTGCTTCTGCGATGAAATTAAAGTTGTCTCTACGATGACTCAAAGTGCTTTCGCGATTATTCCGTGTTGCTTCCAAACTATTCTTAGTTGTTCCCTTGACTGAAAGTCCGTTGATCCTTCTAGCTGCTCACTGGGTGTTCCATGCAATAAGTCTAAATATGTGTGCTTTGTTGAATTTCTAAAAGATACCAAAACTAATAACAATGATGTGATGCGATAATAAGTTGGTAACATGTGTGCTTAATGTCTTAAGTGTGGGATTCATTGAAGTCGATTGTTATACAGCAATCGACTGTGGGTGATGGCATGGTATGTTGGAACAAAATGTGCATGCATTTCAGTGAATGGAAATTGATAGAATCTTGAGTCGGTATTTGTGGTCAGCATAACCACTACAGGATGGATAGTCCATATTGGACGTTGGTTTGATGCGAAGGAAATATTGTGTCAGAAATTGCTTGAGCTCTGAGTGGTATATGGCTTTACCCTCTTAGCGATATGATGACCCTTGACGTGTTCATAATTTAGTGATTGCTTTACCTATAAGGTATTGGGTAGTATCGAATCATAGCTGAGATTACGATTGATACATGACGGCTAGGCATGTCCCTTGATGATTATGTTCAGATAAACCGTTACGAGATTTTCATGTGTTCAGATGAACCATCGCTAGACTTTGACGGTTAGTATTATGTTGGGTAATGGGAATTGAAAATATAAAATGAATGCCTTGGTTGGGAAGGAAATGAATTACAGATTCAAGCGTTACTTGAATCAGTTGGATAATTGAATAAACAAGTTAGGAATATACGAGATGCTCAGAGCAATCATTGATGTAATTCGAAAAAGAAGTTACACCGTAGCTCGTTCGTTTTCTCTATCACTGAACTTGGCTGAAGTGCATGTATTTCTTGGACGCCTAAAATATGTGTATAATTACAACTAAGTGGTATGCTGAATTCAAACGAAGCCACGGGAAGGATTATCATGTGCTAACAATTTGCATGAATGTCGGAGGAAGATCAAAGATGGTAAACTATTTTGAATTAATTGGAATGCTGTAACGAGATGGTACATTACTTGAAATCAATCGAGAGATTGCGGAGAAATATTAAATAGTACAAGTTGATCGTTGAGAAGTTTCATAAAAGTCCGTTGAAGTTTTGGGGATGAGTTTTATTTTAAGTTTCAAGGACGAAACTTTTTTTGGGTGGTATATATTGTAGTGCCCTGACCCATAAGATGCCTTATGACGGATGGTTGGTTCGATGAAGCCTTGTTGGACTTGGAAATATTCGAAAGGATCGCTTGGAAGGCTATGCGATCGAGGCAGAAATCGTTCTATGAATGTGAGTAGTGTTGAACCATTCGAAGATCCTTTAGCTTCACGCTTAAAATAAAGGATAGTATGCTATGTTTACTTGTTGAGTTGCTGAATAACATGAAAGGTGAAGTCCTTTAGCTTCACTCAGAAAGATAATAAAAGATAAATAATCACCTGACCGTAAACTGTTGTTGCTAAATGAATTGTATGCTTGTACGATGTTGCGATAAAATACATGAAAGGTGAAGCGAAGTCCCAAATATTTGGGCGATGAGTACATTGAGTTGGTTGAAAAGATGTATGGTATCAAAGATGTGGCATAGGGATTGGATAACAACATTCTATTATTCCGTCGTCGATGTAGAATGTTGATTACGCCAAGACCCTAGAAAGATGGCAAGATGGCAATACTAAGGATTTGCACGAGTGTCGGAGGAAAGATCAAAGATGGTAAACTATTTTGAATTTAGCATGTCAGCATCGTTGCTAGGCGCATAGTACACTTAAGTTGTGCTCGTTGTGCGAGCCTAATGCACAATAGTTTATGTGCCTGTTCGTGCTGCCTGATCGTACGATCAGATGGCACGACCGTTGGCACTGCAGTTGGTACGGCAGTTTGCGCATTTTGTGTGCAGTGCATGTTATGTGTAAGTGTGCGCGGGCATAGTTGGCTCAATTGGTGCAGGTCGTGCCGATGGAGCGCGCTGTTCGTCAATTGGCACAATTGTGCCTGTGCACAATTTGAACGATTACATAATGTTTTGGGATGATTATTTCTGCGTCATGAACGTTTCGTAGACTGGGCACTTACTACAAGCACCTATATATGGTTCTCTCCTCTCTCCCTCTCTCAAGATACAGAGTTCATAATTTTCTTACGAAATATTTCCAGAGTTAAGAGCAGAGAAGGGAGAAGCATAAGGTGTAGCTCCCCTTCCCGAATTTTTTTGAAATATTTTTATATTATTTATTTGATTTAAATGGTGATTTTTAGAATTTTAGAATTAATCATTTAGTTAATTATTATGGTAGATGATTTTAGCCATGGTTAGAAATTGGAGTACAAGGTGACTAGAAATTATAGCACGGATAGTGCAGTGGCGTGCTTTGACTAGTGTATTAGCCCTGGTAGGGAAGGTCGAGCCATAGTGATGTCCTAACTAGAAAAACCAGGCCGAGTTACGACTTAACCCTTACCGAAGATTTATTTATTTATTATTATATTATTAGGTTTTAGGGAACCCGGTTGTACCAAACTAATCCAGATTGGACCCAAACCAAGCCCAAGCCTATGTAGACATACTTTTAGGTGTGTACAAATATTTTCTAACTTTTGGGTGGACTTAATAATATTTTATAAATATTTGGTTATTCATACAAAATGGGTAATATTAATATTTAGATAGAGTTTTAGAATATTGGTACAACGTTCTAGGGCCAGATATGTTCACCAAGACTCTTTTTGTTATTTAGTGGGTTATTGGTATTGTTATTATTATTATATGGTTATTATTGTAATTGTTCGTAAATAATGTTAATAGCATTCATTTATTTGATTTTTCATTAGCAAATGAAGTATATATATAATATCGTTATTTATAATAATATTCTACTTTGGAATTACGATAGCATTTTTATAATTGCCTAGATTTTATTTGGGTTTATAGAGTAAGTGTACAAATGGTATTCAATATACATTGGATCGTATATTGCTATATACATACTTCGTATTTATTTAATGGTCTATTTATTATTTTTATAAATCAATAATTGTTATATTTAATTGTTCTATTTAATTATTATATTGTGATGTACAATTTATACGCATATACCATCATATATGTGCATGTATATACAAATATATGTTATATATGTGTGTATGTGTATGTATATATAACTATATATTGTATACGTGTGTGTGTGTATGTAAATATAAATATATATTATATATGTGAGTATGTGTATGTATATATAAATATATATAATATATGTGCGTATGTATATAAACGTATAAAGTAGTATGTATACATATATATGTGTGTGTGTATATATATATATATTTTATATGTGTGTGTGTATATATATATATATATATATATATATATATATATATATATATATATATATATATATAAAAAAAAAAAAAAAAAATATATATATATATATATATATATATATATATATATATATATATATATATATTGCTAAACAGAAAAAAGAAATAGAAAAAGAAAAGAAAAAGAATAAAAGTAGAACCCAGTAATAGCAATCCCAAGCCCAGGCCGAGCAGTCCCAGCCTGACCCGGCCGAGTGCCCAAGTCTTTCTCCTGAACCGAGCGGAACCCCCCCCGCTCGTTTCTTTATATAGTCGAGAGAGACAGAGTACGCAAACCCAAAACCCTAAATCGACCCTCGACTCCGCAGCAGCAGCTTCCATCTCAGGCGAACAGCCTGGTCGTGCCGTCGGCCGCCGGCGGACCGCCGGGAACGCGTGCGAGCAGCAGGGCGACAGCAGCACGGTGCTGCGGGAAGCCCAACTTCGTGCCGATGGTTCTCCCACCTCGTTCGTTCGTTTCACGAACGAATTTCTCAGGTATATACCAAACTAACCCCCTTCAACTCTCTTTAAGTAGATGGTCTTAATTCGCGATATTTACGGCAAAAATCGAGTTCCAAATCGAGGAAAAAACATAATTTCTGGGCATCGAAAACTGTCCCGGAACGCTGTTTTGGAAGTCAATTTTCTGACAGGATATCGAGAGTTTTAGAAATCTAAAAAAACAGAGTTGTAGTCAATATGAACGGCTTTACATCAAATATTTATTCGTAATTTTCTGTTCGTTAGTTTGTAAATAAAACCACTTCTAAACATCCCGAAAAACTGTTTTTAAAACGTAGAAAAACCCTTCGATACGACGTGCGTCCCGCCAATCCGGGCGACGTGGTCGTGATCCGAAAGCATCGAAAGGTGCGTAATGGCTTCGTGGACGTGTGGGCTTTGACAGAATTTAAATTGGTTGCGTGTGCGCGACGAATTTGATGCGTATCCGTCGAAATTCACCGTATCGGCCTCTGTGCAAAATTTCTAATTACTTTGTGCACGTTCGTCAGATCGAGATGAAATTTGCACCAACAGGACCGTATCATTTTTCTGTCCTGTATGCCAAGTTTGGTCCAATTCTGAGACAGTTGATCGGATCACCATTTTACGGGTGCCACGGTCCGACTCAACGGGCGATTTTGTGCACGGCCCGCCGAAATCCAACTTTGGACATTCGGTTGGGTTCGTATCAAAAAACCGGACCTATTGACATATAGTTTGACGACTTTAGAGATCATAGACTCTGGCACGCTTTTCGGTGCAAAGCGGGTCCAACGGCGGACACCGTTTTGACCCAAAATTACCGTTTTGCCCATGTGTCCAGAATTGGACTTAAGGACAAGCAATTCTAGCTAATTTGACTATTCTAAAAATGTTGGTAATGTTTATTTCAGCATCCGAAGACTTCTGCATATGTTGACTGATTGTGGCTCATTGAGTGGTATGGTATTATCGGTTTCACCAGCACAGGACCTCAGGCGAGTACATCTCTGATAGTTTTTATATCTGATTATCTCTATGAATTATGTACGTAGTAGTATTTTACATTGATATTCCATTGGTTCTTGACACAATGTTACACGAGATAGTAGTTGTGGATTCTTGTATGTTGTTCGTGACCAATCTATTACCGTGTTCGTGACCTGTTTGGATCCATGAGTACTGGTCGGACGAGAAAATACTCTAGACATGTAAACAAATCCAAAACTATACTTGCCTAATAGCAGTCTCACACTTCACGTGCGGATGCCGGATCTTATTCTTGCCTAATAGCAGTCGCATATTTCATGTGCGGGGTGCCAGATTTAGCCTTAGCCGTTTACATGTCATGGTAGTATTTCAACTCACTAGATAGGTACAATGTCTGGTTCTACAGTATATATTGCTGGCTACATGTCTTCTCTATTTTTAGTACTCACTTGCCTTGTTCCCCATGCTCCGTTCTGTCACGATTCTATACTTGTCTTTTCGTCGTGTATTTCATTATTATTTACAGATTTATGGATTTCATTATTTATTGAATCTATTGTGAGATTGTGCTCGTTCCATTTCTGAATGGAAACCAACATTTTTCAGGTTTAGCCGCGATCACTCTTAGCATTGGGAAGGCATGGGTATGCTGAGGTCGACCTAGATAGTGGAACTAGCTGTCTTTTCTATATTGTGAGAACTTTGTATTTTCTTTAATTTTAAATATTGTAAATGTTGTAATAAATTTAGAAATGTGAATGAGCAATAAAGTTTATTTTGAGCAATTATTTCTTGCGGGCTTGACAGCGTTCTACCGCCGACTCTGCGGCGTAGGCTGGCTTGGACACTTCTCGTATCCGAAAATCAGGTGCGGGTCGTGACAAGTTTTTGTGGTGGCCCATGCAGGTCCATTTTCGCAAAAGGTTGTGAACTCGTGATAGTACTTAAGTTATTCGTACTATTGCGAGCCTGCGATTAGAAAATGCTCATTCATAATTAGGATTGAATTAATAGGAATAGGAGTCCCTTATTAATTTGATTATTGGGTAGTTAAGGAATAGGCCATGCAGTTTACTAAATCTAGATGACCTGGAAAGTTCTATAGATACACTATTATATTTTGATACGATGACATGACTTAAGGAGGGTAGACTATTTACTCATCAACTTAGACCTACCTGGAACCCAATTCTTGACCTTAACCCCTCTTTCCGAAAGTTTAGAAAGTATCCTTTATTTAATTGTTTGAATTAAAATGTGATTTTAGAATTTTATAAATATTTAGTATAGAAGGCCTTAGTCACGGTTAAGTTTTGGAGCGCAAGATAACCAAGAATTTTGGCACTGAGAGTGTGGTCGAGTGCTTTGACTATTGTTCTAGTCATGGTAGAGAAGACCGGGTCATAGGTGTATACTAACTAGGAAAATCAGGACAAATCGTGACATAACCCTAGGAATAATTTAATTACCTATTATTAAGATTATTAGCTTTTAGAAGACCCGGTTGTTCCAAACTAGCCTGAACTCAATCCAAGTCCTGGTGGTCATGTAGTGCGACCAACGTCGTCCATGTAGATATATAGATGTGTATATATATTTTGGTAGTCCATTTCTAGTATTAGGAATAATTTTATAAATTATATATTAAATATAATATATGTATCATTGCTATTTAAATTTGCATTTCTTGGAAATAGAATAACCTCCTCTTATAATGATAATTTGGGATTTTTGGGATTTACTTAGGCTATACATATATACTTGTGTATAAGTATATTCATAATAGGTAGACATAGTGCCTTATACATATTTTTCCTCAATCTTGAATATTAGAGGAATATAAATTTAAGTTTATATTTCTTTTACCTTCTGCAATTTTCTCCCTAATCATGATCATTTCTACAACTTTATCTTATGTCTTTTCTAAACATTACCATATCATAAGTTCGTATCATTTATATTCTTTCCTTGGACCTAGGGAATTATTTTTTTAAAATAACTTCTCACTCAATTGTCTATTAATCTCGAGTTAAGTTTTTGGATTCAAAAGTTTTTCTCTCAAAACGTTGAATATTGAATATCCGTAAAATATGGGTTATAGGATTTCTACTTATCTTGCCTTCGACCATGTCCTTCCTAATCAATCGTTTAAATTTTCCAAAACTGATACCCCCTTCAAGGATGGATACGTACACTTTCCTATAATGATCAATTTGTTCGAATTTCTAGCTTTCTCCATCATGGTCAATTTGTTTCAGGATTTTTTGAACCTCCGTTGAGATTTTAAGGATGTAGTTAAAGGGATGATCGGTGACTTATGACGGCAGACAACCGCGCACTGTCGCCACTTATTTTACTTATGGAGACTGTGGGTTCACTGCAGCCAGCAGCGCACTGGCGAGGCATGATCCCTAAGTTGAAGTAATCTCGAGTAAGTATAAGTTATCGAATGTTATCAAAGCTATATCTTGGTCGTCTTATCTTCGTCTTTAAGATGTTATGTCCAGATTGGATAGAGTTGATAGGGTATTCAATACCGTAACCTTGCTTGAGTCGTGGAATCAAGAGTTTATTGCAGCTAGCTGTACATTGGCGAGGCATAAATTCTTGGTAAAATGACTTCGATCATGTTTACGAGTTTCGAATACCATAGAGAGTACGTCTTATTGGCATATAACTATTAAGTTTTCAAATTGATTTGTGCTTATTCCTAGTCACAATCTTCTCAATAAACCGGTAATTTTCCCTTCCTTTCTTATCCTTCTATTTTTCAGATGGTCATCTTTTAATATAATTTCGACTGGATTTCTAAACCTATCTAGATTTTGATTCTAAACTCATGCCTAAATAATTGTGGATAAATATTTTAAGCATTTTTGGATTTGATCATCCTTGAACAATTTCGATCATGACTAGACTCCTTTATTATATTTTGATCGAGTCAATTCATATCCTTCACTAGGTTTGATTCTATGATCATGCCTACACAATCGTTCACGTTAGAACGATTTCGATTGGATCATCCTTAAATATTTTTTATCACGACCAAACTATTCTATTCTATTTCGATCATACCAATTCGCCTGTCATCCTAGAATTCAATTCCATGATCGTGCCTAAATAATTTTGTTCAACTAGTTGTTCGTATCCAAATAATTTCAATTTTGATCGATCTTACACTATTTTTTATCAAGACTAAATCATAACCGTATCTATGATTTTAACTAAATCATGGCTAAGGTTATACCTTCGTTCCAGCTACGGTCATGACTATTTTGATCATGATCATGCTCGTGCCAACCTCCTATTTTCACCCTGTTTGGATGACTTGCATAATTAGCCTTGATCGTGACTGCCTCTTAGATGCGACTAAAATCATGTTTAGATTTTATCGAGAACCTTGGTCATTCCTTAAAAAGCTGGTAATGACTCAACCATGCTGACCGTAGATTGGTCGTGCCCAACCATTTCACTCTTGATTGTTCTTAAAAACAGTTGCTTGTCAACTAGACCAATTGACCGAATACTGGTCGTACCAAATCACACACTCTTTTTGTCTACACAGCTTGGTCGCACCGTCGGCCTCCGACGGACCGTCGGGAACACGCACGAGCAGCAGGGCGACAGCAGCAAGGTGCTGCGGGAAGTCCAACTTCGTGCCGATGGTTCTCCCACCTTGTTCGTTCATTTCACGAACGAATTTCTCAGGTATATACCCAAACTAACCCCCTTCAACTCGCTTTAAGTAGATGGTCTTAATTCACGATATTCACGACGAAAATCGAGTTCCAAATCGAGGAAAAAACGTAATTTCTGGGCACCGAAAACTGTCCCGGAACGCTGTTTTGGAAGTCGATTTTCTGACAGGATATCGAGAATTTTAGAAATCTAAAAGAACAGAGTTGTAGTCAATATGAACGGCTTTACATCGAATATTTATTCATAATTTTCTGTTCATTAGTTTGTAAATAAAACCAGTTCCAAACACCCCGAAAACTGTTTTCAAAACGTAGAAAAACCCTTCGATACAACGTGCGTCCCGCCAATCCGGGTGACATGGTCGCGAACCGAAAGTATCAAAAGGTGCGTAATGGCTTCGCAGACGTGTGGGCTTTGATGAAATTCAAATTGGTTGCGTGTGCGCGACGAATTTGATACGTATTCGTCGAAATTCACCGTATCGACCTCTGTGCAAATTTTCCAATTACTTTGTACACGTTCGTCAGACCGAGACAAAAATTGTGCCAAGAGGACCGTATCGCTTTTCTGGTCCTGTATGCCAAGTTTGGTCCAATTCTGAGATAGTTGATCGGATCGCCGTTTTACGGGTCCCACGGTCCGACTCAACGGGCGATTTTGTGCACGGTCCGCCGAAATCCAAATTTGGACATACGGTTGGGTTCGTATCGTAAAACGGACCTGTTGAAATATAGTTTGATGACTTTAGAGACCATAGACTCTGGCACACTTTTCGGTGCAAAGCGGGTCCAACGACGGACACCGTTTTGACCCAAAATTACCGTTTTGCCCCTATATCCAGAATTGGACTTAAGGACAGGCAATTCTAGCTAATTTGACTATTCTAAAAATATTGGTAATGTTTATTTCAGCATCTGGAGACTTCTGCATATGTTGACTGATTGTGGCTCATTGAGTGGTATGGTATTATCGGTTTCACCAGCACAGGACCTCAGGCGAGTACATCTCTGATAGTTTTTATATCTGATTATCTCTATGAATCATGTACGTAGTAGTGTTTTACATTGATATTCCATTGGTTCTTGACACGATGTTACACGAGATAGTAGTTATGAATTCTTGCATGTTGTTCGTGACCAATCTATTACCCAAAATTATACTTGCCTAATAACAGCCTCACACTTCACGTGCGGGTGTCGGATCTTATTCTTGCCTAATAGCAGTCGCACATTTCATGTGCGGGGTGCCGGATTTAGCCTTAGCCGTTTACATGTCAAAGTAGTATTTTAACTCACTAGATAGGTACAGTGTCTGGTTCTACAGTATATATTGCTAGCTACAGGTCTTCTCTATTTTTAGTACTCACTTGCCTTGTTCCCCATGCTCCGTTCTGTCATGATTATATACTTGTCTTTTCGTCGTGTATTTCATTTTTATTTACAGATTTATGGATTTCATCATTTATTAAATCTATTGTGAGATTGTGCTCGTTCTATTCCTGATTGAAAACCAACATTTTTCAGGGTTAGTCGCGATCACTCTTAGCACTGGGAAGGCATGGGTATGCTGAGGTCGACCTAGATAGTGGAACTAGTTATCTTTTCAATATTGTGAGAACTTTGTATTTTTTTAATTTTAAATATTATAAATATTGTAATAAATTTAGAAATGTGAATGAGCAATAAAGTTTATTTTGAGCAATTATTTCTTGCGGGCTTGACAGCGTTCTACCGCCGACTCTGTGGCGTAGGCTGGCTTGGACACGTCTCGTATCCGAAAAGCAGGTGCGGGTCGTGACATAAGGAGCCCGCGCCGTCCGAGGAGTCAGAAGAGCAGAGTGTTCCAAAGTTCTCCGTCGAACTTGTTGGTTCCTGGAAGCTGTTTGTGTGGGACGAATCAAGCTTTGAGCGCCGGTGATCATGCACCCCAGCAGGCCATTTCATCATTCTGTCCATTTTATTTTTTGCCCATCCACTTAGAACTCGTTCTGAATGAGTCCATTTCTGATATGATCAGAAAATTTCTGAGTGGATTTTGCTGCTGCTGTTACGAATTCTTTTGTTCCTTATTCGAAGTGTCACATTTGATTTCGTCTATCAGAATCGTTTGGGATCTCTGTTGTGCACCTTCCTTGACGTGCTGCACCAATATTAGTTTTCCATCGAAAAATTACGCCCCGGGACTAACAGCTACTTCTCTTGATATGTTGGGGTCAGTATCAATTGCTGCAGCTAATGATAAGGATAATATGATGAACTAATATAAGTATATATATGCTAGAAGAATTGTGTTATGACTTTCAGGTTTTACTACTTCACCCATTTTACAACTGAAGTCACAAAATCTTCATAAATCGTCGACAAGTATGTTTGAAGTCTTTGAAGGCTCAAATTGGCAAGCTGGGCATCAATAGAAGATGCATTATAGTACATGTTCACTACCCACTAATGCTATCTCATCATTGCCTTATCTTTGTATTTGTCAGTAATTTAGAATAGCATAATGCAAGTATCAACTACAACTTGTTAATGCAAGTTCAACACAGAATACCAAAGCCATATAATGAAGCAAGAACACAAAATTATATAGTGCAGACCGTAGTGTGCAATATAGAATTGCATAGAGCAGACCAAACTGAAGCATCAACAAAGAAATCCAGAATAGCGCAGAATCCAAACAAAATTTAAAATAGTGCATAATCAAAATTGCAGTAAAGTCTACACTGCAGTATAGATTGCATAATGCAAAATCCAAAATCCCAAATTTTCCAGAATAGTACAGAATCTAAACTTTTTAGAATAGTGCAGAATCTAAAAGAATCCAGAATAGTGTAGAATCCAAATTGCAGTAAAGTCTGTGTGCAGTACGTATTGCATAGTACAAAATCCAAAATGACTTAAATGGTTTAGAATCCAAAATTCATTAAAGTCTGCACTGCATAGCAGATTGCATGGTTACAAATTTACAGTAAAAAATAATTTGTGTCACGACCCGCACCCGCTTTCTAGATACGAGACGTGTCCAAGCCAGCCTACGCCGCAGAGTCGGCGGTAGAACGCTGTCAAGCCCGCAAGAAATAAATACTCAAAATATAAACATTATTGCTCATTCACATTTCTAAATTTATTACAACAATTACAATATTTAAAATTAAAGAGAATACAAAGTTCCTACAATTAATGAAAATGAAAACTAGTTCCACTATCTAGGTCGGCCTCAGCATACCCATGTCTTCCCAGTGCTAAGAATGATCGCGACTAAACCTGAAAAATATTGGTTTCCAGTCAGGAATGGAACAAGTACACAAACCGACGGCAATGCGAAAGCACAATAGAATTAACAAGACATGAAAATAATATATGAGATATAAAAAACTGGAAAAATACCGATGACAGGGCACGATGGAGAAGAAAAGGAAAAATAATAAAAGACATCTACCTATGTGGTGTGAAATATCCATTTCGACATGTGAACGGCTAGGGGGTAAATCAGGCACCCTGCACGTGTCGTGTGCAGCTGCTATTCTCCACGAAAGACACGGGGGATAGTTCTGGGTAGTCCACATGTCTACTAAGATATTTTCCCTCCTGACTACTCTGTGTGATGAGCGTATCAACAAGCAGCAAGATATATGTATAGACATGAAATAAAAAGACTACTATGAATCGAAAGCAATCAGAAAGTACACTTGCCTGAGGTCCTTAGCTGGAGAAACCAATAATAATATACCACTCAAAGAGCCACAATCAGTCAACACATGCAGAAGTCTCCAGATATTGAAATAAATAGTACTAACATTCTCAGAATAGTCAAATTAGCTAGAATTGCCTGTCCTTAAGTCCAATTCTGGATACAGGGGCAAAACGGTAATTTCGGGCAAAAATGATGTCCGCCGTTGGACCTGCTTTGCACCGAAAAGCGTGCCAAAGTCAACGATCTCTAAAGTCGTCAAACTGTATGTTCATAGGTCCGGTTTTCCGATACGAACCCAACCGTATGTCCAAAGTTGGATTTCGGCTGGCCGTGCACAAAATTGCCCGTTGAGTCGGACCGTGGGGCCCGCAAAACGACGTTCCGATTTCACTGTCTCAGAATTGGACCAAACTTGGCATACAGGACCAGAAAAACAACACGGTCATGTTGGCGCAAGTTTCGTCTCGATCTGACGAACGTGCACAAAGTAATTGGGAAATTTGCACAGAGGCCGATACGGTGAATTTCGACGGATACGCATCAAATTCGTCGCGCACACGCGACCAATTTGAATTCCGTCAAAGCCCACACGACCACGAAACCATTACACAGCTTTTGATGCTTTCGGTTTGGGACCACGTCGTCCGGATTGGTGGGACGCACATCGTGTGGATGAGTTTTTCAAGTTTTCTACTGTTTTGAAATCAGGTTTTCGATCAACTTCAGAATTGAATAACTTTTAATCTACTTTATAAAATCTGAATCTACAAAAAGGGTTACGAGGCCCTATAGGTTGTCTAAAGGTGTGTTCAAATAGAATTCCTAATATGGTACTGGATCGATCGAAAACGATCTTCCAACGTGGATGCTTGGACTGTTTTACGTTCTGTTTTCAAACAGAAATTCGTCACTTTTCACATCAATTTCCGGGACAGATTGGTTGTCTAACTAAGAATCCATCTACTACGGTTTCAAAAGGGTCAACTGGGCTTCACGTAGGATTTTACGGAATTGAATTTCATCAGACGATCGCAAAGAAAACATACCGCGAAGTTGGGTAGATGGCTGCCATTGCTGCTGTCATTCGTACGCGCGCGGCCGGCATCCGCGCGCCCTCGGCCGGCATCCGCGCGCCCTCGGCCATGCGCGGCGGTGCCCAGGGTGGCGCGCGCACCCAGAGGGGTCGCCAGGGTGTGCGCAGGGTGGTGGCGGAGGTTGTTTGTTTAGGGTTTGGCAAGGGTTTGCTAGGGTTCGGGTTTTCATGTGTTGGTTCTTCTCCCTATTCCTTTCTCAGCTACCCATATATATGAAGTCTGTAGTCTGTACAAATCGGGGTCGGGGGTTTCACTCAACTGAGAGTTGAGCTCAGGCCTGTGGCTTGGTTGAGGGAGTTTGGGTCGACCCTTGGGCTGGGCCTTAGGGGCTGGTCGGGCTGCTATTTCTTTTCTACTTGTTTTTCTTTTTCTTTTGCTATTTCTTCCTCTTTATCTATTATATATATATATATATATATATATATATATATATATATATATATATATATATATATATATATATATATATATATACCCTTAAACTCACCACAACCTGTAATACTTTAGATAAATATTATAATTACTAATATTCATATTATATATATATATATATATATATATATATATATATATATATATATATATATATAGAAAAGCAAGTTTATATATATATATATATATATATATATATATATATATATATATATATATATATATATATATATATATATATATATATATATATATATATATATGAATACTAGTAATAATATCCATAAAATCTAATTAAGATCCCAATACTATCTATTCCTAGATTAGGGCCTATTTCCTATAATTATGAACACCTATATTATAACGTTTATTCGACACAAAATATAATCCATTACAATAAAACAATATTATCTAGTAATAACCTTAATAATATTGATAATAAAATAATAATAATAATAATAATAATCATAAGGAAATTCACTAAACCAAATAAAGGCGTATGTACCCATATGTACAGTCTAAAAATCATCATTTAAATAAAATAAATTAATAATAAAATATTTTACAATTTTCGGGAAGGGAAGCTACAAATCTACCCACCTTAAAAATAATTTCATCCTCAAAATTCTAATTCGTAACTATTCTTAAAATTCAAAAAGGAAGTCAACTATAATCTTAATCTCCTTAATTTTTTTATTCCTCGAAAATAGTTGTATCCTCCTTCTAGCCATTTTGTAACTACGAATCTCCGAGGACTTCTACCCACCTTTGGTCATACTACTCCCTCAATGGTATGTCCCTAAAACTTTATAATCTACCAGCTACTTGCTAAAATGGATATCTATTGCTTTTGGCCTCTATGATCCTCTCCTACCTATCAAATAACCCAAAATCTAACCAGCAACAAATTTACACAAGTAGCTAAGAAATATTAATAAATCCTAATAAGCATGATCATTCGTCGCTCTCAAATAGGAAGATAAGGAGGAGTAATCGAGAGCAATCATGAAGTTTCAGGACGGTAGGGCGTATTCAGTGATACAGATAGAAAGAATGTTTATAAACCGTTGACTTATTTGCTAGATTAGGCTACTCTAGTCTGGTCATTTGCTAAATCGAAGAACTCTTCGCTTCTTAGAGGGGCTTGCGATCTATGAAATACAGACATCTCGTTCTCAAAATTATAATTCAAACAAGGCTCCATAATGGAAATTGGAAAGTATACCGGTACTATGGTAAAGGTTATAGATAGTCCTTTTAACCTGAAAGTCGTACCCAAAAATAGAGTACAAGGAGACGAGTTTGAGTGGGACATGATATACCTTGATGAAGGTGGACTTGTCTAGATCTTGCATATAAAATCTGTTGAAAGGTAACAGCTGGTCTCGCGCTCCGAATATTAATGACACGGCCGGTAACACAAAATAATCTAAATGGAAAGTGGGAGTCCATGGGACACTAATTATCATCCTAATGGAAAATTGTTCTAATCAATCGGCAATCCTTGTACATCCTAAATTTTTTGAAAGCTTACAGTCTACCCACCTTAGAAGCTAGGATATGGTTTTAGGAATAAGAGGTTAGAAGAATTCCAAAGTCCGGATAGTGTGCCTCGACTCTTATTAATAAAGAATAAGGCACGACGGAATGGAATACAGTTAATATAAGTCAAGTCGAGGATTGTTCCTTAATAAATGGAAAACGAGGGTGTACACTGACACATGGTCACAAAAATGGAATGATCTACTCGTCCATGGTATACAAGAGTTATCGACGGGGTAACCAACTCTAAGGCACATCACATAAAGGGATTTTTAACAACCTAGTCATGAATTTCTATGTGTGTCAAGCCTGCCAGACTATTGTTACGAGGGTTCTAGTTAAAGCAAGTTTCAAACAAACGATTAGAGGCTCATTACACTTGGTCTCTGGAGAATAGGTAGTCTCCTATGTTGGCATTTGGTCAAGGGAAAGATCCTAATCATTCTCGGACTCCAATGACTAGAAGATCAAGGTAGTAGATTTTGTGTCGAAGGGAGGACGAGTAACTCAAGGCAAGGTTCCAGTCACAGGGCTGGCCGATGGTAGCTACACTTGCGCATACCACTATCATAGCCGTGGGAAATACTCTTTATCTATCTATCAATTACGAGCTTTTGTCTTTCCAATTAGTGAAAGACAAAAACAATAAAAAGTTCAAGAGGGGTGTCACTGAATACAATTACGCGATTCAAGGCAAATGTACAATTCAAGGGGAATTGTCAAAGCAGTCGCGGATGAGATTCTAGAGACATCTACATCTCAATCCACGTAGGGTAATTAGATGAAGAGTGAACCTAAAGCATCATGGTTGATCAGACCGTAATACAATGATTCTGATTAGACAATATGTTAGCGGGCGTCCCCAATAAACATATATCTTGAATCAAGCTCGATAAAAGAGTAAGCTTGCAAAAACTAGACTGTAATAGCAACATTGGTCAAGAGAGTCAAAGTATAAGTATGCGAGATTTTTGAAAGGAGGAATAAGTAGTTTAAGTTTTGGAAAAAATCAAAACCTTACCTAGTGTTCTTGCCTATACAGTCATCCCACTATCTTTCTATCTATAAGGCCTTGGTCGACTAATGGGTTATGGACTTCTGAGTCCTATATTCTAAGTAAATCTATTAGTGTCAGTCAATTACCTCGTTAATAGATCACGAGGACCACAGAATGCTAGGTTGGGAGACAAGCTATTCAACTTACAAAACTTACCTTAGTATTGGTTTTGGATCTTAGGGTCATACAGGGCAGTCCCTATCCTCTATAGTATCATAAACTTGTAATCACGTCTGAAATTATTTCACCGAGAATTATGCCTCGCCTGTATACTCTGGCTGTGACAAACCCTTGGTTCCTTGATTCAGGTGTGATAAGCTATCAGGTGCTCTACCCTATTTTGACACAAGGGTATCTAAGATCTAAAGAGGTCAACGATAACATAGTTTTAGCAATGTTCCATAGACTATGATTCTTCGAAATGATTTCAATTCTATGGGTCGTGCCTCGCCAGTGCGCTGCTGGCTGCAGTGAACCCACACTATCCATTCTCAAACAATTGGCGACAGTGCGCTGCTGTCTAGTTATCGCAGTCATTTAATTACTCTAACTATATTCCTAAGGACCTCAAGGAGCTGCTAGAGTTTCAAGCTAGTTGATTATGATAGAGCGTAAACATCTATCTATGAGTCTCAATCCTTAAAGTAAAAAGGTTGACCGGGGAGAAAATAACTAAAGACAGGGAAAATAAGAACATCTTAACATTTATCTCATATATATTTTAAATGGCTGAGGGAAAACTTCGAATCAAATCTAACTCGAGATTCGTATACGAATAACAGAATCAGAAATCATAAATCAATTCCTTACAGCAAAATAGAATTTAAAACGGCAATTCTAACTTCATGATATAAGAATTATATCTAATAAAGCAAAAGAAAATTCAACAGTTCATCAAGATCAAAGCCTTAATTATAGGTAAGCCTAACTTACCAAGTGAATGGTATATCCACATCGGATCATATTGTCATATCAAAGGTAAGAGTGTACCTATAGGGATCTAGCAGGCTATCTAAATTTAATGATTCTAAACTGCATGGCCTATCTAACAACCTTAACTACCCAATCGGTCAATTTAAACAAGGGACTCCTAATCCTAGTCATTCTTTTAAATCATTTCAATACTAGTTTGTGAATGAGCATTTCCTAGTTGCAGGCTCGCAATAGTACGACTAATGTACCATCACGAGTTTGCAATCTTTTGCAAAAACTGACCTGCATGGGCCACCACAAAAACTTGTCACGATCCGCACCCGCTTTCCGGATACGAGACGTGTCCAAGCCAGTCTACGCCGCAGAGTCGGCGGTAGAACGCTGTCAAGCCCGCAAGAAATAAATACTCAAAATATAAATATTATTGCTCATTCACATTTCTAAATTCATTACAACAATTACAATATTTAAAATTAAAGAGAATACAAAGTTCCCACAATTAATGAAAATGAAAACTAGTTCCACTATCAAGGTCGGCCTCAGCATACCCATGTCTTCCCAGTGCTAAGAATGATCGCGGCTAAACCTGAAAAATATTGGTTTTCAGTCAGAAATGGAACAAGTATACAAACCGACGGCAATGCGAAAACACAATAAAATTAACAAGACATGAAAATAACATATGAGATATGAAAAACTAGAAAAATACCGATGACATGGCACGATGGAGAAGAAAAGGAAAAATAATAAAAGACATCTACCTATGTGGTGTGAAATATCCGTTTCGACATGTGAACGGCTAGGGGTAAATCAGGCACCCTGCACGTGTCGTGTGCAGCTGCTATTCTCCACGAAAGACACGGGGGATAGTTCTGGGTAGTCCACATGTCTACTAAGATATTTCCCCTTCCGACTATTCCGTGTGACGAGCGTGTCAACAAGCAGCAAGATATATGTATAGGCATGAAATGAAAAGACTACTATGAATCAAAAGTAATCATAAAGTGCACTTACCTGAGGACTTAGCTGGAGAAACCAATAATAATATACCACTCAAAGAGCCACAATCAGTCAACACATGCAGAAGTCTCCAGATGCTAAAATAAATAGTACCAACGTTCTCAGAATAGTAAAATTAGCTAGGATTGCCTGTCCTTAAGTCCAATTCTGGATACAGGGGCAAAACGGTAATTTTGGGCAAAAACGATGTCCGCTGTTGGACCCGCTTTACACCAAAAAGTGTGCCAGAGTCAACGGTCTCTAAAGTCGTCAAACTATATGTCCACAGATCCAATTTTCTGATACAAACCCAACCGTATGTCCAAAGTTGGATTTCGGCGGGCCGTGCACAAAATCGCCCGTTGAATCGGACCGTGGGACCCGCAAAACGGCATTCCGATTCCACCGTCTCAGAATTGGACCAAACTTGGCATACAGGACCAGAAAAATGACACGGTCCTATTAGCGTAAGTTTCGTCTCGATCTGACAAACGTGCACAAAGTAATTAGAAAATTTGCATAGAGGCCGATACGGTGAATTTCGACGGATACGCATCAAATTCGTCATGCACACGCGACCAATTTGAATTCCGTCAAATACCACACGACCACGAAACCATTACGCAGCTTTCGATGCTTTGGGTTTGCGACCACGTCGTCCGGATTGGCGGGACGCCCGTTGTGTGGATGAGTTTTTCAAGTTTTCTACTGTTTTGAAATCAGGTTTTCGGTCAACTTTAGAATTGAATAACTTTTAATCTACTTTATAAAATCTGAATCTACAAGAAGGGTTACGAGGCCCTATATGTTGTCTAAAGGTGTGTTCAAATAGAATTCCTAATATGGTACTGGATCGATCGAAAACGATCTTCCAACGTGGATGCTTGGACTGTTTTATGTTCTGTTTTCAAACAGAAATTCATCACTTTTCACATCGATTTCCGGGACAGATTGGTTGTCTAACTAAGAATCCATCAACTACGGTTTCAAAAGGGTCAACTGGATTCACGTAGGATTTTACGAAATTGAATTTTATTAGACGATCGCAAAGAAAACATACCGCGAAGTTGGGTAGATGGCTGCCACTGCTGCTGTCGTTTGCACGCGTGCGACTGGCATCCGCGCGCCCTCGGCCATGCGCGGCGGCTCCCAGGGTGGCGCGCGCACCCAGAGGGGTCGCCAGGGTGTGCGCAGGGTGGTGGCGGAGGTTGTTTGTTTAGGGTTTGGCGAGGGTTTGCTAGGGTTCGGGTTTTCATGTGTTGGTTTTTCTCCCTATTCCTTTCTCAGCTACCCATATATATGAAGTCTGTAGTCTGTACAAATCGGGGTCGGGGGTTTCGCTCAACTGAGAGTTGAGCTCAGGCCTGTGGCTTGGTTGAGGGAGTTTGGGTCGGCCCTTGGGCTGGGCCTTAGGGGCTGGTCGGGCTGCTATTTCTTTTCTACTTGTTTTTCTTTTTCTTTTTCTTTTGCTATTTCTTCCTCTTTATCTATTATACAAATATATATATATATATATATATACCCTTAAACTCACCACAACCTGTAATACTTTAGATAAATATTATAATTACTAATATTCCTATTATATATATATAGAAAAGCAAGTTTATATATATATATATATATATATATATATATATATATATATATTTTTTTTTTTTTTCTATATATATATATATATATATATATATATATATATATATATATATATATAGAAAAAAAAATATATATATATATATATATATATATATATATATATATATATATATATATATATGGATATTATTACTAGTATTCATATATATATATATATATATATATATATATATATATATATATATATGGATATTATTACTAGTATTCATATATATATATATATATATATATATATATATATATATATATATATATATATATATATATATATGAATACTAGTAATAATATCCATAAAATCTAATTAAGATCCCAATACTATCTATTCCTAGATTAGGGCCTATTTCCTATAATTATGAACACCTATATTATAACGTTTATTCGACACAAAATATAATCCATTACAATAAAACAATATTATCTAGTAATAACCTTAATAATATTGATAATAAAATAATAATAATAATAATAATAATAATAATAATAATAATAATAATAATAATAATAACAAAATTCACTAAACCAAATAAAGGCGTATGTACCCATATGTACAGTCTAAAAATCATCATTTAAATAAAATAAATTAATAATAAAACATTTTACAATTTTCGGGAAGGGGAGCTACAATTTGAGTGCTTAACAGTTAGTAGTTACAGTCCATCTTCTTTAAGCCTCGCTTGATGGTAAGACCATTGTCAATTAACTTAAATATATATAAGAAAAAATAAGTCAATATTTAATCTTCATGTTATGAAAAATATAACTCATTAATAAAAATTATACCTTTTGCAAGTTGAATTAAGGATTCTAGGTTATCTTCAAGACTAGTAACAATAGATCGATCGCGACCCAACTGAAACCAATCTTGCGAACAAATTAGACCTTGAACAACCTTAGCTGTCAAAGAGCTCCTAAATGTATCAAGCACCCGGTCTGGTACTAAATGCACTATCCTAAGCCATCGTCGATATCGGAACACAAAACACATCACGAACCATTATAGAAAGAACGAAAAAGCGAGGTAAATTAATCTTCCACCAAATCAAGAGGTCAAAATTTGGATTCTCATCCTCATCGGCTTCGGTAGGCTCAAGAAAATAACGTGTTGGGAATCGAACACGCCCTACAGGTGCTTCGATACCGTCTCTGAGATGTTACCGTAGCAAAAACTTAGACTAACCCACCTGAAATAACAAACCCCCGTCTAATGGACACCAAGCACAGATAAGATAAGTATATGGCGGTGACTAGGTCACCTGGACAAATCATAATCTATATAACTCAGATGAAGTTACAAGATTGACAAAAACCAATGTTGAACCCTTTGTCTTAATAGGTTCAACCTCCTCACCACAATCAAGAAGAAACGATAGAATTACAATAAAATCACTCACCAACTCACCAACCTGTATTAATTTTCCTAACCGAAATTAACGACTCCTCGATAGATCTCCTCATTCCTTCTATATTGTATTGTGAAGTCCTAAAAGCAAAGTACGAACTTTCTCTTAAATCACCTATGGAGTAGCATCCCGATTCTGAACTTTGTGCTATTCTTTGTGCCTCTACCCTCACCACATATATATAGGATGAGAAAATCATATTGTAGGTCATAATATAATTTTCTAAATAGAAAAAAAAATAGGAATCCTATCATACCTAAAATAATCCATCAATATCATATTTTAGATCATAATAGAATTTCCTAAATATGAACCCTAAAAATAAGAATTCTATTATATCTAAAATAGAACAATACTAATTATGGACATCCAAATCTAATAAAATCAAATATTTAACCAAATTTGGATTCCATATATATGTTGTTACCAAATTTAGACTTGACTCCAATAATCTTTTCCTCCAGTCTGATGAGAGCATGTTGACCTTATGGTTCCTCAACTGGACTCCATGCATGTTGTCTCGTAGCAGAGTTCCTGCTCCATATGTCACTAATCTATGATTCCCCGAGCTACTTTGCATCTTCTGTCGCCTCCAGCTCATCGATCGTCATGTCGATGCTAGCTACTATGCGTAACGCCTTCTGCACCACTAGGATGCTGCCGACATCAATGTCATGACCAAGACCGAAGTCCTTGGCAATCTGCTTCACCGTAAGTCTCGATTGTTGGCCCATCTGGTAATAGTCAACCGAATTTTGATAATTAACCTGAACTACGAGTCGATACATAAAAATAGAAGACTGCATCAACAAGTAAGCAACAACATGGAAGTTGCCTCATCATAAGATTTATTTTATCATTTGTTATGTATTTTTATTTTACTTTAGTCTATGACTTATGTAAATCAAATTGTACTCTCATACTAGTCTAATTCAAACCAAAGTCTACTCAAAATTTGTCTACCTAAACCAGAACCAAAACTTAATTGATTTAACTATATAAAAAATATGATATAATCATTGGGCTAACAGGACTGGAGTCCACTTGATACGTAGTTGGCATGTATATGTATCCTAGTACTACAAATTTGGGACTGGAGCATTACAATAATACCAATAATAGTAATATAATACATACTTATACCATTTTAGGTTTACTAATATTAATACTAACTATATTTCCCCACCCCCATTTCTCGTTTATTGAGTAACTCATTAAATGAATAGATAAATACCACTTATCATTCCTTCATTGTATTCCGGTGAAAGCAAAATAGTTGAGTAAATAGAGAGAAGAAGGAGAGAAAATGAGTGGAGTGAGAGAAAGCTCACCTCATGTGTGTCACACTAGAGCGGATGCCGACGGCTCAGGCGAGGGTGGTGTTATGCGATCGATGCCGGATCTCGAAAGACATGCATATGAGGTCTGGTAGATGGGATTGGCGTTGGATCGCTGGAATATCTGCGGTGGCGATGTGCACTTGATGGCTAGGCGTCGGTGGAGGTAGCTGGGGATGGCTCGCCTGACTCGGTGGACGCATCCAGGAGGTCTTGGAAGCTAATGTCGGGGACCATGGTCGAAAGATAGGTGACGGAGAGCATGCTGGATCTGGCAAAGTGCAACGCTCGGACTCTACTCAATGCTCAAGGAGGTGCGGCTCATCGGGTCGAGTAGTAGCACTCAGAGGAGCGTGTCGTTGGCAGGGTCACCGACGATCTGCGGGGTGCACGGACGTTCAGAGGAAGTAGCCTATGGTGGCACTCGACGGAGGGGCCTTGAGGCGACGGACGGTCTTGGAAAAGGTTGCTGGCTTGCCGAGACTGGAAAATATGGCGGCGGCTTCCCTCGACCAAAAAAAGATCGGATGGTAGCTTTGAGGAGGGGAGAGATGATAATAAGGGTGTTGGTGCCACGGTGGTGGTAATAGTGCGGGGGCTGGGTCTGGCAAAGGATGGGTTGAGGAGTGACGACGTGTGATGGTGGTGATCGGTCACCGGTGTAACGCTCCAGTCCCAAAATACGTAGGACTAGGAATACGTATACATGCCAGCTACGTATTGAGTAGATTTTAGTCCAGCTCGAATACGTATAAACTGTATAGTAATGACCAACTATCTATACTAATCAAATATATCTAAGTCTCATTCCACAGTAAGATATAATATAAGAATGAATAAGATATAACATAGTGTGCACCCCATGCTATATTTGTCTAAATAAACTCGAAAGAATAAATTGAGTCTATAAATACTAGGCTAACAAGCAGAATATAAATAAATAGAAATGAATATGAAACCGCAAGAGATACCTGAAATAGTAAATAGAAACCATCATGATCAGCAATCAACTCCGCTCAGTCGAATACCTGGATAAATCACCAGGTCATTAAGGGACTAGCAAGGTACATAATATACATGTCAAGGTACATATATGAAAAATATGAATTAAGGCAATCTACTATATCAGTCTATGTGCTATGCAAGTGAGAAACTGTCACTCCCACTTTTCACAAATAGGGGTAAAATGGTCATTTTGTATTTTTGGGAATTTTAGAAATTTTTATTTAATTATATTGTTATTTGGGGATTTTTAGAGTCGGGTTCGAATTTCAGCTCATTCCGACTTGTATCGGGGACCCGGGGTAGCTTAGACTCTGATCGGGATCCAAACTTAAGTTAGACATGGTCCATAAAATCTTACAAATTAGTCTGGTACCTTTAGACAATTCTCCCGTGACTTAATCGGTCAATTTCCAAATTTTAACTTGGTTTTTCCGACCCAGAAAAATTGCTTAAGTCAATTTTGACCTAAAGGAGGCTTGGAGGGCATTTTAGACATTTGCCAAATGCCCCCAAATCCCCTACTATGGTCGGCCACCATGGGGAGGACCCTCCCTCTTCATTCACTTCATCTCCACTCTCAAGTTCTTCCCCCTTCAGTTTTCCCCAAAACCTAGACCTAAAATTGTGATTTCATCTCTTAATCTTCCATTTTTCTCCAAATTTCTTCCATAGATCCTCTCTATACCATCAAGGGAGGGTGCTACCAAAGTTTGGAAGAAAAGTGCAAGGTGGAAGTGTCCTTTCCCCAAGAATCTTCGTGTCGGAGGGAGTTTCGTTAGGAATCACTCCTAATAGGTAATTATCTATCTTCTAAATCGATTTCCCATGAATTTTACTTGGTTTTGGAACCCATAGGGCTTACCCATGGTTGTGTCCCTTTGTGTCAAGGTTAGAGGCCTATGGGAGACTCCTAGGAGAACTAGGATTAGTGTTTGTGTCCAAGTATCCTTGTGTTTGTGTGTCCAAGTATCCTTGTGTTTGTGTTTGTGTGTCTATATATATATATATATATATATATATATATATATATATATATATATATGGCACACACACATATATATATATATATATATATATATATATATATATATATATATATATATATATATATATATATATATATATATATATATATATATATATATATATATATATGTGTGTGTGCCATATATATATATATATATATATATATATATATATATATAAAATATATATATATGTGTGTGTGTGTGTGTGTGTGTGTGTGTGTGTGTGTGTGTGTCCATGTATATATATGTGTCCATGTGTGTGAGTGTGTGTGTCTATATATCTATAGATATTCATGTGTGAGTGTGTGTGTATATATATGTAGATATATGTAGATATGTATGTGTGTATGTGTGTCTATGTATGTATAGATATGAATGTGTGTGTGAGTGTGATATATATCTATATATAAGAGAGGGATATTCATAGATATGTATATATATATATAGAGTGAGATAGAGAGGAAATTAGAGAGGAAATTAGATAGAATGAGAGGAAGAGATTAAGGGATTAGAGAGGGAGTTAGAAAGGAAGAAAGAAGAGCCACAACAACAGCTAGGGGGGGAGTTTGGGGCTGCTGTCCCCCTCCCTCCCCCCCAAACAGCAATGCAAATGGCACCAGCAGCAGCAAGTATAGCAGCAGCAGCAGCAGCATGCATTAGCAGCAGCAGTAGCAGCCATAAGCCCCTCCTTTAGCCCCTTTAAACCCCCCTAAAACCTCCTTTATATATATACATATATACCAATATATACCCACATACATACCTATATATAAACACATATATATCCCCGTAAAATAGCCTATGAGTGGGTTTATGGAATGAGATTAGAGAGTTAGAATTAGAGGGTTAGAGTTTAGCTAAAGAGAGAAGTAGGAGATAGTAGGATAGTGAGTGGAAGGGTGATTTTGAGTTTCGAGTGTCGGAACGCGTCCAAATTTGAATAGGACTTAGCTAATGTGAAATAGAGTTTGTGAGTAGGCTCCTAAGCTAAAATCGGGGTTTCGTACGAGATTAAGAGAATGGTATCACATGATATCATTGAGTATCTTACGATACTCAAGATAATGGGTAATTCAACAACATGGACCGTAAGATGGACTGGATGTCCACTTTACCTAGGAAGCTTGGTATGTAATGATAGTGTTAGGCTAGTATCCTACTACCCTAGGAAGCCGGGAGTGAAACTCCTAAGGAAAAGCTACTTGGCCTTAGTGTTAGAGTAGGAAGGGTAAATGGGATAAGTAGGGATAATACCCATTTCTTAACATATGGGTTTAATACTTTAATATATAGCTAAAATTAGGATATTATGGTTGGTAATGGTTAGAAATAGTGGACTTGGACAAGTTTTGACCTTGGTTGACCACGGTTGACTATTTGACAAAAAGTCAACCGAAAGTCAACCGTAAACTAAAATTGACTAGAACTTGACCAAACTTGACCAGTTGATCTAAAGTCAACTGTTAACCAATGTTAGTTAAGTTTGACCTAAAGTTGACCTAGGGTTGACCTAGGGTTGACCAGAGTTGACCAGTTGACCAAAAGTCAACTGTAAGTCAACTGTTGACTTAAATCGACCTAGTTTAATCTTATTTGACTTGCATTGACCCAGTTTGACCTTGTTAGGCCTAATACGACTTAGATTGACTCTGTACAATCTAGTTTGACCTTGTTTGACCTAGATTGACTTAGTTTGATGTGCCTTGACCTAGTTTGACTCAGTATGACTTAATTTTACTTCCAAACCATTATATTGATATAATATTCCATCTATAGGTCCTCGAGGCACTGTTCTTGGACTCAGTCGACTTATCCATCACATTACAGACGAGTACATTCTCTGATAACTTTTTCAATTTACGATGATTGTTATAATTCATGTAATTAGTGTAGATATGCTTATTCTTGACACATTGGTCACACGGATTGATATTCATGGATCCCGACATGAGGTATTATTCCTTGTTATCTTGGTATGTCTTGTGCAAGCCCCCTTGTAGTTCTTGTGCAGTATATGGACGCTGATTCTCGAGGAGACTTGCTCCCTTCTCGGAGAATCCCGCGTCGTGACGTGTCTTATTTGGATCCACTCTACCAGTCGGAGACGGGGAGTACTAGTGTAGGTGTGTGGTCATTATTCGACTTATTTATTCTTGTAGACCTTGTGAATGCCAATCCTACACTCCACGTATGATTGGCTAGATCCTGAGATCTTGTGCAAGACCCAAGCCGGCCACATATCGAAGCTAGTACTCATACACTTAGATAGATGATTCTTGATTCTTGTACATGCCATGATCAGTTTTACTTGCCTTGTTCTAGCTCTAGATTTAAAGCTTACCTTGCCATGATACTCACATGTACATTCCATGATTTCTTGTGTATACTCTCTATTTCCAGTCTTATAGCTTTTGTCTTATCTTGTGAACTGTTGATTAGTTGATTGTACTCGTTCCATCCTGACTGGATATGTTGACAAAATATTACATATGACGATGAGGAGGATTGCTGTACCTACTACGGTCTGGTTGACGTAGTAGGCTTAGACTTGGAGACCTTGGTTCAGCAGGGCTTAGCTCCGCCCGACGAGCCTCTAGCTTTGTTTAGTTAGAGTAGATATTTTGGACTGGACCTTGTCTCCAGCTTGCTACTTATGTTTATGATATTTTATTTGGGATTGTATAACTATATTACTTTGTCTCTCTCTCTCGTTGTTGAGCTGGATATTGCACTTGTGGTTTTTATCTATCTAGTTTTCGTGCCATGATTCTTTCTTCTAGATTGTGATTGAGTTTATCAGTATTTCATATTATATACCTCCGTGCGGAGATGACAGGTTATTATATACTGTTTGTTGGCTAGTAGACCTACAACGTTCTACGTCATTTTTACGGTGTAGGCTGGGTGTTGTCACGCACTTGTGCCCCTACCTAGGGTGCGGGTCGTGACAGAAACTTTCCTAGAATACCAGACATCTCCACTAAGGCTCACAAGTACCCAATAGGATATGTCTCCAGTACCGTATCTTGGGACCAAGGACAATCAATTCTCGACAATGATAATCCTATACTCTGCTACAGAGCTAAAGGGTCACTAAACAACTGGCCACACAATAATAAGTCTGATACAGTAGTCAAGTTCTCCTCAACTCCATGTCTAAAATCTAGCAACATCAAGTCTGTAAAATCATCTCAATAACAATAGCAATAATGATGAACAATCTAGAATGCTTGTACTATGTCAATACTATGAATAGTCATATAAATCTCGCATCATGAATGTGTCGGTGTCCTATGGTCAATCGTGTCAATGGACACGTCAATATGCATGCAATGCCGCCTATGTCAATACCCGGTGTCATCGTTATGACATCGTCAATATGGACACGTCAATATGCACGTAATGCCGTCTACGAAACGGACACTAAGTATTGACGTCCCTACGTCATGCAATGCTAATCAAATAAACAACAAAAAAGAAAAAAAAAACCATCTGTAACCATGGTAAGGTACACTTGCATGTATTCTTCAAGTATGCGTATAATGGTCCGGCTCCTGTATCCCTGGTCACACCATCACGAACTCCTATTAAACATTAATCATAAATCAACTACCGCAAAAAGCACATCTTACTCTAATCATATTTCAATCATAATATCCTATCTAATTATAATATACTAGTTTAGTCTATACACTTGTTAGATTGTCTCAAACCTATTGGTAACATGCTACCCAATAAAATACTTATTTATATCATAAAAATATTTTTATTAATTCTGAAATAATATTAAAAAATAATTCAAACATATTATATTTATTTTATAGACTAGAAATTAAGCCAACCAATTAACACATTCAACTAATCTCACTAGGTATAGTCTAGTTAACTAACACAACAATATATTTAACCATATCTACTATAGACAATATTATAATATCTTAATAAAATAATAATTTATAAACTAAAATATAATATATTAATTCTAAAATATTTATTAAAAATATTTATAAATATTGTTTAATCAGAATATGCACAAGAAATAATTATCTAGTTAGTATGTATAAGTAATAACACAATATGGCAACCTATTTAATGGAACCAACTATAATAGAAAAATAAATTTCATATTTAATTCTGAATTAAATTAAAAAAATTGGGCTAATCATGAGTTCATATCAAATGGTACATGATTTGCTTTATAGAAAAAATATTACGAAGTTTGAGTTTAAAACAACTAGGTTCAAGGTATCTAAACTAGTCTAGGTTAATACTTTTGTTACTTTGATTCACAAGTAGTTATCAATAAAATAATAATAAATTATGATTTAAATTAATTCTGGAATAATAAAATTTTAATATAAATTAAACATAATAAACATGGTTGACATGGTTATAGTTACCGAAAGAAAGTCGTAGGCAAGTAGTGCAACATACCCAAAAATTGGTTATAGTTTCTAATCACTTATCATGCAAATTTATTTAATCTAATAATCTAAAATTAAACCAAAAATAAAGAATATCCAGAGATAAACATCTTAGAAATTTGATTCAAAGTGTCGGGTTATAATATACCACAAGTCGGCACAAGTTGTTACCAACTGATTTAAAGTTAAATAGATTACGGTGACAGAAATAATGAAATTACAAGCAAATATATACATAAAACTTTACAAGATGAATTTTGGGCATAGTAGGATGTTATAGAAGAGTGTTAGGAATGTTACCAAGGGGTTAGTTGCTGCCGTGGGGTCTCCTAAGGGTACGCGAATAGCAGTACACTGAATCGATTTTAGCCTTGATACTTTGTCGTAGAACGAGTGCCACGGACAAACCGTTACGATCCAGGAGCTACGACTTTGTGGGAAGGTAGAGTACACGTATAGGTACAAGTTAGAGTCGGGGTGAAGGAGGTTTGGTTGATAAAAGTAGAAGAACACAGTGATGAAGATGGTCTTACCTTTGAAAAATTTATTACATCAGTTTTCTTGAAATCGACTAGCTTGTTGGGCTATTTTGAGGAAGTTAAAGTGAGTTTTGATGGAAAACTTGTGAAAAGAAAATGTTAAGGACAGAGAGAGAGGAAGAAGTATGTTAAATTTTAGAGAAAAATACTTACTATTGAGGGAGATATGGCCGAAATGGTAGAGACTAGCCTAATTCAGATTCAGCCTAGGTAGGGGTGGCTAGATGGAGGTGTGGAGGGAGATGGAGAAGGATTTTGGAAATAGTTTGTGAAGAAAATTTGTTTAGAAGAGGCTTAGGAAAAAAATTTGTTCAGGTGGTTTGAGGTAATAAGTGAAGGGGAGGTCATGGGGTGGCTGTTTACTAAGGGGGAGGTGAAGAGTTGAGTTGAATTGTCATAAAGGATGGGGGTTATGCGTATGTGAGAAAGTGAAGAGGTATGGGAGTTATGGGATGAAGGAATATGAAAATTTAGGGGTTTACGGCTGCCCACTAAGCGTGTTTGACCACACTTGAGTCATCCATTAGGTTTTAGGTGGTGGGGTGTAGAGTTGGGTCTATTCCAAAGGGTGCAAAGTTGAAAAAATTTATATGTAAGGTTTTGAGTGATGAACCTTGGATTTTGGTGTTTTATAGAGAGGACAATGGTGTATGATTTTTGGCGTGAACCATGTGAGGGTGTGTAAGTGTCCGGGTTGAGTCTAGACTAGGTTTGGGCTAAGTCAAACCGGTAGATCATTAGGACTATATATTGTGTCAATAGGATTTACGATAAATAGAAAATATGTAAAAGTCTAATTGATCTTAAAATATAAATTATTCACATTAAATAATAAAATAAAAATATCCAAAAATTTAAGGATCTTACAACCGGAGTTGGCCGGGATGGACCGGTAGGGAAGGTAAACTGGTGGCAATGGTGTGTGATGGGGATGATGGTGGCAGAGAAGTGCGGTGGTTGGGATAATGACGGGTGGAAAGATGTGGGGTCATCGGCTATTACTGCTGCACCGAAGAAATATTTGGGTTAGGGTTTTTATGTTTAGGATATTGGGCGTGTCCGGA
Source organism: Iris pallida (assembly GCA_029216955.1). Lineage (NCBI taxonomy): Eukaryota > Viridiplantae > Streptophyta > Magnoliopsida > Asparagales > Iridaceae > Iris > Iris pallida. Next base: position 995,913 of record JANAVB010011397.1, on the reverse strand, counting down.
TTGTCAGACAGGAAGAAGGTGAATGATGGACACAAACACAGTACAGACACAATTGTTATGGTGGTTGATTTGTTTCTAGCTGGTGTTGGAGTTTTTTTATTGTTGAAAAGCTAGGGGATGATTCTCCTTATATAGGGAAAGTAAATCCTTATTATACAAGGATCAAGAACCCTAGGAACCCGATAGATAAAAATTAATTTAAATCAAATATAATTAAAAAAATTAATCTAAATTTCTAAAAACTAATTTAGTGTAATCTAATTAATAATTTATTATAAAATCATAATTTAAATTAATAATTACTATTATCAAAAATTATTTATGCTATATTTGATAATTATCAGAAATAATAAAATATATTTATATAAATCCAAAAATCTATTTTAAATAATTTAAAAAAATCTTTTTATTGTTCGAAAATAAATATTGTTTCTTTTATAAAAATTCTAAGAAAATACCTAAGTATATTTAAGTTCGAAAAACATGGCGTAGAAATTCTATTGAAAAATTTAATATATATGTATATTTATATATCTGAATAAATTTTTTTATTAGTATATGAATAAAAGTAAACCATAAATACATATACCGTATTATACTAAGTATATACCTTAATTATTCTAATTAAATAAAAATAGCAATATTTTAGGGAGGTTTACATCATACGTAACTTATAAAAATTTCGTCCTCGAAAGTTAAACTAAAGCACGATCTGTGAATAATGAAGTTAGAATAACCAAGGTTGCGATATCGTTCATTGATCGTTGAAATAACACATACGATCAAATAGGAAACAAAATAAAATTATGAAAGAAAATCAAGTATGAAGATCGTACCTCGAACACGAAAAGATGAGATGAAAATAAATGTAATAAGTTTCTAAGGGTTGGTTTGGTCTAGTATATATGACGCAATATGTCATGAATGTGTTCCATCACATGATGTACTTGCACTTAAAAATAAGGTTAAGAAGGAATACGAAAAGGGAATGAGTAATATGAAGAGAGATTTGACAAGTCGGAAGATGAATGGTCACTTCTTGGATATACGTAAATCTTAGAATGTAGGAAGACAAATAAAATTTTAAATTCCAAACAGGATCGACAAGTAAATTGAGTCAAAACAGTACAACTGATTTCTATTATAAAATAGGAACAAGTAAAAAAACAACTTACAACACTATGAAATACCTTTCTTCTCAGTAAAATTGCACAAAACCACCAAGTCACCTATTTATAGGTGAATATGTGACTCAACTAATCCCACAATCTACTCTAATTCTATCTCTAAACAGGACACATGTTCCTGACCAGTTCAAAAAAGAAACTATGTAGCTAAAGACATGCATATAGTTAAAAACTAATTCAACATACACAACTTTATTCAAAACACAAACAAGTGAAACCAAGCCTATTGAATTAAACCCATGCTTGAGTTTAAACTTCAATGCTTACTGGCTTCGTTAGGATGTCCGCAACTTGATCTACAGATGTGCAGAATTCTAATTCAATTTCCTTGTCTATCACCAGGTCACATATATAATAAAATTTTATATCTATATGCTTGCTTCTCCCATGGAATACTAAAATTTTGGTAAGAGCAATAGCTAATTTGTTGTTGTAGTAAATTTTCGTAGGAGAGTTTTGCTTCTAATTCATCTCCTCCAGCAACCTTCGCAGCCAAATTGCTTGACAAGCTATAGAGGTAGCTACAATGTACTCTGCTTCTGCAATTGAAAGTGCAACAACTTGTTGCTTCTTGGATGACCAAGAGATTGCTTTCGAGCTCATGTGAAACACAAAGCCAGAAGTACTTTTTCTTTTCTGTACATCACCTGTCTAATCACTATCTATATAACTAACAAAATCATAAGTATCAGTAGATGAGTAGAAAATACCATGGTTTTGAGTACCTTTTATATATCTCAAAATTCTCTTTGCAGCATGAAAATGAGCTTGGCTAGGTGTCTCCATAAATCTGCTGATAAGTCCAACTCCAAATGTGAGTCGGGTTGATGTCAAGTATCGCAGACTCCCTACTAAGCTCCAAAAAATGTAGGGCTGACAAGCTCACCATTACGAAGCTTATCGAAATGCAACTTGTTTCAATAGGGGTCATGATAGGATTACAAGTTTCCATCTTGAAACGCTTCAAAATATCAGTAGCATATTTCTTTTGTGAGATAAAGATACCATCACCTGTTTGCATAACTTCGAGTCCAAGAAAATATGACATTTCCCCATGTCAGTCATTTTGAACTTGCTCGTCATAGCCTCCCTAAATTCATCAAATATGCTTTGTAATGACCCGCTCCGCCTTAGCGGAACGCCGATTCAAACGACAAGTGCAACGACTCAAACGAGCCGTCGACCCGAAGAGTTGGCATCGACCTGATGAAGAATCGATGCAAGACTTACATTGGCCCATCGAAGATGAATCCAGACTTAGACTTTCAAAGGCGCGCTCGGAGTATCGCTCGGCCGATGCGAGCATCGCTAAGGTGGGTGGCTCCGATGAACCCATCCTTGCTTAGCCTAGACACATAACAATACGGACACTATTGCTAGAATCGCTAGGCGATAACACCGTGCATGCTAATAAATGACTCAACGCACCTAGCTAAGGGAATAATCCCATCTTGTATGCTTGTTTAGAACATGGAAAAGAACTCGAATAATATAGGAACTCTCGTACCGCACTCTACGCTCGTGCTAAGGCACAAGCTTACATTCAAGTTCCCTATGCGTTCAACAAGAAACAATAAATGGTTTACAACAATGAAATGGAAGACTATCGATATAGTCGTTCCGAGTAGAATATAGCAACATTAGAAGACTTCGGGATCGATGGGTCGCCAAGGCGACTCCCACACGAGGAGTTGCATAATGTATGAATGAATGAATGAACGAATAAGTGAATGAATGAATCAATGAATGAATGAATGAATATGAGAATGAATGAATATGTGAATGAATCAATGAACGAACGAACAAGTGAAAGAAAGAATGAATAAGATAAGAAAGAAAGGAATGATTAGCGACAGGTATGACGGGAACGTGTATCGGGGCTCGCTACCCGTGCTGCACGGACGCCGTCGCCAACCTGGTCGATAACGCATTATGGCTAAGGGTTAGCCTATGGCTCAGAGACAGTCGTTAAGTTAAAATGACAAGGCAAATACGAAATGGTCGTGGACAATCCCATCGTATACGGGAGGTAGGCAGAATAAGGGATTTCCACGGCACGATCAAAGGGAGGCATCGTGGCCGGCCTAGGAGAAAATCAAGGTGGCTTACGGTGCTGGCCTGGGTACGGGCTTGGCCACCCAGGAGACGTAAGTGCGGGTGTATTTTAAAAGACTATCAAGGTGTACCAGCCATCACACTATGATAGGTGAGAATACCAAAGGAGAATATGTCCAAATTGGCTTGTGGTGCCAGCGAATGGTACATATAGATTAAGTGAGCTTTGCTGGTGGAAATCTACGTGCAAGTCCTTGCATTGAAATAAAGTAGTCTAAGTTAACTGAATGAAGCGCCTCCTGAACAGGCTTGAATATAACACACCAAATGATCGAGAGTACCTCGTGCAAATGAGTTAGAAAACACGCCTACGATGCGCTAGGACCTGAGGCAGGGACACGCCCTTGACATTGAATGTTTACATGAGTGACGATAAGTTGTTATATATGAATTGTTGACTAACTTGGTTTACTTTGGACAGGGAAGGCCGGACGGTAAGTATGGGTAAGTCGTGCATGTATTTCCATACAAACATTTGAATTCGGCAACACGAGATAGGTTATGAAATATGCCATGAAATTGATCCTAAGGCAAGATTTGAAAGACAATGAATGATAGACAGTGCACAAAAGTAAATAGAACGTGTTTGGTAATGATAGCATTGTGGGCGAGCTAGCCTCCCCACCAGTGCATAATAATGTACTGATAACCGTACAGATTGCTTGCAGGATGCAGGAGACGTCGTCGGGTATGGAGCTTCCCTCGAACGTGCTAAGGCGTGGAGCCAACTCTGGAGCCTTGGAGCGTTGCAAGGAGATGAAGCACCATATACATGACGTAATATATCGGAACATCGCCATGAATCATTCCATGTTGTAAGTCACTTGGCACGCCTTTTATGTTTTCAGAGAGAGAGCTTGACAGACTTGTAAACTCGGCCTAGCGCTGCTTGTAAACTTCTTGAAAATTAATAAAGAGTTTGAATTCACTTTAACTTGTGTTCATTTACTTTCCGTTGCAAATGGGAACACTCTGTGCGACTCTGTGGCCTAGCTCAAATCGGCTGTTTCTGGGATTAGCCTTCCACGGGCGCAACCTAGGCCCGTGCGGCATCACGCCTTGGCGAGGACGATCGCTCTTACGGGAGCGGGGCGTGACATGCTTGGGTCACTTTCTGTAAAAATCAAGTCATCAACATACAAGCATACAATAAGTAGATCTCCATGTGAATTTGATTTAATATATAAAGTATGATTAAAGGGGCATTTAGTATAACCATTTTCTTGAAAATAGGAGTCGATGCGACTGTACCATGCCCTTGGCGCTTGTTTTAACCCATATAGGGCTTTTTTTAGCTTTAGACTTTTATCTTCATGACCAGTTTTCATATAACATATAGGCTAATCAACATAAACTTCTTCTTCAAGTACTCCATTCAGAAATGCAAATTTTACATCCATCTGATGTATTCTCCATTTATTTTGGGCAGCCAATGTAATTACCATACGTATGGTATCCATTCTAGCTACTGGAGAAAAAACTGTTGACCCAAACTGGATCACAGTCAATCAAATATTGATAACTTAACAGTATGATACTCGTCATGATTCAATATGACACATCAAGTCAGAACTTGATACAAGATGGACATCGTCAAATCTCTTGCAGCGTACTCATACTCTGAGTCTGTATCATTTTATCTTTATTGAGTCTAGAATAATGTAAACTGACTTAACACTGAGTACTTTTGGCTTAGAACACTTATCCCTAAAACTACATCAAAGAAGCCCAAGTTCCACCAAGCCAAACAAAGCCCAAAGTCCATTCTGCTACCTAGGAGGCAGAGTTCGGGCCAAACTCTGCCCCCACACATAGTTTGGGATGAACTCTGCCCCTTGATTCCCAGGAGCTGATTTTTGGGGTTACCAATTGCTAGCTGGTACAACGGCCATATTTTTGAATTTTGAGGACAGAATTCTGGCCGAATTCTGCCTTCCACACTAGTATATATAGGGCATATTTCAACCATTTTCATTCATCTCTTCATCTCATCTTCTCTTCTTCTATAGCCTCATACAAGCCAAAACCTTCCCATATACTAGCCAAGCTTCCTAAGCCTAAAAGTGCTCAGTGCTATTCAGTTAGAAGTTTGTGCAAGAGTCAGATAAAGTTGCTTGGAAAATTCTAAGTGTCGCCCCAGCGATCTTTGTAAGAAGTTGACGTGCTCTTCTGAGTAAAGGCACGTGGTGTAACTACTATTTCACAAATAGTGGATTTCAATCCTGAGCAAGAGTTCTCAGGCCTGGACTAGTCCTCCACGAGGAAAACCAGGTTAAAATTGCTGTGTTTGCGTATGCTCTCTTGATCTTTATTATTTCTACATTCAATTCTCTGATTATATTCTGTTTGTGATAGAGTTAAATTTATTTGGATATTTTCGACACAAACTCTATTCACCCCCCTCGAGAGTTGTCTACACGTTCTTTAATTGGTGTCAAAGCTCTGTTCTCTTGATTAAGGATTAACATCCTAGAGCTGATCCATGGCAACCACACAACCTATCTTTTCTAACTATTGTGAGGGACAGTCCACAAATAGGCTACCCCTATTTGATGGAACCAACTACACCTATTGGAAAACTAGGATGAGCTTCTACCTTAAGTCTCTAGACTTTGACCTGTGGACCATAGTAACTGATGGTTACAAGAAACCGGCCAGAATAGTTGTCGAGGGAAATCTCATCGAGAAACCCCACGATAAGTATACTGATCTGGAAAAGAAACAGGCAAGTCTACATGCTAGGGCTATTAATGCTCTTTTCTGTGCCATAGACAGGACTGAATTCAATAGGGTCTCAACATACTCCACCTCAAATGAAGTATGAAAGCTTCTGGAGGTGACTCATGAAGGAACCACACAAGCTAAAGAATCAAAGATCAGTCGGCTGGCACAAGAATATAAAGCTTTCAAAATGAAGCCAAACGAGACTATTACTCAAATGTTCATAAGGTTCCTCGACGTCGTCAACCCACTATCTTCCTTTGGTAAGGATTACTCCAACCACGAAAAGATATGTAAGGTGCTATGGGGACTACCGAAGGTCTGGAATCCCAAAGTCACGGCAATAATAGAAGGAAATGATCTCACCATCATGATGCTGGAAACACTCATGGGCAAGTTGATGACGCATGAGCTCGATCTCAAAGATTTTGAAGAAACAGCTCCAAAGACAAAAGAAATTGCCCTAAGAGCTCATCGTCGAAGAATTGGTCCTGAAAAAACTGATGACGATGATTCCGATGGTGATGATCAAGCTCTTTTGGTCCATAGCTTCAAAAAGTTCCTTCGTTTCAATCGAAGGAAAAAGGAACAACAAAAAGACGACGAGGAAGAACCGACTTGCTACGTCTGCAAAAAGACTGGTCATGTTCGAAAAGACTGCCTAGCTGTAAAGAAAGGAAGCATATACGAGAAGCCCTACAAGAAGCCATCTTCACGAAAGTATGCCAACACTAGTATTTGGCACGAAAGCGAAGCCAGTGAGTCTGAAGAAGAAAGTGACTCTCCTCAAGACACGGCTAATGTCTGCCTAATGGAAACATTTGATAAGGTAACAAACGAACCTCTCGATGACTTTACTTTTGATGAACTGGGTGAAACAAATTCTTTGTAACTCCTCTTCCCGTGTTTTCAAATTTTGATGAACTGGGTAGATTTGTAACTCCTATTCCCGTGTTTTCAAATTTTATTCTGCTTTTATTTGAGTTTTGAAACAAATTCTTTGAAAACATGTACACGTTATTTTCCTACTATTTTTGTATTTCTAAAAGAAAATCCATATGATTAGTTTAGGATAAAATATTTTCTCTTAAAATTCATTATTGGCGTTATTGAGTTATTAGCTTATTGACTTCGAAAAACAATTTTGACAATTATAAATATTTTATAAGATTTGGATTAATAATATATTTTAATGGATGATACTGTTATATTTGAATTACAATGATAACTATTTGTTTGAATTAAAGATTAGGTTTATACTAATATAATTTAAATTATTTTTGAGGGAAATTAATCTTTCGATTTGGACTTATATAATTTAAATTGTTTTGATAGCTTTGAATATTATTTTAAACTATTAAATTTATCGCTTAGTTGACTTGGATTGGGAATTAAAATCATTCGAATTGTTTTGATAGAAGCAAATATTATTTTCGATTATCATGATTAAATTCGATTTATTTAGTTTTAAATTATTAGCCTACAGAGGATTTGCGACCTATATTTTCGTTGAATAAAATATTAAACTTATTTAAAAATCAGATAAGGATCCAATATATATAAAATACGTATCTAGATCATCAAGTTCCCGGACCTAACCTAAGAGAACTTAAAGCTGCTAAGGTTCCTTCTCTCTCCCTATCTCTAAATATATAAACAACACAACTCTTCCAAACCCCTCTTATCTATACACGCAGATATACATATATATATTATCATCGGAAGCTAATATCCTTTCTATCGTTCAATCTCCCCTTCTATATATATATATAAAGTTATAGGGAAGCAACACTTAGAAAAGATATCCCACAGAATTCCTCCGCCTTCCTGTCGTCATCCATCGACCCCTACAGAACCACCCTGACCATTTCCACCATTATCCTCGTCCACACCCCCGGCAACACCAGACCCCTGCAATCCCCCATCGCCCCGGGCCGCAGCCATCATTGCCATCACCATTACAGCCACCTCGGCCACAATTGGAAGGGACACCCCATAACCATATCCGTGCCGATAGTGTCCGTGTCCACACCATAACCATTGTCTCCAACCTCGGGTCCGACCCCGGGCGTCCATATCCGCGTCCTCATCCCATAATTCACAGCATAACACATTCACGTGTCCGAATGTCAAAACGAATACAGAAGTAAATAACAGCCCACACCCAGCCACCTGATCCGTCGAAGCCGTGAGACCTCGCCCGACTCCCCGCGTCGATCTCTTCGGCGCGCGCGCGTCACTCCTCCGCCGCCTTCACCGGGTCTTCTCTTCCAGATCGATCTCCAGCGCCGAGTCGAAGGAGGCGAGCTCTCTATCTCTTGGCCACATTGAAGCCCCAGCGTTCGTACCGGAGCGGCTGACGAAGCCGCACGACCCGCATCGGAGTAGCCACCGCCTCCGGTCATCTTCTCCGTCCGGCACTTTCCTTCGTGTCGAGCCCTGCTCGTTGCCCCCGACCGGCCGTGGTTCCGCGCCATGGCCGTGAGACTCCGCCGTCGTCGCCGACGAGCCCTAGGCGAGCCGCCGACGAACGGATCCAACACCGCCGCCCTCCGCTGTCCCCCGAGGACGCCTTCAAGATCCTCGAGCCCTTCTCCCGCGACAAGCTCCTCTACGTCGTCTCCACCGCCATAGTCACCGACCTCTCCTCCTCCATCCTCTCCTCCGTCCGGCCCATCGCCGACGCCGATCCCACCCAGCGCAAGCTCTTTATCCGCGGCCTGGGCTGGGACACCACCTCCGTCTCTCGACCGCTCCCTATTCCTCACAGTGAGCTCTCTCAAACCTCTCTCCCACTCTTATTTTCCTTATGGTTTCCTTCCTGAGGAAGGAAGATGAGTTAAATGGTTAATAAATATTTTGTGTACTGTTACAATAGAGAAGTCCCTCTTCTCTACAACAGAGAACACACAAGTATGTGTGTTTGTTTTCTTCTCTTTGGTTTTGTGAGCTTGGGTGTTATTTTGTTTTATGTTGTTTTAATTTTGTTAGTTTTGTTTTGGGCCATTGGCCAGGCCTTGATAGTTCTGGACTGATTTTATAGACAAAAAGAAAGAAAAACATGTGGACCTTTGGCCTCTAGATTACAGACATAATAGCTTTATTATCCATTGATTATTATTGGAATTATGGTTATTATGTATATTTTAATTACTATTATAATTACTATTGGCTTTTAATAGTTATTCATATAAATATATTATTGTATTTATGGTAACTCAAATCTGTTTTTAACGCAAATATTATTATTTGTTTAGAATGTTTAAATGATATTTTGGGCCTATATATATGTTAATTTGGGTTGGGTCTAGGCCACAAAGGATTATTTTTCGTTTTAGGCTTTGGGCTTCTTTTTGGGTCTTATATTTTGTATATTAAATAAATTATGAGTCCTCGTGCCTTTAAGTGTATATTTTCAAAGTGAAGCATATTTTGTTATAATAAAGGATTTGGATTTCTATCTATTTTCAAAATTAGAAACTAAGTATTTTAAATATAAAGATTTTATATATAAAAAAAGAGTATTTTAACATGTTTGATATAAACTATATATAATTCTTAAAAGGGTTTAACATATTTATCCAAATATATTTCTAAATAGATTATATATTTTATATACTATTGGACTTAATATGCAAGCAATTTTATATGTAAATGATTTGTATTATATATTCCTTATAAAATAAAATATAGCCGTAAGTATATTTCAATGGGCATATATACACATAAATAATTTTGGGCTAGATAAGTCTCTTGGGATTTTTATAGTATCTCTAATTTGTTTCAAATAGAATAAAATATTTATTTCTAAATACTATCTAGCTCAATATAATTACTAGATTTTATTCTAGATTTCTACATAGCTATAAATAATTTCCTAGTATAAATATTTTGACTATGAAATACATTATTAATCCAATTCCTTTTATTAAAATAGTCAATTTGATCATGAATAATGATACTCCTTATTTTCTTGTGAATCTGAACGTCTACATATCGACCCTAGGCTAAACGGACTATTCTGGACATAATGGTATTATTGGTTTCATCAGCTAAGGACGACAGGCAAGTACACTCTCTGATTGCTTTTCGATTCATAGTAGTCTTTTCATTTCATGCTTATACATATATCTTGCTGCTTGTTGACACGCTCGTCACACGGAGTAGTCGGGAGGGGAAATATCTTAATAGACATGTGGACTACCCAGAACTATCCCCCGTGTCTTTCGGGGAGAATAGCAGCTGCACACGATACGTGTAGGGTGCCGGATTTACCCCCTAGCCGTTCACATATCGAAACGGATATTTCACACCACATATGTAGTTGTATTTTATTTGTTTTCCTTGTCTTCTCCTCCGTGCCATGTCATCAGTACTTTCCAGTTTTCATATCTCATATGTTATTTACATGTCTTGTTAATTCTATTATGTTTTCGCATTGCCGTCGGTTTGTGTGCTTATTTCATTCCTGACTGGAAACCAAAATTTTTCAGGTTAGCCGTGGATTCACTTAGCTTTGGGAGATACGGGTGTACTTGCAGACAGAAAACCTAGAAATAGATAACAGTTGCATCATTTTAATTAAATTGTGAGAACTTTGTATTTCCTTTAAATATGAATGTTGTAAATTTTGTAATAAATTTAGAAATGTGAATGAGCAACAAATGTGATATTTTGAGCATTTATTTCTTGCGGACTTGACAGCGTTCTACCGCCGACTCTGCGGCGTAGGCTGGCTTGGACACGTCTCGTATCCGAAAAGCGGGTGCGGGTCGTGACAAGTTTTTGTGGTGGCCCATGCAGGTCAGTTTTTACAAAATGTGCGAACTCGTGGTAGTACCGTATTAGTCGTACTACTGCGAGCCTGCGACTAGGAAATGCTCATTCACAACTAGGAGTAAATCAAATTTTAAGAGAATGGTTAGGACTAGGAGTCCCTAATTTAAATTTACATTTGGGTAATTAAGGTTGCTACATAGGTCTCACTAGATGACTTTCATAGGAGGATACACTATCGCATTTTGATTTGACGGAATCTCTAAGGAGGGTAGATTCGTAACATCTTCCCGAAATTCTAAAAATAGCACGTATTCCTTTTAGATGAATTAAAATGTGATTTTAGAATTTTATAAATATTCAGTATAGAAGGCCTTAGTCACGGTTAAGTTTCGGAGCGCAAAATAACCGAAAATTTTGGCGCTAAGAGTGTTGTCGAGTGCTTCGACTAGTGTTCTAGCCATGGTAGAGAAGACCGAGTTATAGGTGCGCACTAACTAAGAAAACCAGGTCAAATTGCGACATAACCCTAGAAATAATTTAATTATTTAATATTAAGATTATTGGCTTTTAGAAGACCCGATTGTTCCAAATTAGTCCGAACTCAACCCAAATCCTGGTGGTCATGTAGTACGACCAATGTCGTCCATGTAGACGTATAGATGTGTATATATATTACTAGTCCATTTCTAATATTGTGAATAATTTCTATAAATTACATATTGAATATAATATATGTATTATTGCTATTTAAATTTTTATTTTCTTGGAAATAGGATAACTTTCTCTTAGAATGATATTGTGAGATTTTTGGGATTTACTTAGGCTATACCTATACATTTGTGTATAAATATATTCGTAATAGGTAGACATGGTGCTTTATACATATCTTTCCCTCGATCTTGAATATTAGAGCGATATAAATTTAAGTTTATATTCCTTTTTGCCTTCGGTCCTTTCCTTCCTGATCTTATCATTTGTACAACTTTATCTTAGGTCTTCTCTAAACATCGCCATGTCATGAGTTTGTATCACTTATATTTTCTTGGACCCAAGGGATTTATCTTTTTAAATAATTTCTCACCTTAATCTTAAGTTATTTTTTTTGTTTCAAGAGTTATCCTCCCTAACTAATTATTTTCTTTTCAAGACTTATATTCATACTGGAAGGATAGATACTTACACCCTCTTAGAACTTGTTTAAAATTCTAGAACCTCCTTTGAAATTTCATAAGGTATAGTTAAAAGAATGTTCGTTGACTTGCGATGGCAAGACAGCAGCGCACTGTCGCCACTTATTTGAATTATCGAGACTACGGGTTCACTGCAGCCAGCAGCGCACTGGCGTGGCATGTCCCCCAAGTTGAAATAATTTCAAGTAAGCGTGAGTTATCGAATGTCATTCAAGCTATAGCTTAGTTGCCCTATTTTTTCTTGAGATATTATGTCAAGACTGGATAGAGTGATAGGGTATTCATTACCATATCCTCATTTGAGTCGTGGAACCAAGAGTTTATTGTAGCTAGCTGTACACTGGCGAGGCATAAATTCTCGGTAAAACGACTTCAGATAGGTTTACGATATTCGAATACCATATAGGCTACGTCTTTTATTGGCATACGACTATAAAGTTTCTAAATTGATTTCTGCATTATTCCTAGTTACCAACGTCTCAATAAACTGATTGTTCTTTCCCTCCATATCTTTCTATTTTTTGAATCGTCATCTTTAAACCCAATTTGATTTCCTTCCACTAGATTCATAATCACCCCTAGATTACGATTCTATGATCATGCTTACCCAATCGACCGTAATAAAACGGTTTCGATTTGGACCATCCTTAACGATCATTAGATCACGACCAGACTATTCGATTCTATTTCAATTGTGCCAATTCGCATGTTATCCTAGAATTCGATTCTATAATCATGCCTAAATAATTTTGCTTAACTAATTGTTCGTACCACAATGATTTCAATATTGATCGATCTTGAACAATTTTTGTTCATGACTAAATCATAATCGTGCCTACATTTTAACTAAGTCTTATTTTATTCCAACGTAATCTTGACTATTGTGATCTTGTTCATGCTCGTACCAACTTTTAAATTTTGATCATGCTTAGATGACTTCCATGAGTAGCCTTGATCGCGATTACTTTCTTTTAAATTTATCTAAGTGATTTTTCCATGTTTAACATCAGCCTAAAATTTTGACCATTGATCATGCCTATATAATTCCAAGGGTAGCTAATCGTGCCACATAGTATCTTTTCTTAAAATTTCAATTTTATTCACGACCTAATACATCGGATCAGCAATCGTATCATTCCTTGATCATGACTAATTGTGTCATTCGAAATTTTCGAGTAAGAAATTTTCTAAGGTGGGTAGGGTCTTCGATTGATGAACTTTTGTCGAATTCTTTTGAAAACATTTTAGAGCATTTTAAGATTCAAGACCATAGCCAAAGGTTCCAATACCAAGCCATACCTAAAAACCCCAACCATCCATCCCTAACCCTATATTTTCTTTTCCCGGAGTTTCCATTTTTTTAAATTTATTTATTCATTCACATATTTTATTTGTCGGTGTTGAAGGCAGATTTTGTTGATACTTTGTTTACGATTATCTGCGTTATCAAGCTTGTTTCAAAAATTAAAGTTAAAAGCATTTTAGGGCTTTTAGAGTTTCAAACGCTTTCTTCCTGATTTATTTATTTTTCGATCAATTTCTTTTATCAAAAATTTCTTTTACCTTTCACCAATCTACCAAGTCTTCCTATCCTAGTAGTCATTAAATTCGAGAACGAATTTATTTCTAAGGTGGGTAGATTTGTAACTCCTCTTCCCGTGTTTTCAAATTTTATTATGCTTTTATTTGAGTTTTGAAACAAATTCTTTGGAAACATGTACACGTTATTTTCTTACTATTTTTGTGTTTCTAAAAGAAAATCCATATGATTAGTTTAGGATAAAATATTTTCTCTTAAAATTCATTATTGGCGTTATTGAGTTATTAGCTTATTGACTTCGAAAAACAATTTTGAAAATTATAAATATTTTATAAGATTTGGATTAATAATATATTTTAATGGATGATACTGTTATATTTGAATTACAATGATAACTATTTGTTTGAATTAAAGATTAGGTTTATACTAATATAATTTAAATTATTTTTTAGGGAAATTAATCTTTCGATTTGGACTTATATAATTTAAATTATTTTGATAGCTTTGAATATTATTTTAAACTATTAAATTTATCGCTTAGTTGACTTGGATTGGGAATTAAAATCATTCGAATTGTTTTGATAGTAGCAAATATTATTTTCGATTATCATGATTAAATTCGATTTATTTAGTTTTAAATTATTAGCCTACAGAGGATTTGCGACCTATATTTTCGTTGAATAAAATATTGAACTTATTTAAAAATCAGATAAGGATCCAATATATATAAAATACGTATCTAGATCATCAAGTTCCCGGACCAACCTAAGAGAACTTAAAGCTGCTAAGGTTCCTCCTCTCTCCCTATATCTAAATATATAAACAACACAACTCTTCCAAACCCCTCTTATCTATATACACAGATATACATATATATATTATCATCGGAAGCTAATATCCTTTCTATCGTTCAATCTCCCCTTCTATATATATATAAAGTTATAGGGAAGCAACACTTAGAAAAGCTATCCCACAGAATTCCTCCGCCTTCCTGTCGTCATCCATCGACCCCTACAGAACCACCCCGACCATTTCCACCATTATCCTCGTCCACACCTCCGACAACACCAGACCCCTGCCATCCCCTATCGCCCCGGGCCGTAGCCATCATTGCCATCACCATTACAGCCACCTCGGCCACAATTGGAAGGGACACCCCATAACCATATCTGTGCCGATAGTGTCCGTGTCCACACCACAACCATTGTGTCCAGCCTTGGGTCCGACCCCGGGCGTCCATATCCGTGTCCTCATCCCATAATTCACAGTATAACACATTCACGTGTCCGAATGTCACAACGAATACAGAAGTAAATAACAGCCCACACCCAGCCACCTGATCCGTCGAAGCCGTGAGACCTCGCCCGAATCCCCGCGTCGATCTCTTCGACGTGCGTGCGTCACTCCTCCGCCGCCTTCACCGGGTCTTCTCTTCCAGACCAATCGCCAGCGCCGAGTTGGACGAGGCGAGCTCTCTATCTCTCGGCCACGTGGAAGCCCCAGCGTCTGCACCGGAGCGGCTGACGAAGCCGTACGACCCGCACCGGAGTAGCCGCCGCCTCCGGTTATCTTCTCCGCCCGGCGCTTTCCTTCGCGTCGAGCCCTGCTCATTGCCCCCGACCGGCCGTGGTTCCGCGCCATGGCCGTGAGTCTCCGCCGTCGTCGCCGACGAGCCCTAGGCGAGCCGCTGACGAACGGATCCAGCACCGCCGCCCTCCGCTGTCCCCCGCCTGACCCCCGAGGACGCCTTCAAGATCCTCGAGCCCTTCTCCCGCGACAAGCTCCTCTCCGTCGTCTCCACCGCCATGGACACCGACCTCTCCTCCTCTATCCTCTCCTCCGTCCGGCCCATCGCCGATGTCGATCCCACCCGGCGCAAGCTCTTCATCCGCGGCCTGGGCTGGGACACCACCTCCGTCTCTCGACCGCTCCCTATTCCTCACAGTGAGCTCTCTCAAACCTCTCTCCCACTCTTATTTTCCTTATGGTTTCCTTCCCGAGGAAGGAAGATGAGTTAAATGGTTAATAAATATTTTGTGTACTGTTACAATAGAGAAGTCCCTCTTCTCTACAACAGAGAACACACAAGTATGTATATTAGTTTGTTTTCTTCTCTTTGGTTATCCCCCTTCTCCTGTCATAAATGGTTCAATTGGTTATCCCCCTTCTCTTTGGTAACGGTTCAATTGGTTATCCCCCTTCTCCTGTCATAAATGATGTCTGTTTATTTACCGAATTAAAGCATAACTTACTCAACATCAGTCATTTTGCTGACCACAGTTATGACATTAATTTTGGAAAAACTAAATGCTTTATCTATGATAGATCAACTGGAAACATCGCTTTTGAAGGGATAAGGGAAGATAACATATATATTTTCTACCTATCTAGAGATACTAACAATGCAGGAAGATGCCTCTACGCTCACAAAAATGAAAGACTATTATGGCATCAGCGTCTTGGTCATGCCAACTTGGATACCATATCAAGACTATCCACCAAGAAGCTTGTAAGAGGACTACCCGATATCACATTTAAGAAAAACATGGTATGTGCTGATTGTGAAAAGAACAAGGCTACAAAATCTTTATTTAAATCCATCAACTCTGTAAGTACTATTAGACCGTTACAACTCCTTCATATGGACTTATTTGGTCCAAGTAGAGTAACCAATCTTGGCGGTGAACTCTATGCCTTTGTTATTGTTGATAATTTTTTCAGATTTACTTGGGTGTTCTTTCTTACAAATAAAAGTGAAACTATTTCTGTTTTCAAAATATTTGTTCAAAACAAAAAATGCTACATGATTACTCGAATCCGAAGTGATCATGGTGGCGAATTCGAAAATTTTGACTTCGAAAAAGTTTTGTGAAACAAATTGTTTTAGTCATGAATTTTTTTGTCCTAAAACTCCTCAACAAAATGGTGTTGTGGAGCGGAAGAACATGACTCTTGGCGATATGGCTAGAGTCATGCTGAATCAATTTTCTCTTCTAAAATATTTTTGGGCACAAGCTGTCAACATAGCGTGTCATGTTTTGAATAGGGTTTTGATTCGACCTATTTCGAAGAAAACACCCTATGAGCTTTGGTTTGGTATAACTCCCAATGTTTCTTATTTTAGAGTATTTGGCTGTCGCTGCTTTATCCTGAATACCAAAGACAACTTAGGCAAGTTTGATGCCAAAGCTGACGAATGTATTCTTCTTGGTTATGCTGCCAAGAGTAAGGGATATAGAGTTTTCAACAAACGCTCCATGATTGTTGAAGAGTCTACTAACATAACCTTTGATGAGAACAATAGTACAGCTATAATTTTCGACAATGATGATCCATCAACACTCACCCTTGTGGATGTACCACCCGAAAATAATTCTCTGGAGAGCTTGCCAAAGAAATTCCAATTCAAACCCTCGCATCCAAAAAATTTGGTAATAGGTGAGTTATCAAAAGGGGTAACTACTCGATCTTCTTTACGAGATTCTATTGCTAGTATAGCTTTTATTTCTCAAATTGAACCCAAAAATGTTTTAGAAGCATTTAATGATGAATTTTTGATATCTGCAATGCAAGAAGAACTCAACCAATTCGAACAAAATCAGGTGTGGGAACTTGTTCCTAAACCTTCTAACCATTCGATCATTGGTACTAAATGGGGTTTTTGCAACAAAGTAAATAAGGACGGTTCAGTCACACGTAACAAGGCTCGTCTCGTAGCTCAAGGGTACAACCAAGAGGAAGGTGTTGACTACGATGGGACGTATGCTCCTGTTGCACGAATTGAATCTATTCGAATGCTTTGTGCCTTTGCAAATTTCCAAAATTTCAAGTTATTTCAAATGGATGTGAAAAGTGCCCTCTTAAATGGTTTTATCAAAGAAGAAGTTTTTATAAAACAACCACCAATTTTGGAAAATCACAAATTTCCCAACCATGTTTTTAAACTTAAGAAAGCCCTCTATGGCCTCAAACAAGCTCCTCGAGCATGGTATGAACGTCTTAATACTTTCTTACTTGATAAAGGTTTCTCAAAAGGGAAAATTGACACTACACTTTTCATACAATCCCTTGATGGCACCATTTTATTAGTGCAAATCTATGTTGATAATATTATATTCGGTTCTACTAATGAGAGTCTATGCAAAGACTTTGCTAAGTGTATGCAGAACGAGTTTGAGATGAGCATGATGGGGGAGCTTAACTACTTCCTTGGCTTGCAAATCAAACAATACTCGTAGGGCGTCTTCATCAGTCAATTGAAGTATACAAAGGACATGCTGAAGAAGTTTGAGCTTGATAACATCAAACCTATCAGCACTCCTATGGCTACTACAACAAAGCTGGAACCTGATGAAAGCGACAAACCAGTCGATCAATGTAAGTATCGAGATATGATTGGTAGTTTATTGTATTTAACTGCTAGTCGTCCCGATATTATGTTCAACGTGTGCTTATGTGCTAGATACCAAGCTAAACCTAAAGAATCATACATGACTGCTGTTAAGCTTATCTTTCGATACCATAAAGGTACAATTATGGTAGGTTTGTGGTATCCCAAAACCACTTCCTTTGAACTGATCGGATATTCTGATGCTGATTTTACGGGATGCAAAGTCGACCGTAAGAGTACCAGCGACACGTATCATTTGTTAGGAAAAGCTTGTCTCATGGTTTAGTAAAAATCAGAACTCTGTAGCACTATCCACAACACAGGCTGAGTACATTGCAGCTGGTCGTTGTTGTGCTCAGGTTCTGTGGATGAAACAAACTCGTGGAGACTATAACTTATCTTTTGTGCATATTCCCATTTTCTGTGATAATACTAGTGCCATCAATTTGACTAAGAACCCTCTATGCCACTCACGCACGAAGCACATTGAGATTCGTCACCACTTTTTGCGTGATCATCACCAATACGACACCATTAACATAGAATTTATTAACACCGATCATCAGCTAGCAGACTTTTTCACCAAACCACTAGCATGTAGGAGCGTAAAAGTACTTCATGGACTAAGTCAAAGAAGTTGAGAACTTTACACAAGTCAAACAGAATCAGAATCAGACTTTACGCAAAAATCAAACAGAATAAAACTCTACGCGAGCTACTCTCTACGCGAGCTACTTTCTACGCGAGCTACTTTACGCGAGAGCTATCCGCTGAACTTTACGCGGAGGACAGGCTGTCAGGCTGCATTTAATGTGTGTGATTCTTGTTCTGACACAATTGTTTTCTGACAGCAGGATTGCACAGAAGCCGAGAGGATTTGATTTACACTAAACCCAATACTGTCGTTTAGTGTGCAGATGAGCTACTTTACGCTCAAAAGATTGCTTCTTTTACGCACGAAAGCTATTCGAGCTTTTACGCTCAAGACTGTTGTGTGCGTAAAGTTTATTTGAGCTAATTTTACGCTCAAGGCTATTTTTAGCCACTTTGCACGGGAAGTTTATTTTGGGCTATTTTACGCCCAGTCTGCTACTTTACGCAGGAAGTATATTTTGGGTCATTTTTACACCCGATCTTTTCTGGCTACATGAGAACGTGGTCTGCTTACATGGCTTTCATGCCACACATATCGAGGAACATGTGTACGTGCTCTCCCCATTTTGTTGAAGTAGTGGGACACGTGTCACCATGCGTAAAGATCAAAACTCTACATGGGACACGTGTCATCATGCGTAGAGGATGATTTTCATCGTGGGTGACAGTTACTCGCGTAGAGACCCAATTTTGTTGCTTTTTACGCACAGAGGGTCTAGTCTAAAAATAGACTTATTTTTTAACACAGACATCATCAAGAGATCAGAAGAGACGGGAGAGGAGATTCTGCGAAAACTCATACTTTCAGAGTGATATTTCCAGAAGCATTTCTTCAACTTTTTCTCAAGAACAGGGTGAAGCAAAGCAGGAAAGCATTCGACTGTGCCGTCAGTGCCGTTGTTCGATACCTTTCTGGTGACTTAGTTCTTTCGATTGTTCGTCTTCTTCAAGCAGTTTTCTTCATCATCACCGTATGGTCCAAGGAACAAAGTGATCGCTCTCATATCAGACTTCCATAGCAAAACTTCCCAGAACAATTTGTACTTTTGTACTTTTTCTAGTTTTTTTTCAAAAGCCAATTTTTAGGCATTTTGTTAAGTGAAACAAAATGGCGACTCTGCTGGGGACGACCTTCTCCTCTGATGAGAAGGCAATTGCTCAATATGATGATGTGTCGATCGGATCGACAAAGAAGACTCTGGTTCTGCACTTCAACCAGACTGCTTACGAAGAAATGCTCCAAACTAGGGGGTAGTACTCGCTGCTCCAATGTTCAAAAATCGTAGAAGGCGCAAAAAGTTTGGATTCCTAAGTCCAAAGCATCCTCGGATCTCCCTACTGTCTCTGAAGTCAAAGGAATTCTTCCCACTCCTGTTGTGGAGGCTCCCATCTATGATGAGGCAGTCTCTACTTCAGTGATACGCCCTGGGCGTAAAAATAAATCTCTCGTCTGTAACGTGGCAGACTATCAAGTTTTATGCTTTGTGCGTAAAAATAAGTCTTCCGTCTGTGACGTGGCAGACGCTCAAGTTTTACGCTCTGCGTGTAAAAATTAATTTTTACGCTCTGCGCGTAAAAAACCAGTCTCCCGTCTGTGACGTGGTAGACACACAAGTTTTACGCTCTATGCGTAAAGGAAAATCTCCCGTCTGTGACGTGGCAGATACTCATGTTTTGTGCTCTACGCGTAAAGGTAAATCTCCTGTCGGTAACAGCGTAGATAAAGTTCATAATGATGCCTTTGCATCTAAAGTGAATTTACCTGCACGCATGTAGCACAAAAACATAAATTCTATTATTGGTAAAACTTTAGTTTTTCACCAACAACCTTCTTACACTGCTTTACGCAAGGTGCCAAACCTTCAAATTACGCGTAATGCTGATGGAGTCCTTTGTGCACAAAAATCACAAGATTTACGCACACAACTCCAAGTGCGTAAAAATGTACAGTTTGGTTCTGCTAATGCAGCCAGTAATCTTCTTTATACACAAGGGACTAGATGTTTCTCTGTCCCGAATGTAATCAAGAAACTACTCCCTCCACTCCCTCTGATTTACGCGAGTTGCTCGTACAAAAGCATAAAGACAGAAAATCTCCTGTGACACTCCCCAAAGAAAATCATCATTGTGAGTGTCACCAGATTGTAATCAAGTGTTGCTGTTCAGCTTCTAAACGGTCAGTTTTTGATCGGTTAAGCTACAATTCGCCCTAGCAATCAGTTGATGATCAAGAACATGAGTTGTCATATGCATCAGTCAATATGGCATCTCATACTAATAAAAGACGACGTCCAAGACGCAACTCGTCCCAGACTCCTGGTCAACAACAGTTCAATCGACTTCTTGATAGTTTTGAAGGGGTATATCAGAATACTCGATCACGAAGTCAAAGACAGTTACAGTCTTCTGATTCAGAAGCTGGGGGTACCCAGTCGTTGGAGTCAGAAACTGATAGTGTTGATTCATACCTCTATACCAATCCCTCTGTATCTTCAAGGGAGGTTGAATCATATGTTATCGGAGATGAACCGGAGACATCAACTGCTAATACAGAACAACGTCTCTCTGCAGTTGAGCAGTCACTGAAGGACATACTTGCCATGATGCAAAGTATGTATCAAATAATAATGACTCAGCAGACTATTCAGCCGGCAGTAATAACACCGGTTCAGGTAGCAACACAAACTCAAGATAGTCAAGGGGTTGATACACCTTTGAATAATCTTACTCAAGAGCCTGCTATCAATCAAAATTCAGCAGTTCCGGATCCTTTCATTCCAGAAGATGTACCATCTCTGGTGGGGGTCACGGTACATCTAACAACTATTTAATCGAATGTGCTTCCTCAAACTAGTAAAGCTATTCAAGTAGTACGTGAGCTAAAAGCACAGTTTGAAGTTCTGAAGCACAAGGATCAGCTCCAGAGGTTAGGGATTAAGCAATATTATCCTCCTCACTGGAATGATGTGCCTTTTCCTCCAAAATTCAAGCCACAATCGATGGTGTTATTTGATGGAAAGGCCTCTCCTAGTCAATATATCAATTACTTTGATATTATGACTGTGCATCTGTAGAAGAATGATGCTCTTCTCATCCGAGTTTTTATTGGGTGTTTGACGGGTTCAGCTTATGACTGGTATCACAGTCTACCCGACAATTGCATATCGTCTTCTGACGAGTTTAAAGCAATATTTCTCTCCCGCTTCTATGAAGGAGGCATGGACATGAATATGTCCTCCTTAATAGAAATCAAACAAAAGGAGAAAGAAGATACCCGGACGTTCATTGAACGTTTCCGACAGACAACTTTGAAAATGCCTCCTGGTATGCCAGATTCAGCATTTATTGATACATGCAAGATGAATCTGCGACCATCTATTGCTGTCTTTACGGGATCTCAATTCACAGATTGGGCCTCGTTCATCATAGCAGCAGTTTCAGCTAAGACCAATGGTAGGTTGGCTCGTGAACACGGGATGATCTTTGCCTCAGAGGACAAAGGAAAGAAAGGCTCTTCAGGCAATAATTCCGACAATTGCAATGGGAAAGGGAAGGAAACCCTAGTGGTTAATCTTTCAAAATCCAAAACGATGCCGAATAATCCGGAGTCTTCCAAACCAAAAGAAGAGTACTCTTTTGATGACAGTAATATCCCAGGGATATTTCAATGTCTCGTTAAGAGTGGCAAACTCCAGATTCCAGAGCCAAAAAGGCCTAATAAGGTAAATCTGACTGACAATCCCAAATATTGTATCTATCATAGATACATAAATCATCCTACCAAGGCTTGCTATGTCTTAAAGAAGAAAATTCAGGAGTTGATAAATGCCAATGCCATCGCTTTAACCAATGATGAGCATACGGTTACAACTAATATGATTTCTCTTCAATTTGGAGGTTTTCCTCCGCAGCAAGTTCCAGACGGAATTGTCCTAATTCCTAAGACGACAATGAAGATTGTGAATCTACCACCTGCTAGAGAGCAAAATAAAGGATTATTGCCTCTCACATTAAAAAATGGTAAAATTATGTGGGTACATCCTGACTTAGTACCTGAAATAGAAGATGAAGGTAAAACTTCAAAATCTAAGAAAGGTAAGAAAGTCAAAACATGCAATATGATTTCTCATATCGTTATTCCAGATCATGATGATTTGGATCATTTTTGGGATGGCATTCCTTTGGAGGATAGGCTGAGGGGTTTGAATATATGTCCTCTAAGTTTGGCTCCTCCTATCAAACTCAAACTTACTCATCAACAATGATTAGCAATGAGTAGTGTCCCCTTATACAGGGCACAACAAGTCTTTGCTGCTTATGAGAAAGCTCCTACAGGAATTTTTCCTTCTGTCCCGAGTATTCCTCCTTCTCTTGTGGCTACAAAGGTTTCTATTCCTCCTTCTCCTGTGGCTACAGAGGTTTCTATGCCTCATTCTCCTATGGTTGCAGAGGTTTCTGTTTCTTCTTCCTCCGTTAAACCATCGATTGAAAGTCCGCTACCCACTCATTTGTACACTCAACAATCAGTCCATCTCATGAAAAAGATGGGCTATGACTTTCAAAAGGCGGAAGATTTGAACTATGATAAAGGAATGCGACTTCCTTTACAACTTCAAAGTCAAAAATCTACTGTTGGATTGGGATTTGAAGTCCCTCATAAAAATCCTCGTAAGAAGAAGACTAAGGGAAAGAAGAACAAAACCTGTAATATGGTACTTCATTCTCCTGAGTCTGAAGAAGAAACCTTTGCTGGTACGAGATCTAGAAAAGAGTACCACAAAGATTATAAGAAAACTTCGAAAGAAGCGGAGGACGTTGCTGAAACACTACCAGCTCAACCATCTCCTGTTCCTACTGATGCAAGACCTTCTAAACCATCTGTGGTTGAGAAAGGAAAACAGAAAGTAGTACGCTTTGACGTCCCATTGAAATCTGCTTCAAATCAAGGGGTAAAGATAAAACCCTACAAGTTCGATATTCTAGCCCAACTAGCTAATACTCCGGCAGACTTTCGTTCTTTGAGCTGCTTCACCTTTCTAAAGAAAGCTGCAAAACTTTGAGTGAAACTTTGCTACAAGCTGATTCATGCTTAGCTCAACTCAAGAGTCCTGACAATATACCAGTGTCATATCCACAATGTCATAGTGTGATGGAAGCAATTTTTAACATTACCTTCACACAAGAAGATATGTTGTTGAAGCATAATAAGCACGACAGACCTCTGTGCTACACAGGGTATATTGAATCTACTGAAATTGACAGGATTTATATTGATCCTGGGTCTTCTATTAGCATTATTCTTCAGAGTATGCTACGACCCTTGAGGATTCCTACTAGTGATCTGACTTACACTAGTACAACAATAGTTGGGTTTAACTCTGGAAAGAGTAAACCACTGGGGAAGATTCGGCTGAAGATTCAAATTGGTGATCTTCGAACTATGGCGACATTTTATGTTATTAACTCCGATGTATCTTACAACATCCTTCTTGGAAGACAGTGGATACATGAGCATAACATTGTGCCTTCAACTCTCCACCAATGCTTCAAGTACGTAGATTCTCAAGGGATTGTGAAGACTGAATTTACAGATATCAATCCTTTTAAGGGTGTTGAAGCTTATTTCTCTGATTCAATACTCTACAAAAAGGAACATGTGAAGGAGATATCGGATATAGCCGAAGATCGATCATCTGCCAAAGATCAATCTATCAATGAAGATCCTCCGGAAGAGCAACCTTTGAAGATTAAAGTCAAAGGTCGAATCCAACCCCAATATGTCAACGACCAACCTCTGGTGATCAAGGTTAAAGAAAGAACTCGAGCTTCACCTGAGGAATCCTTGAAGATTCCAGCCAAGAGCCAAGTTCAACCTCTCATGATCAAGGTCAAGGGACGTACTTCTCGTACGAATAATCCAGAACCACCATTGATTATCAACCTTGGCAAGCCTACGCAGAAGACGAATGATGGTCCGTTAATGATCAATCCAAAGCGTAGTAGTCAAATTGTAAATGATGTAAGTATTGATCATTCTGTACTTTCTGATATCAATGAAGATTTTCTTTTGGAGTATATGGCTGTCAAATTCATTGAAAGAATGACTTTATCTGCTGATGATCAAAGTCATCAATATAAAAATGACATAAATACAGAGGAAACCTTATACATTAATCATAAGGAAAATTACTTTCCTCCTCAGGTCGATGTTGGACCTTATGCTCAAAGGTTCGTAGCATCTTCTCCATATCTTCTTCCTGTAGCCGCTTCATCACAAGCTTGTGTGACTTATAGACGTCACGAAGAATCTTATTTTGTGATTCCGTCTAATAAGAAAAACAAGCGCCAAATTATGTTTGGTCTGGCCAGAAATGTCTCTGTTATTCAGACAGATGATCTTAGAGATAAAGATAAAGGAAGAATCCGAATTGACAAATATAGTCAACAATCTCTCAAGATTATCCAGAATATGGGATATGATTTGAAGACTATGCAAGGTCTCAATCAAGGCAAAGGTAGACGGTTACCATTATGTGGTGATCCATTTTACCAGAAAACTCGACATGGGTTAGGATATGATCCTTTCCACATGTTCAATGAAGATATACAAGAAGAATGTTCTTCCAATTCTTCACAATCTTCAGATTCTGAAGAAATACAATTCATCGAATCGGATACACCCTACATTTGCAAGGAAGATAAGGAAGGAGAATGTTCTTCCAGTTTTTTACAATCCTCATATTCTAGAGGAGACTACTATGATGAATCTGAGTACGTCTTTTCAGTCAACATGGTTCAAACCGACGGTAAATCTGAGCCATTTGAAAATGACCCTTGGGCACAACAGATGGACACTCAGTGGGAGCTTCGTTTTGAACAGCGACAGCCACCTACAGAAGATAAAATTGTCCAAACTGACGTTGGAGAAGGAACTACGTCCAAGCCAATATTCATCAGTAAAAACCTTTCTGAAGATGAAAAGGAAGAGTTGATAAAACTGATTAAAGAATATATTGATATATTTGCATGGAGTTATAAGGATATGCTGGGGCTAGATCCTAAAGTAGCTACTCATAAACTCAATATTCTTCCTAATGCCAAGCCTGTAAAACAACAACAGCGGCATTTTCGACCAGATATGTTGGATGCAATTGAAGCAAAAGTCAAAAATCTGATCACATGTGACTTTGTTCGTGAAGAACAACATCCAGACTGGGTTGCCAACATTGTTTCTGTTATGAAGAAGAATGGAAAAGTCCGAGTTTGCATAGATTTTTGGGATCTTAATACAGCTTGTCCAAAAGACGAATTTCCACTTTCGATTACCGATGTCATGATATAAAATACATGTGGTTACGAACGCATGTCTTTCATGGACGGATTTTTAGGATACAATCAAATTAAGATGCATCCAGGAGATGAAAAGCATACCGCTTTCCATACACCCCTTGGAGTTTACTGCTATACGGTTATATCGTTTGGTCTGAAAAATGCTGGTGCTACGTATCAACGGGCCATGAGCAGCATCTTTCAAGAACATCTACAGAAAACAGTTGAATGTTATGTAGATGATATTGCTGTCAAAAGTCGATCAAAAGATGATCATATTTAGGACTTGAAGACAGTATTTGAGTTGATGCGTCAACATCAATTGAAAATGAATCCTACTAAGTCTTTCTTAGGGGTTTCTAGTAGCAAGTTTTTGGGATTTGTCATCACTTCACAGGGCATCCATTTTGATCCTGACAAAATCAAAGCAATTCTTGAAATGCATCCTCTACGCAATCTAAAAGAACTACGTGGCTTCCAAGGTCGCATTGCTTATATCAGGAGATTTATATCTAATCTTTCTGGAAGATGCGAACCTTTCTCTCATCTATTAAAGAAAGGTGTATCATTTGTTTGGGATGAAGTATGTCAGAAAGCTTTCAATGACATCAAACAATACCTTATAAATCTATCTATTTTGGTACCCCCAGTGGTGGAAAGACCATTTTTGCTCTATGTTCGAGCCTTGGATCATTCACTTGCTGCTCTTCTTGCACAGAAAAGTGACAAAGGTCATGAACAGGCAATTTATTATCTTAGCCGAATGATGGTCGAAGCTGAACACAGGTATACTCCTGTGGAGAAAAAATATTTAGCCTTGGTTTTTGCTGTTCAAAAGACACGATATTATGTGTCAGGACAGACTATTCATGTTATATCCAGAATAAATCCTATTCGGGTATTGATGAAAAAGTCGAGCATTCTTAACTCCAGGTTAGCCACCTGGGCAATGTTGCTTACTCCTTATGATATGGTCTATGTACCTCAAAAATCGATGAAGGGTCAAGCATTAGCTGATTTCTTAGCAGTTCACCCTATACCTGAAACTTCTATGTTATATGAGGACATTCCAGATGAAGTTGCGGATTGCAACATGACTTTGAAGGGTGACATTTGGCAACTATACTTTGATGGAGCATCACGGGTTGGACCTAAAGGCATTATTGTTTCCGGAGTATGCATCGTCCTGGTTTCTCCTGACAAAATGGTCATATACCGTGCTTATTCTCTTAATGATCCATGCTCCAACAATGTGGCAGAATATAATGCTCTGCTAATTGTACTCCAAATAGCAAAATAATTGGACATTGAATTCCTGAAAGCTTATGGAGATTCTCAACTGATTGTTAATCAGGTCAGAGGGACATATGAAGTCAGAAATCCTGACCTCATCCCTTATCATCAAGTGGTAATCGAATTGGTCCTTTCATTCAAAGGATTCTTCATCGAATTCGTACCACGTTCTCAAAATTTGGAAGCTGATGC
Source organism: Iris pallida (assembly GCA_029216955.1). NCBI lineage: Eukaryota > Viridiplantae > Streptophyta > Magnoliopsida > Asparagales > Iridaceae > Iris > Iris pallida. Next base: position 968,523 of record JANAVB010011397.1, on the reverse strand, counting down.
TCTTGCTAGTTTAGCTGCAGACTTAGCTGTTCCAATTAGAAGACAAAATACCATTACTTTGTTGGATCGAGACTTATTCTGTGTCAAGAATAATTTGCATATCGATCATAGTTATACTACAGAACCAAGTTCTCAACAAAGGGATTGGAGAAGTCCATTCATTGATTATGTGGTCCATAGGATTTTACTTGAAGATCCAAAAGAAGCTGCATCAATCAAGAGACGATCATTTCGATTCTATTATGATTCTTCTTTACATATGTTATATCGTCGTTCTTATGACGGATTTTTGCTGCATTGTCTCTCTGAGAGTGAAGCTAAGCAAACACTCCGTGAAGCTCATGATGGTGTCTGCAGTGTCCATCAACCGGGTCCTAAATTACAGGACCGTATCCGAAGAATGGGATATTATTGGCCTTCCATTATAGCAGATGCTGTGGAGTACGCCAGACGGTGTAAAGTATGTCAGATTCATGCTGATTTTATTCATCAACCATCTGAATTCTTACATCCTACAGCAGCTTCTTGGCCTTTTGAAGCTTGGGGCATGGATATTATTGGTCCGATTAATCCTCCTTCTGTCAAAGGATATCGGTTTATACTGGCTATAGCAGATTATTTCTCTAAATAGGCGGAAGCGATTTCCCTTGTTGAAGTGAAAACATTTAATGTGGTTAGATTCATTAAACACCATGTCATTTATCGTTTTGGGATTTTCCGACGAATAATTCATGACAATGGACCACAATTTGCCAGTCAAGCATTTTATCGATTATGTGATAAGAATCGGATCCAAAATCTAGCTTCTACAGCTTATAATCCAGCTGTTAATGGTTTGGCCGAAGCTTTCAACAAGACAATCATTAAACTTCTCAAAAAGTTCGTCTCTTATAATAAACATGATTGGAATGAGAAACTTGGAGAACGTTTATGGGCTTATCGAACAACAGTCCGAACTCCTACTGGTTTTATCCCATTCTTACTGGTTTACGGATGTGAGGCTGTTCTTCCACTGGAAATCCAAATTCCATCTCTTAGAGTAGCCATTGCTAATGAGCTAACCTCAGAGAATAATGATCGTTTACGACTCCAAAAACTTGAAGGATTGGATGAAAAACGTCTTCAAGCGCAACAACACATTGAGTTATATCAAGCCCGCATATCTCGAGCTTTCAATCGTAAAGTTAAAGAGAGGGTATTTAAAGTCGGTGAGCTAGTTCTAGCTGTCCGAAGACCAATGGTGATGACTCATAAGAGCAAAGGGAAATTCCAAGCAAAATGGGAAGGTTCTTATGTCATCGAGACGGTATTCTCTAATGGTGCCTATAGGTTGTCTAAACCTAATGGAGATTTGCTCATGATGCCAATTAATGGCAAATTCTTGAAGAAATACTATGTCTGAATTTCTTCTTTATTTTTCCAGCTTCCAATGTTTGGTTAAGCTGATTATTTGTTTTTTAAAAGAGACTTTTGATCTTCTGTCTTATCAGCTGATTAAAAAGAGAGATTTATTATTTATCATGTTCTCACGACCTCTGAATAAATATTAAGTCTACTTCTTTTCCTATCTATCATGTCCATTTGGTCTCTGAATAGATATTAATCTATTTTTCTTTGAGTTGTTACGATCTGTCACGTTCATATTTCCTCTGATAGTATCGTATACTCTAAACAGAAAACGAGATTCATTATCTATCATGTCCACATTACCTCTGGATAGATATAATTCATTGAGTTTAGAAGACTTGTCATAAGTGTTTTCTATCTCATACCTATTGTTTAAATTCAAAATAAATGATAGGGACACAAAACAATTATTTCATTCATTTCTTGTAAATATTACAGAATAAAAAAGATAGAAGATTACAAAAGCTCTTTATTTGCCTAAGGCGGAGCAGATACATCTTCTAACAGTTTCTGTAGCTCTGCTAGACGCTTTTCGCGAGAGTTCATCACAGTTGTAGTAGTTAGAGTACGCCGAGCTTTTGGAGTGCAGATATGAGAAAGTCCAGCAAAAGTGACTATCATCTTATCCTTGGCTTTGTCAAAGGTTTTGATGGTAGCCTCAGCTTTGAAGACTTGTTCCTCCAAAATTGAGCTCCGTGTTAGATGTTGGTCTCGAGCTATGATCATCTGCTCCCTCTCTGCCTTTAAGTGAGCCATCTCAGCCTTGACTTCGCGAATTCTAACATTCTGTTGATGAATTCTTATATTCGAAGTTTCATAGGCATATCTTTGGATATCCAGATGAGGCTTAGCTTCAGCCAAAAAAGCTTTTTCTTTTGCCACCTTGATGCTGTACTCATGAAGAGCTTCATTAAAGGTAGTCTTCCGAGCGAGGTATTCAGCTGATAAAGCGTCATACTCCTCTTGGATGAGACTTTCAGTAGTTTCACTTGACAGCCTTAGATATTCTCTAATGGGCTGTTCAAGTTCCTCCACGACCTTCTCCAGCGCCGCTACTCTCGCTGCATCGTTGAACATGTCGACGTTCCTGATAGTTAAAGAAATAGTCGCTTTCAAGCTTTCATAATTGAGGCCCTTCTTCAGGACCATGTTGATTAGAGCTGCCAGAGTCTTGTAGAAAGTTTCAGTATGAATCTCAACTAAGAGATTCATTTCTGCATTTGAACTCGGTGTTGCGACGATGTCTACCGGATCTCTTCTCTGAAGACTATGAGCAGATGTTGTTGCCATGGTAACAGACTGAGATAAAACTATTGTTGTCGCTACTACCATGGCCAACTGATTTTCATGAGCTTCAGGAACAGTGTCTTCAGTACTTGTTACTCCAGCCGTTTCTAGAGTCGAAACTACTTGAGTTTCGGTGGTGGTGATTGGTACGGGTGGAATGGTAGTTATGGCAGCTGACTCCGGTTCAGGCATTGTTTCTTCAGGAACTTGTGCTGGATCAGTAGCAATAGCACAGGATGCTATTACAACATCCCCAGCATCAGTTGATGATTTTACTATGTCTTCATCACCTTCTTCGGCTACCGGCTCTGCAGGATCTTCAAGTATTTCAGTTGTAATGGGTCCTTCTACAACTGGTTTTTCGTTGAAATCTATCTCTTCCTCAGCAGCCGCTTCATCATCTACAGTTTGTTCTTTAGCTCCGCCCTCAGCAGGACAAGACAATTCTAGCTGAGCCTGTACCTCAGGCTCTTGTTGAATCTATGTATCTTCTTCTGAAGAAGAAGAATCCTCTTCCTCAGACTCCGCATTTTCTTCATAAATATCTTCTTGAGGAGGAGGAGGATCCACAAGCTTTGATGCAATGATAACACCTACAAAAATTAAACAAAATAAGTTAATATACAAAAAATCATAATTTTGTATAGATTTTGTGTAATTTATATTTACCTGGAGTAGGTGCAGAACGTGCCAGGTACGAGTCATAGTCTCCATCCCAGTCATCATCATCAAAAGTAATAGCTGGTTCATCTGATGGGATGATCTCTCGATCAATAGTATGTGGAGTGGCAGCGTCTTCAGTAGCTTGTGTCTTTTGTGGCAAAGACAGGTGAAGTGATGAGCTGAGGCATCCCGAAGATAGGACTCCCGCAGCTTCTGTTGATGCTTCTGGTTGAGAGGCCGAAGATCCTTCTCCATGATGAGCTGAAGAAGATGCAACGGGTCGAGACTCCACGACTGGAATGTCGCTCTCTGGGGTAGTGGCTCTTGGTTTAGAAGGCCCTTTGACGGTAACCTTCTTCTTCTTCTCTGGGAGTGTCTTTTTTGGAAGAGTAGCAGCTGCACCTTGTTTCCGTTTTCGGGTCTTGCCAATAATGATTGGTCCCGCAGCTACTTCCCCAGCTCCCATAGGGATGACTTTCAGATACTCATCTGGAATAGCAATGTCATCGGGTATGTCTGGAAATACCCTGACTGACTCTTCAACATTCCCTTCCTTGGGCCATCTTAGACTACCTTTCAAGTTGTAGCCATGGGCGAAGGAGCGGATCGATGCATAAAAGCGAGCATACGTATGAAGTATACGTAGCTCGGTGGTGCTGGTAGCAGTCGATACTCTGAATTTAGCACCGGTACAAGCAGTGCTAAAGTATCTCCATGCTCTCGCACCATAAATTAGCTTCCCATAATGACGGAAGCAAGTGGATGGATTACCAACATGAAGTTGGTCATATCCAAACTGGCGAACAAACCGACTTGGTAGATATGGTTCGAACGTACAGTCGTCTTCATTCCTGTACATCAGATGGGAAGGTCTGATGCACACTAGCCATCTGAAAACTGGCACAGGCAATGAAGTCGTCCCTTTCCCTCTATCTTCAAACTGTACGCCGAGGTAGCCGGCTGGAACTGGTGGTCTTGTGCAGAAGAAGTTCCAACCGTGTGAATAATTCAGTACTGCTCGGGTGTCTGCCACAGTAGTTGAAGTCCTTGTGGCTTTGTTGAATTTCTGGAGGAAGACCTCCACATTATCTCCAGGGCCCGGTGGCAATAAACTGCAGTTGTGATGCAGTAGCCAGCCCATCAAATAAGTGTAGGGCATCTCTACCCTAGGAAAATCCTTCCGGTGAGGAGCGTTGTTGATTAGTTCTTCACCAAAGGTTCTCAAACCTGCATTTATTCGGCACACCATCGCCGATAGCAGATTGATTCTGACCTTGAATACCAAACGTACTGTCGGCCACAGTACGTTTCGGTGAATTCGGTCTACTGTGCTGATCCCGGGCACAACCCATCTCCGCAGCCACAAGGCTAGAAAGCCTGCTAACAAGGCTTCCCTGGAGAGCTTCTGACTACCGTGCCTCAAGTGGCTCAAGGTTTCAGTCCCCGCAGGGATGTCTCCGGTCTTTTTGGACAAATACTGGTCCGGAGATTTATGGGAGATCATTAAACTATTAATCAGATCTGAGGAGATTATTGAACAAGGATTGATGGTTGGAGCCTTGTTTTCTTGAAATCTCCCCTGCTCGTTCTTGGATATTCTATTCTCATGGTAGAATAGATAAGTTGTCCATTTATTAGTGTATGCCAAGTGCGATCCACTATCATACATAGATGTGCAAATTAAGTAATGGCACATCAGTTCTTGGTAAACCTTAACTAATCGAGGATTCTTCTCTCTGATTTCTGCCAGTTCCCTGTTGGAAGGAACATACTCTTCGTAGGGAGCTTCACCCATCGGCAGCTTAGAGATGAAGTACATCTCATGCTGGGCAAGGCCCATCTCACCGAGTGGGGTTGCAAAAGTTCCTGTCGAACTCATATACAGCTCCATCAAAGCCAAGAATAGGTTACTATTTATCGGTATACCCTGGCTTGTAGAGGCTACAGCTTCATAGAGGCCGATGGATTCCAGGTCCTTCATGAAGTGCTTCATGATCCAGGCACTAAGCTGAATCCAGTTATGGTTATATGGAGTCAACCACCCTGGTAGCCTAGGTTTGTCCTGGGGATATAATACTGCAGCCCCTATGAACTTGTTAATGAATATTGGGGTCTGTATTGGCTGGATCAGAGCCGAATCTTCACTCGGTGTAAATCCAGGTAAGAGACCGGAGAAAGGGACAACACCGCCACAGGAAGCGCTGATGTGGTAGCCCAAGTCATTGGCTCTCTCCCTCTTGAAAATGATCCTTCCTAGCCTACCATGACTGCTGGGAGTCAGGTTCTATAGCATCTTTCGAGGATGGGTGGCATGGACAAATGCAGATAGGGGATAATCCCTGTCCATGTCGGGGAGATACATCGCCCTCTCCCCAAACTTGAACACCCAAGCCTCTTTCTTGGGGTGTGTTTGTGATTTGAAGTCTATCGCATCCCCGAACAAGAAAGCTGGCTTCAAAAATTTTTGGTCATCTAGCGATACCAACACTTCCCCATCTATCATGGACAGCAGCATTCTGTCCCCTTGAGCAGCTATCAGTTGTGCTCTCTCCTCAGGATATTCTGGATTCGACTGAAGGAACTCCACATGGGATAAATTCTCCAAGTAATTTGAACCCACCATACCAGCTGGCGAGCCGAATATTTCTGCAAGTGGGTGGATTTGCAAGTCTACTGCCAAAAGAAAAAGAAAAATCAAGTTAGTAAAAATCTAATTTGAAATTTTTACGCAGATGACTTGGTCTGAGTTTTAGCATAAAGATTAAAGACTATGACTATGCAAACTTTACGCTTATTAAAGTTGATAAAAACTTTTAAAGTGTAAAAAATTCTTTGTTTTACGCAAAGTCTTTCATTTGTGAAATTCTACACTGGCACATATTGATGTGAGCGTATTATGGATTTTACGCTGGCATGTGTTGACATGTGCGTACTTTAATTTTTACGCTGGTATATATTGATGTGAGCGTATTATGGATTTTACGCTGGCATGTGTTGACATGAGCGTATTTTAATTTTTACGCTGGCACATATTGTTGTGAGCGTATTGTGAATTTTATGCTGGCACATATTAATGTGAGCATATTTTTGATTTTTACGCTGGCATGTATAAACGTGGGCGTATATTTCTATTTTTACGCTGACACGTATAATGTGGACGTATTTTTCTATTTTAAGTTTTATGCTGACACGTATAACGTGGGCGTGGAGTTTTCTTTTTCTCCGATGAAGTCACGGCCGAAGTTAGGTAGTGCTCTACCTTTCATGGCCGAAGCTACAGTGGGATTTATCTGTCGGGGCGTCGCCGACGATGGGACGGTGGTTTTTGCGTGGTCGGCCGAGGATGAATCAGCGGCGGGCTTCTTGCCCTTGCTGCTGGCGCCGGTCTTGCTCTTGGGGGCCATCGAGTCGGGATAAGAGTATGAAGGAGAAGAGAATAAAGAGAGTTCGAGATTGCAAAAGACAAGTAAAGTTCTCTCTCTACTCGAAAAGCTCTATTTATAGAGAAATTTTGAATCGATTCAAATTTTCGAAATTTATGCTGACGGTTGGATATCTCGACTTTTACGCGGACTGTTGACCGTTGAGTATCCCAAATTTTATGCTGACTGTTGAATATCCCAGATTTTACGCTTCTGTTCAAAGTATTTCAAAATTTGAAAATATTTGAAAACTTTGAAGGGGTCTTGTAGGAGCGTAAAAAGTGCTTCATGGACTAAGTCTAAGAAGTTGAGAACTTTACACAAGTCAAACAGAATCAGAATCAGACTTTACGCAGAAATCAAACAGAATAAAACTCTACGCGAGCTACTCTCTACGCGAGCTACTTTCTATGCGACCTACTTTACGCGAGAGCTATCCGCTGAAATTTACGCGGAGGACAGGCTGTCAGGCTGCATTTAATGTGTGTGATTCTTGTTCTGACACAATGATTTTCTGACAGCAGGATTGCACAGAAGCCCAGAGGATTTGATTTACACTAAACCCAATATTGTCGTTTAGTGTGCAGATGAGCTACTTTACGCTCAAAAGATTGCTTCTTTTACGCACGAAAGTTATTCGAGCTTTTACGCTCAAGGCTGTTGTGTGCGTAAAGTTTATTTGAGCTAATTTTACGCTCAAGGCTATTTTTAGCCACTTTACGCGGGAAGTATATTTTGGGTCATTTTTACATCCGATCTTTTCTGGCTACATGAGAACGTGGTCTGCTTACGTGGCTTTCATGCCATACTTATCGAAGAACGTGTGTACGTGCTCTCCCCATTTTGTTGAAGTATTGGGACACATGTCACCATGCGTAGAGATCAAAACTCTACATGGGACACGTGTCATCATTCATAGAGGATGATTTTCATCGTGGGTGACAGTTACTCGCGTAGAGACCCAATTTTGTTGCTTTTTACGCACAGAGGGTCTAATCTATAAATAGACTTATTTTTTAACACAGACATCATCAAGAGATCAGAAGAGACAGGAGAGGAGATTCTGAGAAAACTCATACTTTTAGAGTGATATTCCCAGAAGCATTTCTTCAACTTTTTCTCAAGAACATGGTGAAACAAAGCAGGAAAGCATTCGACTGTGCCATTAGTGCCGTTGCACGATACCTTTCTGGTGATTTAGTTCTTCCGATTGTTCGTCTTCTTCAAGAAGTTTTCTTCATCATCACCGTATGGTCCAAGGAACAAAGTGATCGCTCTCAGATCAGACTTCCATAGTAATACTTCCCAGAACAGTTTGTACTTTTGTACTTTTTCTATTTTTCTTTCAAAAGCTAATTTTTAGGCATTTTGTTAAGTGAAACATAGCCGAAGAGCGATTCAATTTTCTTTGTCGAGAATTAGAGATTTTGGATGAACATGTCATACACTAAATTATCTCGACGACATTAACTGTCAGTCATATCGTGCTTGATGTCTTGTCTTGGGTACAAGCCGAAAGGGCCCTTCTGTCAATAAGGCGTAAAAGCCTAAGCGACACAGTGCACTAGTCTTCGGACTACCGCTAGTTGGGATCCGGCCCCTACAGCTAACCTGAGGTGATACAACCTGCACTGATTACTGCCTCGCAATTATTACCGCCTTGTTGATTTGGTTTATGATCATTGAATTCCACTTATTCCTCATTTAAGACTATATTTATAGCCTTTATTTCCCTTTATTTGAATTTTTTTAATCAAATTGAATTCTGGCTCCATGGAGGCAGAGTTCGGGCCGAACTCTGTGTCCCTGTTCTAGAACCTCAATTCGCTTTCAGCCCTTCACTTTGTTGATCCAACGGCTACGATATATTGCACCCTGCCGGCCCTAGCCTTCTTAAACCCGAAAATTGCATCTCCCTCTTCATCTCCACCATTCTAAAACCCTCTCAAACCTCTCTCTCTTCAAACCTTAACCCTAGAACTTCCTCATCTTCAAGCTTTCTCTCCCCAATTCCAAGGAGCAAAGGTTTGAAGTGATTCTCCTTCTTCCTCCACCATTAGTTAAGGTATATCTACTCTTTTTCATCTCCTTTTCAAATCTTTCATCTACTCCTTGTAATGGCTCCTAGATTGTTCAATAGAGGAAAAAGATTACGGAGTGATGGGGCATCTTCATCAAATCCTTAACCTCCTCCTCCTCCTCTTATTCATCCCCTATTTAATCCACCTCCACCACCCTCCCCTAACACCTACAATGAGCACATCTTCATCTCATTGGAAGCCTCCAATGAGTGGTATACGGATTTTTGCTCTCGTAGTGTGTACCCAGGTCATCCAATCAACTTTACCATTTTTTTGATATATGACTCTTTGTTTCATGATTTGTGTATGGACGAACTTGTGGCCACCTCCTCTCTAGTTTACCTCTCGGCCATACAAACGTTTTATTGTAACATGACTTTTGACGACACGCGCATTTACTCCCGTGTCGTCGGCATAAACATTTCTTTCGATGATTTCGAACTTGTCGAATATCTCGACATACCGGAACCAAACACTTGGAAGAAACTTATTGATGCCCGACGGTTTCAATTTTCGGACGGCACGTATCTTGAGAGCTTCAAGGACGACTTATGTACTCCCAACACACGTCCTCGCAAGCTTCTTGCCAAATATCTCAACCCATATTTTTACGAACTTCATCGTATCATCTTTTCCACTTTTCTGCCCAAAGTGGGATCAACTGATGAAGTGACCTATCTTGAGATCTCGGCCCTTTATCACATGCACCTCCAAATTCCTTTCAACCTCCCTCGCACGATGATGGACTGCATGATTCGTACGAGACCAAAGCCTCGATCCTTGATTTATGCTATGTATCTACCAATGATATTTCATACTTTTCATATTCCTCTTGAAGCGTGTCCATTTCTTCCTGCTCCTGCCTTTCTAACCAAGGCACGAAGAACTATTGCTGCTATCGCTCCTCCTGCTGAGCCTGGGTCTTCCGACTCAGATGCCCCAGATGCTCCTGCAGCTCCTGAGCCCGAGCCGCCTGCTACCCTTGACTATATTCAGGCGATGTTGTGCGATCGCTTCCGGTTGGAAGACGACCGCTGCACCCAGCTGGATTATCGTACCACTTTGCAGATGAGTGCCATCAGCAACTCGTTGCACGACATCAAGTACAGTATGACTCGACATCTAACTATGCCATTTCCTATGGGGCGGGACCCTTCTCGCGAAGGTTACCGTATCGACGACCCCCGGGTCATGCAGTATCTGGACCCGGACGCAGCATTTGTTGATCCTCGTCGTTCCGACACTGATCCTTCTGATGCTGCTGGACCGTCTCGCGCTCTGTGATAGGTGTCTCTGCTGTTGCTGATGATGATCTTTCTCATTTTTTTTTGTTTTAGTGGTTATATATTTCATTCTATTTTTTATGTTTTATTTCTGTATGAGTGCACTTTCAATTTGTCTGGATTTTCTAGTTAAAAACTGCTGGTTGTTCTATTACGTTTTAACTGTGTGCTTGCAATATTATCCATCCTCTATTTTTTTGGAAGTACATATACTTGATAAATGCCAAAAGGGGGAGATATATATTTGATAGGTGATTTGTATGTGTTCATGATAAAATATTATGCGTCATATTGTGTTTGAAAAAGATGCTATATCTCAGGATAGGACACATTGGACTATAGGGGAGCTACTGTTACGGGGGAGCTACTATATCTCATGCCCGCGTATAACTTCCCTCAACATGTGTCCAGGTATGAACATTGGATATACAAATATTATCTTATCAATTATCAATATGGGGGAGATTGTTGACCCAAACTGGATCACAGTTAACCAAATATTGATAACTTAACAGTATGATACTTATCATGATTCAATATGACACATCAAGTCAGAACTCGATACAAGATGGACGTCGTCAAATCTCCTGCAGCGTACTCATAGTCTGAGTTTGTATTATTTTTTCTTTATTGAGTCTAGAATGATGTAAGCTGACTTAGCACTGAGTACTTTTGGCTTAGAACACTTATTCCTAAAACTACATCAAAGAAGCCCAAGTTCTACCAAGCCAAACAAAGCCCAAAGGCCATTCTGCCACTTAGGAGGCAGAGTTCGGGCCGAACTCTGCCCCCACACAGAGCTCGGGCTGAACTCTGCCCCCTGATTCCCAGGAGCTGATTTTTAGGGTTACCAATTCTAGCTGGTACAACGGCCATATTTTTGAATATTGAGGACAGAATTCTTGCCGAATTATGCCTTCCAGACTAGTATATATAGGGGATGATTTCAACCATTTTCATTCATCTCTTCATCTCATCTTCTCTTCTCTTATAGCTTCATACAAGCCAAAACCTTCCCATCTACTAGCCAAGCTTCCTAAGCCTAAAAGTACTCAGTGCTATTCAGTTAGAAGTTTGTGCAAGAGTCAGATAAAGTTGCTTGAAAAATTCTAAGTGTCGCCTCAGCGATCTTTGTAAGAAGTTGACGTGCTCTTCCGAGTAAAGGCACGCGGTGTAACTACTATTTCACAAATAGTGGATTTCAATCCTGAGCAAGAGTTCTCAGGCCTGGACTAGTCCTCCACGAGGGAAACCAGGTTAAAATTGCTATATTTGCGTATGCTCTCTTGATCTTTATTATTTCCGCATTCAATCTCTGATTATATTCTGTTTGTGATAGAGTTAAATTTTATTTGGATATTTTCCGCCACAAACTCTATTCACCCCCCTCTAGAGTTGTCTACACGTTCTTCAAAAACTTCATAATAGTCAATACCTAGCTTTTGCTTGTACCCTCTTACAACCAACCAAGCCTTCAATCGTTCCACTTGGCCATAAGCTTTGTACTTGGTCTTGTACACCCATTTGACACCGATTGACTCCTTTTCTGTTGGAAGAGAAGTTAGCTCCCAAGTATCATTCTTTTAGATGGACTAAATTTCTGCATCCATAGCTTGAATCCAACCATCATCTTGCGCTGCTTCTGTATAGGTAAGTGGATCAAAATATGCAAATAGAGAAAAATTGACAAGTTCTTCATCTGAAACATCATTATCATTTGTTACAATATAATTATGCAATCGTGATGGCAAAACACGAATGCATGAGGGACGAGAAGTTTCTTCCTGGATCGATGTCACGCCCCAGTACCGAAATACGGAGACGGACTAGGCCAGCTACTCCATATGAGGTACGTAACGTCATACGGCGATCGTGGCTGTCGAGAGACTAGGGGGTACATGCTACAATCAAGTCTCCTATGGTCCCACAGAGTTCTATGTCTCAATCAATCAAATCACATCAGCAATTAAATGAACATTAAAGATAAAGCAGTAAGGCGTCCCCGACGCTTCATCAAAATGGTCATGAGAGACTAGCTTTATAATTTAGCTATCTCAGAGAGTCAGGAGTACAAAATTATACACAGCTGCAGTCTGTTTATTTACAATTCTGTACTGACACAAAATATCAAGTAATCCGGCTAACAGGTGCCGGTGGCTAAACGCCGCAAAAGTATAAGCAGGAGTGGTGGAGAAGAAACCTACTCGAGTCCCCGAACCGCCATGCTCCTAGTATGCACCATGGATGTCAGGGAGGAAGATCGTGTCCTCCGGCTCTGCTACGAGATCTGGCCAAACAAAACCAGCGGGGTCAGCCCCGAATAGCAAGTACCGCCAAAGGGGCACAAGAGTTAAGATTAAAAACCCAGTTAATAGAATGATTGATAATAGTAATACTTATGCTACTATTATAGGGTAGCGCAACATCTTCGAACCCATATGGCACCCTTACAACCAAACAAGGACAAAAAGTGCCGCATGGAGTCGGGACGTGTCGTACTCTATAACATTCACATAAGTTAAAAGGTATAAGCAATAAAATCTCCTGATCGTGACTTCGGTCGATAGCCTATCGCAGCACAATAACCAACCCAACAATCAAACAAGAACATGGGTTGGATCATGTACCATGATAGACCATGTTCCTCAGTCATTCACAGAAGTAGCACTTCACAACCAGAATAAGTCTTCCGTTCATAACTTCGGTCCGCAGCCTGTCATAGTACGATAACCAACCCAACAATCAAACAAGAACATGGGTTGGAACACGTACCATGACAGTCCGCTTCCCTCAGTTATTTACGGAAGGTAATAGGATACAAGCAAGTCGTTTTCACGGCCAATCAAGTCTACGAGTTTCTAGTGGGACGAGGTTATCCTCGCATCATGTTATTAGAAAGTCCTCAGATCGTATCTTTCCAGCAAGGCTAGCCAACCCAGGGGTTCGCGTAGACAGGTATGATTGAGCCCAGGTCCCTTGTAAGGCCACCTTGCCAAAACTTATATTATATAGCAGGAATTAATCAGATACAGTCATCCACTCGTTGCAGATGACACAGTATCCGTGGAGACCAGCCGGCGCGTCAAGACAATATCTCAAGGCGGCTGGCGTAATACGATCTCGGGATTCTTTTGCCCTCCCCATGCATCTAGTATGTTTAGTTGCCTAATTTAACCCTAGGTGAAATCTTGGACTCACATGCTGTGGCCTGCATGATTATCCTCCTAAAGTCGTACTTTAGTACGAGTACCCCAAAGAGGATCCATGTCAATCAGTATGTCAACATGTGCTACCCTCCTTAGTGTAATGCGTCATTGCAAATACGCCACGTGGAGTTACGAGTCATTTGTCGAGCATGAACAAGAACTGGGACATTCAGGTACATGTATCAGGTAGGAACACTTTGTTCTCCGGGGTCACATTAGTGCTCATATCATGCTCGGAACAAAAGGCGTAAGGATATAAAATGGGCATATAATATCTGATAAAATATCAAAAGCGTACGCACAAAAGCACGCACGCTCAAGGGGTAAAAATTCACGCAGGCTCAAGGAGAGAGCTGCGTGAAAAGTCACGCAGGCTCAAGGAGAGAGCTGCGTGAAAAGTCACGCAGGCTCAAGGAGAGACACGCTTCCAACAGGAAGCGTGCTCAAACAGGAGCACACTGCTCACTGTCTGCTCCAAACAGCAAGAACACCATGGCTGAACCCAAGCTTCAAAGCATCATAACTTGGCCATCCGAACTCCAAATCCAGATTTCCAAGGTTCCAACTTGGGTGAAACTGAATGCTCTTCCACATGGAAGCATCAAAAACCTATAAAATCCAACTAAAGTAGATCAAACCATGCGAAATCCGAAAATGATTAAAACTTAGATCTACAAAAACCAAGGCTTCAAAATAAAATTTTCCAAGTTCTAAACTAGTATAGATTGAAGAGAAGAACATGTTTTGGCAAATAGTTTTGTAAGAAATCATTGACAAAATTATGGATCCATCTCTTGAGCAAGTTGGTACTTGCCTTGGTTGGTGGAGGAAATAAATGAGAGGAAGTAAATGAGAGGAGAGAGAATGAGATGAGTTATATATATAAAGATCTTGGACCCATGGGTTCATGATGAACCATTGGTGAACCAAGAATAGGTTACCCAAATGAGCCAAAACTGTAGGCCCAAATGCAGAAAATAAATTAGGAAATAATTTTTTGTCAAATATTTTTGGGAAATGCATGAAGAAATACAGCATAATAAATATAGTATAAATACAAGGTAAATACAATTTATCGGTTTACGTATTAAAATACGTATTCCAGGATTAGGGAGTGACATCTCTAACCTTCTTAGAAAAATTTCGTCCTCAGAATTCCAGCCAAGACAGGATAGTGAAATCAGGGCGAGCAAGGCACAATCGTATACAAGTTAACTATCATAGCAGTTATTATCATACATCATAAAGTGCAAAACAAGCAGGTGCAGATAAGCATGGAATCGTGCCAATAAGGTGCGAAAATATACCTTATTAGTCAAAGAAATACGGATACCGAGATCTGATCTCGTCCTCGCGCTCCCAGGTTGATTCTCCCGAAGAGTGATAGTTCCAAGAAACACGGACAAGGCTTATCGTCCGATTCTTGAGTACCTTCTTTCGCCGGTCTAAAATAGATACAGGTTGTTCCTCGTAAGTTAGGTCGGTACTAACGACTAACTCAGAATGATCGAGGACATGACTCGGATCCGGAACATACCCACGTAATTGGGACACATGAAACACATCATGTATGCCAGTTAACGAAGGCGGAAGGGCAAGTCGATAAGCCACATCGCCTACCCGAGCGAGAATCTTAAAAGGACCAACGTATCTTGGACTAAGCTTTCCTCGGGTTCCAAATCTGATGATACCCCGAGTAGGCAAAATCCGCAGAAACACTTGGTCGCTAACTCTGAATTCTAGAGGCCTACGATGCTGATCTGCCCAATGACGATGTCGGTCCTGCGCAACTCGAAGGCGCTCTCTGACCAACTTAACTATCCCCACAGTCTGCGTGAACATCTCTGGCCCCAACAGCTTCCGTTCTCCGACGTCGTCCCATGCCGAAGGGGACCTGCACTTCCTTCCGTACAAGGCTTCGAACGGGGCCATCTGAATGCTAGCCTGATAGCTGTTGTTATAGGAGAACTCTACTAGATGAAGGTAATCCTCCCAAGATCCGCCAAAGTCTAAGGTACACGCCTGCAGCATATCTTCTAACGTCTGGATGGTTCTTTCTGATTGCCTGTCAGTTTGTGGATGATAAGCAGTACTGAATCTTAACTTGGTTCCCAAACTTTGGTGTAAGCTCCGCCAAAAATGGGAAGTAAACCGCGTATCCCAATCTGATACTATACTAACTGGAACACCGTGCTGCCTTACTATCTGCTTTATGTACATTTCTGCTAACTGCTCTGTAGTCTGTCCAACTCGAAAGGGAAGGAAATGAGCGACCTTCGTGAGTCGATCTACTATTACCCAGACTGCATTCTTACCAGTCGGGGATCTAGGTAAACCGGTCACAAAATCCATCGTGATGTGCTCCCATTTCCATTCTGGGATAGGAAGCGGCTGTAGCAACCCTGCTGGTCTCTGCTGCTCGGCTTTCACCTGCTGACATACCAGACACTTGGATACAAATCTCGCTATCTCTTTTTTCATGCCATTCCACCAAAATTACTGCCTGATATCTCGATACATCTTCGTTCCTCCTGGATGAATGGAGTAAATAGAACTATGAGCTTCGGACATAACTTCTTGCCGAAGGTCTCCACTCGGTACACAGAGTCTGTTTCCAAACCTGAGCGTACCATCTTCATGAATCACTAACTCTTTCCTACGGCCTGATTCACACTCCGACCGCAACTTCTGGATCTGTGGATCTCCTGCTTGGGCTGTCCTTACTCTCTCTACTAAGGTTGACTGAATCTGCATACTGGTCATTCTTCCTATATCCCTTGGCAAAACTACTTCGATTCCCATACTCCGAAGGTCTTCTAAAATATGCTTCTGCGAGGTCAAGATAAAGGCACTGTCTCTCCTACTCAGTGCATCTGCAACTATATTCGCCTTGCCTGGATGATACTGAAGATCTAAGTCAAAATCCTTCAGTAGTTCTAACCATCTTCTTTGCCTCATGTTCAAATCTCGTTGCGTGAACACGTATTTCAAACTCTTATGATCAGTATAGATTTCTACCCGATCTTCGTATAAATAATACCTCCACAACTTGAGTGAAAACACCATAGCTGCTAACTCCAAATCGTGAGTCGGGTAATTCTTCTCATGGTCTCGAAGCTGTCGAGACGCATATGCTATCACCTTTTCGTGCTACATCAATACACATCCAAGACCCTTCCCAAATGCGTCACAATATACTGTAAAGCCTCTCGCTCCTACTGGAAGCGTCAAGATCGGGGCTGAGATCAATCTCTTCTTCAATTCTTCAAAGGATGCCTGACAGCTAGCTGACCAAACAAACTCTACGTCTTTGTGCGTCAAACGCGTTAAGGGCGCAGAGATCTTGGCAAAGTCCGCCACGAACCTTCTGTAGTAACCAGCTAATCCTAAGAAACTTCGCACTTCTGCAACCGTTCTCGGGACTGGCCAATGCTCTACGGCCTCAATCTTCTTCGGATCCACTGACACTCCTGCCCCAGAAATTACATGCCCCAGGAACGAAATGTGATCTAACCAGAATTCACACTTGTCGAGCTTCGCATAAAGTTGATGCTCCCTCAATGTCTGTAAGACAGTCCTAAGATGTTTCTCATGCTCCTCTTCACTACTGGAGTAGACAAGAATGTCATCTATGAACACCACCCCAAATTTATCCAAATACGGCAGAAAGATGCGGTTCATTAAATCCATGAATACTGCGGGGGCGTTGGTTAGTCCAAAGGGCATTACTAAAAACTCATAATGCCCATATCTAGATCTGAATGCTGTCTTCAGTATGTCTTGCTCCCGGACTCTTACTTGATAGTATCCTGGCCGAAGATCGATCTTGGAAAAGACATTGGCCTTGCTCAACTGGTCAAACAGGTCATCAATCCTTGGTAGTGGGTACTTATTCTTCACTGTTACTGTATTCAGCTTGCGGTAGTCGATGCACATCCTCGTCGACCCATCCTTCTTGGGAACTAGAATCACTGGCGCGGCCCAGGGCGATTTACTGTCTCGGATGAATTCCTTAGACTTCAACTCTTCTTCATGTTGATACAACTTATCCTGTTCTGACGGCGACATTCTGTAAACTCTGTCTGCAATAGGCCTCATTCCAGGGTTCAACTCAATGCTAAATTCTACCTCTCTGACTGGGGGTATCCCTGGAAGCTCATCAGGGAAGACGTCGAGAAAATCTTCGACCACTCTCGAAATCTGTCCTGGCTCTGACACTGCTGCTGAGATGACGCCTCCGGCCTGATTCTTCAAGGTTCGAGTAAAGATGAACTGCTCCATCCCAGGGACGCTGAATATGACCCTACCTCCTCTACAATCAATTGTCGCATGACTGTCTCTCAACCAGTCCATGCCAAGAACGATATCAAAATTCTCCATAGGGAATTCAATCAATGATGCGGGTAATAAATTGTTGACACAAAGTCACAGTCAACCAAATATTGACTACATTGACTAAATAATATTTGTATTAATTCAATACGACACACGACGACTGCATTCAGTTCAAGACAGATGACAGCTCAGTCTTCGGCTCTCAGTGTGTTCTGGAGTCTGTATTTTATAATTTCATTGAGTCTAGACTTGTGTACTCTGAGTCATGCTGAGCTCTTGGAACTTAGTCTATAACCTACCCAAAATCCCTAGCTCCACTGAACCAAACACTGCCCAAAAAGCCCCTTTGAACCACTCTGTGCTCTGGAGACAGAGTTCGGGCCGAACTCTGCCTCCACACAGAGTTCGGGCCGAACTCTGTCCCCTAGAAATCAGGAACCCTAATTTTAGGGTTAGCTGGTTGCTAGTTGTCCAACGGCCAAATTTTTGAATTTTTCTACCCGAATTCTGGCCGAATTCTGCCTATAAAAACACTATAAATAGGGCATGAATTCTCTCATTTCAATTCATCCAATCTTCTTTTCTCTTCTCTCTTATAAGCTCAATAAGCCATACCCTTCCCATCTACTAGCCACAAGCCTCCTAAGTCTCGAGTGCTCAGCATCTCTCAGTTAGGATTCTTGTGCAAGAGTCGAAGAAGTCGCTTGGACAATTCCAAGCAAATCGCCACTGCGATCCTCTGTTAGAAGTTGACGTGCTCTTCTGAAGAAAAGACACGGGTTGTAAACTACTATTTCACAAATAGTGGATTTAATCCTGAGCTAGAGTTCTCAGGCCTGGACTAGTCCTCCACGGGGGAAACCAGGTTAAAATCGCTATGTTTGCGTATGCTCTTCTGCTCTTCATTTATTTTCCGCACTTTACTCTGATTATTTATTGTTGGTGAAAGAGTTATTTTTAATTGGCTATTTTTCTATATAAACTCTATTCACCCCCCTCTAGAGTTGCCAAACTGTTCTTCAATTGGTATCAGAGCTTTGTTCTCTTTACAAGGACTAACATCCTAAGAGCTGATCCATGGCAACCACACAATCCTTGATTTCCAATCATGGTGAAGGTCAGTCCATTCATAGGCCTCCCCTATTTGATGGGACTAACTACACATATTGGAAAACAAGGATGAGCTTCTATCTTAAGTCTCTAGACTTTGACCTGTGGACTGTCGTCACTGACGGTTACAAAAAGCCCGCCAGAATAGTTGTCGATGGTGACCTCATTGAGAAACCACACGACAAATATTCTGTCGAGAAGAAGAAACAGGCAAGTCTAGATGCTAGGGCTATTAATGCTTTATTCTGTGCTATAGACAGGAATGAGTTCAACAGGGTCTCTACATGCACCACTGCTCATGAAGTATGGAGACTTCTAGAAGTGACGCATGAAGGAACCACACAGGTCAAGGAATCCAAAATAAGTCGTCTCACTCAAGAATACGAAGCTTTCAAGATGAAGCCAAGTGAGACGATCACTCAAATGTTCACAAGATTCCTCGACATCATCAATCCTCTATCCTCGCTTGGAAAGCAGTACTCAAACCACGAGAAGATTCGTAAGCTGCTCAGAGAGCTACCAAAGATTTGGAACCCTAAGGTGACAGCCATCATAGAAGGAAACGATCTCACAACAATGTCAATGGAGACCTTGATGGGTAAGCTTATGACTCACGAGCTTGACCTCAAGGACTTCGAAGAGCCTGCTCCGAAGACCAGGGAGATCGCACTCAAAGCTCATCAACGAAGAGCTAATCATGATGAGACCGAAGAAGATAATTCGGATGATGAAGACCAAGCTCTCATGGTTCGCAACTTCAGGAAATTCCTTCGCTTCAATCGAAGGAAGAAGGAATCTCAAGAAGTCGATGAAGAAGAACCAACTTGTTACGGTTGCAAGAAAACTGGACATGTCCGAAAAGACTGCCCATTCCTGAAGAAGAGCAACCGCTATGAGAAGCCATACAAAAGGAACTCATCAAAGAAATATGCCAACACAGGCATTTGGCATGAAAGTGAAGCGAGTGACTCTGAGGAAGAAAAGGACTCTCCTCAAGATACAGCAAATGTGTGCCTGATGGCAACTTCCAACAAGGTATCTAACGAAACTCTGGATGACTTCTCTTTTGATGAACTTGGCGATGCTTTCACTGATTTACTCGATGATCATAAAAAGGTCATCAGTAAATATAAACATGCCAAGGACAAAATCAAAAGTCTAGAAGATGAGATACAAAGAATTTCTTTACTTCTTGATAATGTTAGAAACACATCACCCACTAATGACACTGATGAAGTATCCAAGCTTAAATTAAGCTTACATGATGCTGAAGCACGTATTGAGCAACAAACTCAAGAAATCACTACTCTCAACACGTTGCTTGCTGAAGAAAAGAGTAGACACAAGATTTCCATGACTAAGATTTATGGCTTAAATATTAAGGTTGATGAACTGCAAGCTGTTTCTAAAAGATTAGAAACCAAATTGGGTAAACAGGTTGTTCAACCTCAAACCCAATCACATGGGCACAACACCACTCATGCTAGTCAACCACGTCATTCTCATACAGCACATAACCATGCATTTATATACACAAACTTTCACAAACCACGTGTACGTAAGAACAATTCTCACTCAGTACACACTCATCATGCACAAAGACACAATCAACATCACTTCACACATAAAAATCATCATGCCATGCCATATAGACAAAATCATCATACAATGCCATATAGACAAGGTCCTCATATACCATATAGACAAAATCATCATGTCATGCAATATAGACAAAATCATCATGCCATGCCATCTAGACAATATCAGCATGTCACACATCATAGACAATACCATCATTCTATGCCTCATAGACACCATCAACGTGCCACTTATTCCATGCATAATCATCTTCACCATGCTAACTCTTCACATCATGTCCATCCTTATCCTGTTGCTTACAGATATTATTCTCATGCTCCTAGTATAAATAAGAATGCTATTTGTACTTATTGTGGATCATATGGACACATCTCACCACAGTGCAGAGTTAGAAGACTTGTAGATAAAAAGATATATGCTTGGTTTCCAAAGACTAACTTTTCAGGACCCTCAAGAACTCGGGTACCAAAGGTCACATCTACTCTTGATGTAGGTGGACCTTCCCTCCTCAACTGAAAGTAAGTGGATTCTCGATAGTGGATGCTCGCGACATATGACGGGAGACGCAAATCTTTTTGCATCACTATCGATGAAGAGAGAAGGATACGTATCCTTCGGTAACAATCTCAAAGGGCACATTATAGGTAGATGTCTATATGCCCACAAAGACAAACGACTACTTTGGCACCAGCGTCTTGGTCATGCCAACATGGATGCTATATCCAGGCTTTCTACCAAGAAGCTAGTGAGAGGATTGCCTGACATCACATTCAAAAAGGACACGGTATGTGCCGAATGTGAACTAAACAAGGCAACTAAATCCTCGTTTCATTCCATCAACTCTGTAAGTACTACTAGACCCTTGCAATTACTTCATATTGATTTATTTGGTCCTAGTAGAATAGCTAGCCTTGGTGGCAAACTTTATGCATTTGTTATTGTTGATGATTTTTCGAGATTTACTTGGGTTTTCTTTCTCGCTAATAAGAGCGATGCTATTTCTGCTTTCAAAATTTTTGTAAAGAAAGTTCAAAACGAAAAAGGCTACATGATTACTCGAATCCGAAGTGATCATGGAGGCGAATTCGTAAATTATGATTTTGAAAGTTTTTGTAATAAAAATGGCTTTGATCATGAATTTTCTTGTCCTAGAACTCCTCAACAAAATGGTGTTGTGGAGCGGAAGAATAGAACTCTCGGCGATATGGCCAGAGTCATGTTGAATAAATTTTTACTTCCGAAATATTTTTGGGCAGAAGCTGTTAGTACAGCATGCCACATTTTAAATAGGATGCTGATTCGTCCCATTACGAAGAAAACACCCTATGAGCTTTGGTTTGGGAGAACCCCCAATGTTTCTTATTTTAAAGTTTTTGGTTGTAGATGTTTTATCCTTAACACCAAAGACAACTTAGGCAAATTTGATGCCAAAGCTGACGATGGTATCTTTCTTGGTTATGCCGCCAAGAGTAAGGGATATAGAGATTTTAATAAACGCTCACTTATTGTGGAAGAGTCAACAAATGTGACTTTTGATGAAGACAACAGTGCAGCAAGTACTCTTGATGATGACGTTGAGCCATCAACTTCTACTCCAATGAATACTTCAACCGAAACTAATTCTCTGGAGGGTTTGCCTAAGAAATTCTCTTTCAAACCTTCTCATCCAGAAAATTTAGTTATAGGAGAAGTTTCACGTGGAGTAACTACTAGATCATCACTAAGAGACTCCGTTGCTAGCACTGCCTTCATTTCACAAGTAGAGCCTAAAAACATTTCTGAAGCTTTTAATGATGAATTTTGGATTTCTGCTATGCAAGAAGAACTCAACCAATTCGAGAGAAGCCAAGTATGGGAACTCGTTCCTAGACCGGTTAATCACTCGATAATTAGTACTAAATGGGTTTTTAGAAACAAAGTAAATGAAGATGGTTCAGTCATACGTAACAAAGCTCGTCTAGTAGCTCAAGGATACAACCAAGAGGAAGGTATCGACTACGATGAGACGTATGCTCCTGTTGCTAGACTAGAATCCATTCGGATGCTTTGTGCTTTTGCTAATTTTCAAAACTTTAAATTATTTCAAATGGATGTGAAAAGTGCTTTCCTGAATGGTTTTATTAAGGAGGAAGTTTATGTGAAACAACCTCCTGGCTTTGAAAATCACAAATTTCCCGACCACGTGTTCAAGCTAAAGAAAGCACTTTATGGCCTCAAACAAGCCCCCAGAGCTTGGTATGAAAGGCTAAGTAGCTTCTTACTTGAGAAAGGTTTTTCAAAAGGGAAAATTGACACTACACTGTTTATAAAATCTTTTAAAGACACCATTCTGTTGATTCAAATTTATGTTGATGATATCATTTTTGGTTCTACTGATGAAACCCTCTGTCAAGAATTTGCCAAGTGTATGCAGACAGAATTTGAGATAAGCATGATGGGAGAGCTCAACTATTCTCTTGGTCTGCAAGTGAAACAAATGGCTAATGGAACTTTCATCTGTCAATCGAAGTATACCAAGGACATGCTGAAGAAGTTCGATCTTGACAACATCAAACCAATCAGCACTCCAATGGCTACTTCAACCAAACTCGAACCAGATGAGAGCGGCAAACCCGTTGATCAACGTAAGTATCAAGGTATGATAGGTAGCTTACTTTATTTAACTG
This sequence comes from Iris pallida, assembly GCA_029216955.1. Lineage (NCBI taxonomy): Eukaryota > Viridiplantae > Streptophyta > Magnoliopsida > Asparagales > Iridaceae > Iris > Iris pallida. The sequence goes on along the minus strand of JANAVB010011397.1, from coordinate 945,464 downwards.
CTAGTCGCCCCGATATCATGTTTAGTGTTTGCCTATGTGCTAGATATCAAGCAAATCCTAAGGAATCTCACATGACCACGGTTAAGCGTATCTTTCGATACCTTAAGGGTACGGTTACAGTGGGCCTATGGTATCCCAAGTCAACATCATTTGACCTCATCGATTACTCTGATGCTGACTTTGCTGGATGCAAGGTCGACCGTAAAAGTACGAGCGGCACGTGTCATTTATTAGGAAAGGCTTTAGTCTCATGGTTTAGCAAGAAGCAGAACTCTGTCGCACTATCCACAACAGAAGCTGAATACATAGCAGCTGGGCATTGTTGTGCACAAATTTTGTGGATGAAGCAAACCCTTGAAGACTATAAGTTATCTTTCATGCATATTCCTATATTCTGTGACAATACTAGTGCCATCAATTTGACTAAGAACCCTGTCTGCCACTCACGCACTAAACACATTGAGACCAGACACCACTTTTTGCGTGATCATCAGCAAAATGGCACGATTAACTTAGAATTTATTGACACTGATCATCAGCTAGCAGATTTCTTTACTAAGCCATTATCCGAAGAGCGCTTCAATTATCTTTGTCGTGAACTCGGAATTTTGGATGAAGCAGTTATAAGTTGAGACTTACTTGCGTAAATGTCGAGTATATTTTGATTCTTTTATGACAAATTTATTATGGGTACAAGCCGAAAGGGTTCTTCTGACAAAAAGGCGTAAAAGCCTAAGCGACACGGTGCACTAGTCCTCAGGACTACCGCTAGCTGGGATCCGGCCCCTGCAGCTAACCCATGGCAAATTTGAAATACTGAATTACAATATATTTCCTTGTTTATTATATGGTTTGTTCCGATTTATTATTGCCTAATTGATCTTTCCTAAAGTTTATTCTGACCTTTGTGTACCTCTCTATGTACTTCATTGTTTTCATCAAACTTTTAATCCTCAAAATCCCTTTTGTTCAACACTTAATCAATTTTTCTATCTTTTCAGCCTGCTTTTAGTTCTGGACCACTGATCCAGAACTCGGGCCGAACTCTGCCCCTAACAGAGTTCGGGCCGAGTTCGGTCCCTAAGTTCCAGCGTCGGGATCTGGCTCTGCCGTTGGATCAATTTAGATCCTATGGTCAATATTTTATCCGACCAAAGACAAACCCCTACTTTATGTCGGGACTCCTTCTCTCTCCTTCACCATTGCCTCCTTCCTCACCTCTCCAAACTCTTTCCTTCAAACCCTAACCCTAGTTTTTGATCTAGAGTGCTCCATTGCTCCTCAAAATCAAGGAAAAAGGGTTTCTCGTCATTCTCTTCCACTGTTTATTAATCATTTGAGGTATCATTCTTGTCTTCTATACTTCACTCTATCAAGTTTCTATGGCTCCTCGCTTGTTCAATCGTGGAAAGAGGATTCGAACTGAGAGTGTTTCCTCTTCGGATACTCCTCCGACGAAGGAACATATCATTGAACAACTTCAACCACCTCATCCGTTGTTCAACCCACCTCGTCCTCGAAACCCTTCTACCTATGACAACCGATTATTTGTTTCACTTGATGCCTCAAACAACTGGTTTAGTGACTATCGGAATCGTCAGGTATTCGCAGGACATCCTATTAATTTTTCTATCTTCTCTCAATATGATTCTTTATTTCATGACCTCTGCTTTGATGAGCTTGTCACTACCACTTCTGCTATCTATCGTCATGCTGTCCAAATGTTCTACTGCAACATGACCTTTGATGATCTCCATATTTATTCACGAGTTGCAGGTATAAATATATCTTTTGATGACTTTGACTTAGCCGAATATCTTGATCTTCAAGAGCCCAATTCTTGGGAAAAGCTAGTTGACGCTCGCTCGTTCCGTTTTCCCGACGGAATTTCCCTTGAGAGCTTCAAGGACGATTTGTGTACTCCATACACACGTCCTCCCAAGCTCACGGCTAAATATCTCAACCCATATTTTTCTGATCTTCATTGGATTATTTCTAACACCATTCTACCCAAAACAGGTTCCCATGATGACATCACTTATCTTGAAATATCTGCTCTTTATCATCTTCACTTTGGAATTTCTTTCAATCTTCCACGTACAATGATGGACTGGATGATTCACTGTAGGAAGAAACCACGAGCTCTGGTTTATCCTCTGTACCTTCCTATGATCTTTCGTGCATTTAACATACCACTTGATATCTGTCCGTTCTTGCCTGCTCCTGCTTTCCTGTCCAAGGCACGTCGTACTCAGGCAGTTGTCGCCTCTCCTGAGGCCTCTGAGCATTCTGATGATGAGGAGCCTGACGCCCCTCCTTTCGGTCAGGATGCACCACCTCCACCTGCCACTCTTGACTCCATCCAGACCATGCTCCATGATCGTTTCTACTTAGAGGCTGATCGGTGGGCTCAGATGGACTACCGTACTACCCTGCAGATGAGTGCACTCAGCAACTCGCTGCATGATATTCGGTACTCCATGTCCCATCATCCTACTATGCCCATTCCCATGCAGCGGGATCCCGATCGTGAGGGATATCGCATTGATGATCCATGGGTCTTGCGTTACCTGGATCCGAGTGCTGCTCTTGTGGATCCCAGACGTTCCAACTCTCCTGGACCTTCTCGTGCTCCGTGATGGAGATTGGCTCGATCTGCTGCTGCTACTGCTGATGATCTTAGTTATTTTTTGCTTTCAGTTATTTAGTTTATTATGATTTTATGTAGCTGGTTTTATGTACTCTGTTTATGAGTTGGCCACTTGGTTTGGTGGATGACATTATCTGTCCTTTATCATAGTTTTACTTTATGTCAGTGACTTATTTTGCTTAGTATTTTACTGTTTCTTCTCTGCTTGGTGTGGTTGCATTACTATTCGTTGCTTCTTTATTGCTAACTGCCAAAAGGGGGAGAAATATGTATATTTTTATAGTTTTGTGCTTGTTTTACTTTTGGGAGATATATTATCTATCAGGCCACAGGTTCTATGCATTCGTATATCTGTGTATATCTGTGCTTGTTCTTGCTCTGGGAAAATATTATCTATCAGGTCACAGGTTCTATGCATTTTGTACGGGGGAGAGCTATAGCTTCTAGCTCGACACCGTTCATGGTTTACGGGGGAGCTATCTTCTTTTAGCTCAGGCATCGTTTATGGGGGAGCTATGTTACAATCAACTGTGTCCAGGTATGAATATTGAAATATACATATATTATTTTGTCAATTATCAATATGGGGGAGATTGTTGACACAAAGTCACAGTCAACCAAATATTGACTATATTGACTAAATAATATTTGTATTAATTCAATACGACACACGACGACTGCATTCAGTTCAAGACAGATGACAGCTCAGTCTCCGGCTCTCAGTGTGTTCTGGAGTCTGTATTTTATAATTTCATTGAGTCTAGACTTGTGTACTCTGAGTCATGCTGAGCTCTTGGAACTTAGTCTATAACCTACCCAAAATCCCTAGCTCCACTGAACCAAACACTGCCCAAAAAGCCCCTTTGAACCACTCTGTGCTCTGGAGACAGAGTTCGGGCCGAACTCTGCCTCCACACAGAGTTCGGGCCGAACTCTGTCCCCTAGAAATCAGGAACCCTAATTTTAGGGTTAGCTGGTTGCTAGTTGTCCAACGGCCAAATTTTTGAATTTTCCTACCCGAATTCTGGCCAAATTCTGCCTATAAAAACACTATAAATAGGGTATGAATTCACTCATTTCAATTCATCCAATCTTCTCTTCTCTTCTCTCTTATAAGCTCAATAAGCCATACCCTTCCCATCTACTAGCCACAAGCCTCCTAAGTCTCGAGTGCTCAGCATCTCTCAGTTAGGATTCTTGTGCAAGAGTCGAAGAAGTCGCTTGGACAATTCCAAGCAAATCGCCACTGCGATCCTCTGTTAGAAGTTGACGTGCTCTTCTGAAGAAAAGGCACGGGTTGTAAACTACTATTTCACAAATAGTGGATTTAATCCTGAGCTAGAGTTCTCAGGCCTGGACTAGTCCTCCACGAGGAAAACCAGGTTAAAATCACTGTATTTGCGTATGCTCTTCTGCTCTTCATTTATTTTCCGCACTTTACTCTGATTATTTATTGTTGGTGAAAGAGTTATTTTTAATTGGCTATTTTTCTATATAAACTCTATTCACCCCCCTCTAGAGTTGCCAAACTGTTCTTCATAAATGCCCACACACCTCTACCGGACATGAAAAGCGCACTCTGCTAACTTCTACGAGCCCATTGCCGGTGAGTATATCCATCCTCTCCGGCAATGCCTCAAACTCTAATCCAATTCGTGTAGCATATTGTGCAGAGATGAATGAATGAGTAGTGCCTGAATCAAATAATGCTACAGCGGGAAATGAGGTGACGAGAATTTTACCTGCCACTACGTCACTAGACGCTAGAGCCTCTCCCAAGGTCAATGTGAGAGCCTGGCCCCACGGAGCCCCTTGTTACGGCCTCCCTCGACCAGGTTGTTGCTGCCTCTGAGGGCCTTCGGCTTCCTGTGCCTGGCGGAACATCTGAGCCTGCGTTGGTAGACGCTGGGCTAGGGGCCTTACTGCTAATACTGGCCCTCCACTCGGGGTTGCCACCGGGGCTGGCAATGCTGGAAACTGCTGAGCTGGCCCTCCTGGCCTCTGCATCACAGGACAAGTGGAGATACGGTGGTCTGAACTACCACACCTCAAGCATAAGCCATTCGCTGACCGGCACATCTCCCTCGTGTGCCCTGCCTTCCCACAGAATGTACAGCCCTGGGGTGCTCTCTGACGCTGTTGCTGGTTCCTCGGCTGCTGATGCCGAACTGGCGCTGTATTAGTTGACACGGCCGTCCTCCGCGGCGCTCCTGCATCATGAATACGTACACCGGGTGCTGGTGCCGATGTTCGCTGCCTTGCTCCTCCTCCAACCTGGGAATGAGATCTCTTCTGACCTCCTGTCCTCGATGCCAACCTCTGCTGGGTAAGCTCGTGCCTCCGAGCGGCCGTCAAAACAGCGTCAAACGTCTGGTAGTCGTGTCCTTCCACAAGCTGTAATAGTTCCAAATAAAGTCCCTGCTGGAACCTCATAGCCTTCTCTGGCTCCGTTGCCACCATTGCTGGTGCAAAATGGCACAATCTGCAGAACTCTGCTGCATACCCATCTACGGTCTCAAGGAGAGAGCTGCGTGAAAAGTCACACAGGCTCAAGGAGAGAGCTGCGTGAAAAGTCACGCAGGCTCAAGGAGAGACACACTTCCAACAGGAAGCGTGCTCAAACAGGAGCACACTGCTCACTGTCTGCTCCAAACAGCAAGAACACCATGGCTGAACCCAAGCTTCAAAGCATCATAACTTGGCCATCCGAACTCCAAATCCAGATTTCCAAGGTTCCAACTTGGGTGAAACTGAATGCTCTTCCACATGGAAGCATCAAAAACCCATAAAATCCAACTAAAGTAGATCAAACCATGCGAAATCCGAAAATGATTAAAACTTAGATCTACAAAAACCAAGGCTTCAAAATGGAAATTTCTAAGTTCTAAACTATTATAGATTGAAGAGAAGAACATGTTTTGGCAAATAGTTTTGTAAGAAATCATTGACAAAATTATGGATCCATCTCTTGAGCAAGTTGGTACTTGCCTTGGTTGGTGGAAGAAATAAATGAGATAAAGTAAATGAGAGGAGAGAGAATGAGATGAGTTATATATATAAAGATCTTGGACCCATGGGTTCATGATGAACCATTGGTGAACCAAGAATAGGTTACCCAAATGAGCCAAAACTGTAGGCCCAAATGCAGAAAATAAATTAGAAAATAATATTTTGTCAAATATTTTTGGGAAATGCATGAAAAAATATAGCATAATAAATATAGTATAAATACAAGGTAAATACAATTTATCGGTTTACGTATTAAAATACATATTCCAGGATTGGGGAGTGACAATCGAAGAAGAACTAAATGTATTGTTGGGCACATCTAACATTTGTGGATCACTTGTAGTTGTTTCTTCAACCATATCTATTCCACCATTTTCCTTCTCTCCATCTGACTAATTCCAAGCTTCAGCTTCTTTGAACTTAACATCCCTACTCGTAATAACCTCAGTAGTTCTTGGATTATACAATTTGTAAACCTTAGTTATATTACTATAACCAGTGAAAATACATTTTTCACTCTTGCTATCAAATTTTTTTTCTTTTCTCAGCAAGTATGTGAACATATGCAACACACCCAAATACACAAAGATCTTCGACATTTGGCTTGTGGCCACTCCATGCCTCCTCGGGTGTCATATTAAGAACACTTTTGGCAGGACACCTGTTAAGAAGATAAACAGCACAAGCAACAGCTTATACCCAAAAAACTTTAGGCAAACTTTTACCTTTCAACGTGCTACAAGCCATTTCAACTATTGTTCTATTCATTCTTTCACAATTCCATTTTGTTGCGGTGAATAGCTAGTAGTAAGTTGATGCTTAATTCCATAGTTTTTACAAAAATCATGAAATGAATCAGAGGTACATTCCCCTCCTCTGTCTGTTCTTAGTACCTTCAAGTTATTGCCACATTAATTCTCAACATAAATCTTAAAAGTTTTAAAAAATATCAAAGGCTTCAAATTTTTGTTTCATAAAGAAGACCCAAGTTCTCCTAATGTAATCATCAATAAAAGTAATAAAATAACAGTTACCTCCATGTGATACAGTCTCGATTGGACCACAGATGTCCGAGTGTACAAGCAAGCTCTAATTGTTGCATGGCTCTGCATGACTTTTTCGCTGCAAAAGAGTTCCTGTGTTGCTTTCCAAAAACACATCCTCCACACACCTGATTAGAGCACTCTAGAAAAGGCAATCCAGTAACCATTTCCTTTTGTGCAAATAATTTCAGACCATTAAAATTAAGAGGACCGTAACGAAAACGCCACAACCAGTTTGCATCTATGGTAATAGCACTAAAAGAATAAACTAGTTCAGTTTTCAATGTTAAAGGAAACATACGGTTCTTAGTCATCTTAACAATAGCAACCAATTTATTTTCCTTATTTTCAATAGTGCAAATGCCTTCATTAGAAATTATTTTAAGCCCCTTCTCAGAAAGTTGACCTATACTTAGTAGATTCCAATGTAAACTTGGAACATAGAAGACATCAGAAATATACTCCGGTGAACCATCTTTCAAATTTATGAGAATGTTACCTTCCCCATGATTGAGACTTTAGATTTCTTTCGAAGTTTACTTCTCTGCGCACTGATTCGTCCAAATTGGAAAATAGCTCCTTCTTACCGCACATGTGGTTGCTGCACCCGGTATCTAGATACTATTTGTTAAGATGATCGCCTTCGGATGCACTACATGCTATCAATATAGTTTCTTTCTCTTATATTTTCTCTTGAGCATAATTAGCTTGCTGATAATTTTTCTTATGAAATTTAACTTTGCACTCAGATTTACAATGCCCATACTTTTTACAATGGTAACATTGGATTTTTGATTTATCATACCTTATATTTCTAGAAGTTTGCTGATCAGATTCTCTCTCCTTCATGGCTGCATTACTGTTGTTGCCTTTGGCCTTACCTCCTTTCTTTGTTATGGTTGCCTTGCTCTGGAAAGCTTGTTTCAAATTCCCTACAGCTCGTAGATTTTTTCTATGTTCATAAGAACAAAGAGTGATCTCCAATCCATCAATGCTCAAGTTTTCATAGCTGCTTGCAAATTCAATTGCAGGAACAACATCATCAAAGCGAGCTATGAAAGATCTCAAAATCTTTTCAGTGATACGTGAGTCTTCATATATTTCACCATTAACTATTAGTTGATTAACAACAGTCTGGACTCAAAAAAAGTAATTAGAAATACTTTTATGATCATTCATAACAGGGCTTCAAATTTAGAACGTAAGGTTTGCAACCTTACACTTTTTACTTTCTCATCACCTTTTAGGTCTTCTGCAGCATATTGCAGGCTTCCTTTGTCGTCAGTGCACTCGAGATCCATTCAAAAACGACCTCGTCAACTGCTTGGTAGAAAAAAAAAGTGCCTTCTTATCCTTTTTTTTTTATTTTCCCTCAAAGTATCCTTCTGGGCTTGAGAGAAAGCTACAAGTGCTTGTTCCGTCATCTCAATGTATCCTTGTTCGATAATCTCCCATAGCTCCTGGTAACCGAACAACGCCTTTATCTGGATACACCATTGATCAAAATTCTTCTCGAAGAATTTTGGAATTGTGGCTTAATGTTCATTCTTGTAACCTGCTTACAAGCAATCTAAGTGAAAACTTAGAACAATAAGAACACCGGATACTCCCGCTCTGATACCAAATGTAGGAAGAGAAAGAAATTTTAACCTCCAAACAGGATCAACAAGTAAATTGAGTCAAAACAGCGCAACTAATTTCTATTATAAAATTGGAACAAGTAAAAAACAACTTACAGCACTATGAAATACCTTTCTTCTCAGTACAATTGAATAAAACCACCAAGTCACCTATATATAGGTGAATATGTGACTCAACTAATCCTACAATATTCTCCAATTCTATCTCTAAACATGACACATGTTCCTGACCAGTTCATAGAAGAAACTATGTAGCTAAAGACATGCATATAGTTAAAGACTAATTCAACATACACAACTTTATTCAAAACACGAACAAGTGAAACCAAGCCCATTGAATTAAACCCATGTTTGAGTTTAAACTTCAACATAGGCTCTGTTGGTCTGATGGTACGAAGGAGTGTCCCTTTATTCAAGAAACCTTTCATGCTATTTACTTCCTCTATTTGCTCTCAGTGAACTCCTTAATATTTAAATATTCCCCATTTTAATTCTAAATCCAATCTTATCATAATCTCCTCGAATTTCAAAAAAACTAAAATTTAATCAATCTATAATCTTCTTCATAATTTAAATAACAAAATCTAAATTCAGTATATCACAATCTTCTTCCAAATTTAAGTAACACAAATCTTAATCAAATCATATCGTAATCTCCTCAAAATTTAAATAGACAATATTTATTCAATCCTATCTTATTCCAAATTTAAACCTTTAAACTTCATAGCCTTCAAAATTAAAGTTTCATCCTCAAAGATTTTTTTTGTTGATTCAACTCTCAAAATTCAACCTTTAATCAAATTCTCAAATTGCAAAAACTTAATCCAATTTATCAATGTTCAAATCTTTTTAAATTCAATCCCTGAGATATTCCTAGTCATGGTTAAGTCATTATTCTCAAGTATTTTTTTTCAAACTCAAATGGATCATAATTATTCTTCAAAAATCCTCAAAGTAAAAAAAGAATTCAAATCTTTCAACCATATTTTACTTGATCGTTTTCTTAAGCATCATATAAGAGTCTAGTCTTCATCATATAAAATTTCAACTATAATTTTAATTTGACAGGATAATGTCTACCAACTTAAAATATACTAATCTTGCACGCATGACTATATCCTTAAGGAAATTTTTTCTTAAATCATTAAATAGTGCTAATCAATTTTCTAAAAATATTTTAATACATTCATATATAAGTTAAATATTTCCTTTAACACATCCTTAATTGCCAAGATAATATGTGTAGCAATGTAATTGATCTATGGAATACATACTAATCCTAGTCATCTTTCTAACCTCCATCAAACACGAGAAAATAAAATTTATGTTGGAACATGATCAAGCATGATGCAAGTCAAGCAGTCAAACAAGAGTTCGAAAATGGAGTCAAGGATAGTGATCAAGCATGTGGATGAGATCCTATACTATATTTCTAAATGCAGGCTAGTTTGGTACAGTAACGTAATCGAAACAATATTTTTGAGACCTGCATGGGCCACCACAAAAACATGTAATGCCCAGTCTCAAAATACATAAGACTAGGTAACATAATATGCCAGCCGTATAATAAATATACCTAAGCTGCATATGTAGTATATAGATAGTCATGGCTCAATTTAAATATCATCCAAATAAAATAAAGAAATGAATATATCATTAGATCAAATATAAAAATATCAATAAACAAGTGCTGGGTAGAGACAAATCTACTACCAAGCGAATCTAAAGAATAGATAGGGATACATGAGATAAAGAATAACAACTAAATAAGTTCACCATCTTAGTAGCAAAGGTCATGTAGTCCACAAAGGAAGACTCTAGTCCGGAACCGTACACCTTGGGATACTTTCTATAGTCTATACCTAGAGAGATCATCAGGTCCTCAAAGAGACGTAACAAGATACATAATATCACGTCATATAAACTGAATATAAACTGCTAAGTAATAATGCAGATCACAACACGGTCTAGTATTTCATCATCGAAGCAGTGAACCTCCCTACAACCAAATAAGGACAAGACGTAACACACTAGTTTGCAACAAAATACTGTTCCATGCCATGATCAGTCATAAGTACATGAACATACAGAAAAGTACGTATACCGAAACTGATAAAGGTCACCTAACCATTCTATGTGAATATGCAATTTAAGGACAACCTTCAATGCATGGGCTCTCTGGCTATATATAGGATTGCATAGTCCCCTCTTGGGCACCAGATGCCTCAAAGCATAACGTTCCTCGAACGTCAAAGGCCGTCAGTAAATACAGGGTCGTCAACCCGCATCTCCGGCAAGGCGTACGATCAGTGAAAAGAAATGTGCATGGTAGCCCATATCCTAAGGAACTGTCCTTCCTATCCCATGCCTATCTATGTTGTATACATAACATATATCAGTAATAACTGCTAAGCCTACTTATCATGCAAATTATATTAGCAGTTATAACCTATCGTACAGCTTGTACATACTGATGATTAGTCGGTACGCAAGTCCGAATCTATATGCGACTCGTGACTCATGGCACACAGGTGTCAAAGCTAATGAATGGATCACAAACAAAGGACAATCTCTTAACTCTAGGTCGATGTGCATAAAATAAATAAAAACAACAAAAATGACAATAAATAACAAACAAATAAATGACAGAAATAAACATGCTAAAATAACAATAAATGATCTAAATATAGTTGCAAGGTATCTTGCCTGGTGTGGTGCGACAATATGACACTGTCCAGATTTATTCTACTAGCCAAATATGAAGAAGTCCGAATTCGCAAAGAAATAGAGAATATGATTAGTCATGGACAAGATTGATAATTGAAGATAATCTGGTATAAATACTTATAGCTATTTCTATAAAATATTTATAACATCTTAAAAAGTATAATTTACTAGTTAAAATATTTTTAGGAGCATAATAGGTATCTAAATCCTTATTTAAGAATTTTTTATTTTATCATACTTATATAAAACTTCATTGAATAAAACCCAAAGTCCATTGAAAGAAAAACCCACTTAGAAATACATGTAGCTTATATAAAATTTTATTAAAATACTTTCTGTATAAATCCTTATATTGAAAATACTTACATTTATTATTTTAAAAATATAAGCCTAAAATAAGTATTACAAGTCAAAACTCAAATAGGTAAGCCCAAAACAATTTTTTTGTTACAAATAGTTTGAAAAGAAATAATAAAAAGATACCCAAAAACTAATAATAATATTAATAACAATAATAATAATACAATAATAATAATAATAATAATAATAATAATAATAATAACAATTAATAAAAATCCTAAAATAAGTAATATTAATACCAATAATACTAATATAATACGTACTTATAGCATTGTAGGTTTACTAATATTAATAGGGCTTAATTGCACTTTGATACCCTCAACTATTCATGTTTTTCAACTTGATACCCTAAACTTTTGTTTGTAACAAGTTGATACCCGAAATTTTTTTTGGACAAAAATACCCTTGGTCAAACTAGAAAATTACCCTCCCACCCCCTTCCCACTACCCCCCCTCCCGCTTCCGGCCGCCTCCCCCCCTCTCACTTTCGGCCATCTCTCCTCCCCCTCCCGTTTCCGGCCACCCGCCCCCGCCTCTCCCCCTAGGGCACGGCAGCGTGGGAGGAGGGGGGGCTGGGGGAGAGTGGACGGAAGCGGGAGGGGGGGGGAGACGGCCGGAAGCGGAATATTGAATGGAATCACACTTGACATATATTGTACCACTTGGACTCTTATCACATTACTCTAGTTCATCTAGTTATATTTACAGTCTTTATTGCCATGATCTTCTGTCTCTCAGTATTTACTCTCCTTGTTCTAACTGTTTCTCCATTTTCACTATTATACTTCATCAATATAATTGTCTATAACTGTTTTATAGTCTTGGTCATTTACTTAGGATTTTTTGATGAGATGTGCTCGTTCCTTTCCTGACTGGATCGTTGACAAAATATTACATATGATAGCCCTGAGGATACATGTCCTACTTGCTATGAATTTGGTGAGGGATTAGCTACCTTTGGCCTCGACTCTCAAGAGTGATCGGGAGACTAGTATAGTAGACTTGCTATAGAATTTATGTTTAGAACTTAAATTGTAATAATTGAGAGTTGACTTATTTTGAGTAGTTTTGAGATATTATTATTTAGTAGTTTTTTGGTTTTCTTTTAGTTATAGAATTCTGTGTTATTCCATCGTGCTTAGAATGTGATTGAGTTATATTATTTCTATACTTGTCCTCCGTTCGGAGTTTAGATTTAAGATAGGTACATTATATAATTGTGTGAGTTATTTTAGATAGTGACCTAGAACAGCGTTCTACCGCCGATTTTACGGCGTAGGCTGGGCTTTGTTACGTACTTGTTCCCTTACACTAGGTGCGGGTCATGACACGTTTTTAGTAGTGGCCCATATAGGTCCAAAGTCGCAACTAGTGCGATTTCGTAGTGGTACTCGAACTAGAGTATCACTATGGCCTGCAGTAGGATTAGGATATAAGTTTAAGGTACTCAATCACATTAGAAAAAACTCTTATCTAATTTTTGCTGATAATTTCATTCCTTGAAATAAATTGTCCTCCTTTGATTATATCACTTCCATCTCAGTAATTGATTCTTTGTTTGATCTGTCTTCAGGATAGTGGAGATACAATCGCACCGCTCTGGCCTAAGGGATACCACTGAGAGGTCTGCCACTTCTTGCCCGATTCAGCAGGACCCTGAGACAACAGCACCTCTCGTTCCTGCTCAGGTGGGAGCATCTACAGCTTTTGGGGGTGCTCCTCCACTGGTTTTGAGGACTACCCCGGGGATTCAGGAGATGCTACCGCCACCGCCTCAGGGGACAATTGATATGGCACAGTTTTTTTCCTTCTTCCAGCAGATGATAGAAGCTCAGCGACGCCAGTCGGAGGATATGAGGCAGGGCATTGACAAGGCCATCAGCTAGCCATGGTAGTAGTAGAGAAGGTGACTGCCCAGCCGTAGGAAGGGCAGATACAGCCGAACCAGCTGAGGACCTCGGGCATTCAGGACTTTCAGAAGATGCGACCGCGAGACTTCAAGGGTACTGAGGGTATCCTATATGCCGACAACTGGATCGAGCATATAGAGGAGATCTTTCATCTCGCAGAGATACCAGCTAGACTTCAGATAGAGACAACGGGCAACCAGATGCAGGACCTTGCCCGCACATAGTACCAGATCGACCCTAGAGTTGGTACAGAGGGACAGACTTGGGAGGCTTTCAAGAAGCTTTTCAAGGAGAAGTTCTTCTCCGACACAGCACTGGGCGCCTTGGAGACGTAGTTCAAGATCTGGTTCAGGGTAACCAGACAGTAGAGGAGTATGCCGGAGAGTTCTGCCGCCTGGACAGATTTGTTGAGGGCCTTAGCGAGACGGCGAAGGCTAGGAGGTTCAGGAAGGGCTTGATCAAGGAAGTCAAGTCCTTGACCAAGAGTGACAGAGATGCTACCTTTGAGCAGATATTGGTAGGAGCCATAGAAGGAGAGGATGACTTGGAGCTCAAGTCCAAGAGGAGTCAGGATGAGTCAGGAGGGGCCAGTGGGAGTGGAAAGCATCCCTTTGTACAGAAGATAGTGCACCAGCCTCAGCAAATGCAGGCACCAGCTCGAGTTCAGCAAGCACAACATCAGCCTCGAGATCAGGATCATAAGATGTAGAGTTGTGCCTACTGCAAGAAGCCGGGACACATTCGGGAGTCTTGTAGGAGAAGGTTGAAGGTTTGCCTATTTTGTGGAACCGACGCTCACCAAGGAAAGGATTGCCCCTCGGCACCCCCATTTGGTGGAGTACAGGGTTAGAGAGAGGGAGCTAGGCCACCTGTAGCACAACACCATACCTAGCACCAGAGGGGTGGAGCTTTTGCACTGATGGTCGAGGAGACCGATGCTGCAGGTGATGGGTTAGCAGGTCTGTCCTTCCTATTCTTCTTCCCCATGTGTGATTTCATTAGTACCTGTCAGGATATTCTTGTGATGTGCTAGATACTATAGTGACCCTGTTCGAGACTGTGAAATTAAGACCAGTAGGACCATGTTTTGCATGTTTTAGATATAATTTTCTTGACTTTGATTGTCGGGGGTTTGATCTAGAAGAAGTACAACCATCTTAAATTTCGAGGACAAATTTTTTCTAGGGGGTAGATTTGTCACCACCACATTTCTGGATTAGGGTATTTTAGTAATTGTGTGATAATTTGAATTATTATTATTTTTTATTATTAAATTGATTGGTGTTTAGTCCTTGATTAGTATTTTTGGTAGTAGAAGATGGTTTAACCATAGATAACCTTGATTAGAAGACTAACCATGTGATTAGAAACTTATTTGGCTAATTATATTTTAATTTGGAGCATTAGTCCTAATTAGGAAACAAATTGACTTATTTTTAGGCAATTTTAATACAACTTTTGGCCTTTTTGCTATTGGGCTTTCCATGGACTTTAGTTGCATGGTGGCCCATCCCAAACCCTAACCTAACCCTAGATACACCCCTTGGCCGCCCAAATAGCAGCCCCCCTCTTCATGTGCATATGAGTAGTAGCCACCTATTTGTAAAAACCCTAGAAATTGCCTGCTCCTCCAAATAGCCTATTTTTTTTGTCTCTCATCCAAATCATACCAAATGAAGTGCGTTGTGATCTTTGGGAGGAGAGAAACCTGATGGAGACTTGCTAGCGAGGGATCGGAGGCATTGGACCGGAGGAAATCAGCATCGACGCATTTGGAGGCTCGTTTCATTGAGATATTGACTCTCAATAGGTAAACCCCTCTAAACACTTGTTAATCCCGATTTTTCTTTGTATATGCATCCATATAGGTATCCCAGACCTGTGTATGAAGTTTGGTAGGTTTTTGTATTCGTTTGATAGGCGTATCAGACACATGTCGGTTCATTGGAACATGTTTCGACAAAATGCCGCTTAGAACTGAAAGTTGGTAATTTGCCATTCTGTTCTCACGAATTTATTGCAGTGATTATTTGAAATAACTTTCGTGAAGACGGATCTCGATTAAACACGTTTTCAGTATCCAGATCGGACACGGACACGCGTGTACGAGGCTCATGCACGGCCCCGTGCATGCTCTGCTGTCCGAGTGTCATAACTTGACGCACAGGACTCCGTTTCAAATGAAAATTCATGGACGCGTGGGGGCAACCTCTGCCCACGTGTTCCTAAAATTTTATGACATTTCGGGGAGCGTGCGCAGAGAAATCCAATGCACACAGTTCAGCCAATACTGTGCACGCGGCCAAAAATTGTCGCTGACACGGCCTTCGTTCGCGAACACGACACGACAAGGACTCAAACTAGGAGTGTGCAAACGTAGCCCTAGACCTAGGCTACCCTAGACTGGACCATGTGGCACGACGTGGCTCGTGTCGCGAGTTACGAACGTCGACACGCTCCCACGAGGCCGCGCGCGCGTGCGTACAGCCCCTACAGTCTGAGTGTCATAAATCGACGCACAGGACACGGTTTCACATGAAATCTTATGGACACATGGGGCAACCTCTGACCATGTGCTCCTAAATTTCACAAGATTTTGTTGAGTATTCGCGAAGTTATCGCGTCTGTACTGATTCGGCTGATACCGTGCACGCGCGTACGTGCCCGTGCGATACGCACTTCGTGGACATGATACGGACACGGGTTCGACCCCCTGAGTACCCGAGCACGTCACATATGAATACACCTTCGGTTTGCCAAGTTTCACGAGTTATAGTTGTGTATTTTGAGAATTGGGTTTTGAGTTGGGTCTTGTATTTGTGTTGGGTTGATTTGATTTTTGTTTGTAACGATTTTCTGAGTATAAACTCAGATTTCTGAGTTTGATGTTGGTTTTATATTAGTTTACTAGTTCAATTTGTAGTTATGCTATGATCACATTCTTTGTATATAAATCTCTATATTTTAATATAATCCTTGTATGCAAATGTCTATTTATATATACATAGTGTTAGTATAAATTAGAGGCTTATATATATGTTTTGGTTCTTGTGTGTTAGATTTGTCGGGGGCAACCCCTAGCAGCAGCCCTACCTTACACACAGCTCACACACCCTCCCCTCTTTTCCTTCTCTTCTATATTTATAGTTATATATATTATATATATATATATATAAATATTATATATCTATTATATATATATATATATCATATATATATATATATATAAATAATAT